>CM017196.1:18177602-18570102 GCA_004837865.1 Musa balbisiana | reverse complement strand
AGTACAATGTCATCGTCACTGTCCTCATCACTTGATATTCCTTTCAAGTGGTCTTCTTATGATGTAAGCGCCATAACCTTCCTATTCTTTGGAAGGGGATTCTCGAGCTCTTTATGAGCATGGCATGTCATTTCATAGGTCATTAGAGACCCAATAAGTTCTTCAAGAGGAAATGTTTTAAGGTCATTGGCCTCTTGAATAGCCGTAACTTTTGGATCCCAACTTTTTGGGAGGGATCTTAAGATTTTAGTTACTAGTTCAAAGTTAAAAAATTTTTACTGAAAGCTTTGAGTCCATTGATGACATCCATGAAACAGGTGTACATGTCTCCGATGGACTCACTTTGTTTCATTCGAAAAAGTTCGTAAGAGTGCACAAGAATGTTGATTTTAGACTCTTTCACTCGGGTAGTACCTTCATGAGTGACCTCAAGAGTTCTCCAAATATCAAAAATTGAATCACAAATTGAAATGCGATTAAATTCATTTTTGTTTAGTGTACAAAACAAGGCATTCATAGCCTTTGCGTTTTAAAGCAAAAACCTTCTTCTTTGATTCATTCCATTCGCTCATCGGAAGAGAAGATTTTTTAAATCCATTTTCGACAATAGTCCAAAGCTCGAAATCCATGAAAATGAGGAAGATCTTCATACGAGTCTTCCAATACGTGTAATCTGACCCATTAAATATAGGTGGACGTGTAATAGAATGACCCTCATGCATGCCGGAGTAAGCCATCTCTCTTGGGTATTAAACCAAATATGAGAGTGAGCCTCGCTCTGATATTGTTAGGATCGGAGCAGCACTAAGAGAGGGGGGGGGGGGGGGGGGGGGTGAATTAGTGCAGCGGATTAAATCTTATAAGTTTGAAAACGATTTCGTAAATGCGTAGAGATTTTAATTCAACAATGAATGACTCGATAAGAGTAGCTTGAGTAAAGTGAGAATATGAAAACTGAAAGCTTACTACTGTGTAAATAATGATTTCAGAAAGGTAAATACTTACACATTCAAGGAACACACCAATTTAAAGTGGTTCAGTCAAATGACCTACATTCACTTGCAAAGCCTTCTTCGATGAGGCTCCCAACTTCCACTAGCAAATCACTTTGAAGGGGAAGAACAAATACCCCTCTTACAACCTTTTACAAATGGTTCACACTCTTACAAATTTTTAAAAAGAAAGAAGGAGGTGAACACTTAAGCTATCGAAAATAAGACTTACTAAAGACTTTTTTAAAGCTTAATCTCAATTTCTTACTTCTCAAAAGTTGTATTCTATGTTGAGAATTGAGGGTATTTATAGACCCCAAGAGGATTTAAATTTGGGCTCCAAATTTTGAATTCTCTTGGGTTCTCGGAGCTGGCGGTGCCACCACCCAATCTGACGGTACCACCGCCTTATGGCTCTAGGCGGTGCCACCACCCAATCTGACGGTACCACCGCCTTATGGCTCTAGGCGGTGCCACCACCCAATCTGACGGTACCACCGCCTTATGGCTCTAGGCGGTGCCACCACCCAATCTGACGGTACCACCGCCTTATGGCTCTAGGCGGTGCCACCACCCAATCTGACGGTACCACCGCCTTATGGCTCTAGGCGGTGCCACCACCCAATCTGACGGTACCACCGCCTTATGGCTCTAGGCGGTGCCACCACCCAATCTGACGGTACCACCGCCTTATGGCTCTAGGCGGTGCCACCACCCAATCTGACGGTACCACCGCCTTATGGCTCTAGGCGGTGCCACCACCCAATCTGACGGTACCACCGCCTTATGGCTCTAGGCGGTGCCACCACCCAATCTGACGGTACCACCGCCTTATGGCTCTAGGCGGTGCCACCACCCAATCTGACGGTACCACCGCCTTATGGCTCTAGGCGGTGCCACCACCCAATCTGACGGTACCACCGCCTTATGGCTCTAGGCGGTGCCACCACCCAATCTGACGGTACCACCGCCTTATGGCTCTAGGCGGTGCCACCACCCAATCTGACGGTACCACCGCCTTATGGCTCTAGGCGGTGCCACCACCCAATCTGACGGTACCACCGCCTTATGGCTCTAGGCGGTGCCACCACCCAATCTGACGGTACCACCGCCTTATGGCTCTAGGCGGTGCCACCACCCAATCTGACGGTACCACCGCCTTATGGCTCTAGGCGGTGCCACCACCCAATCTGACGGTACCACCGCCTTATGGCTCTAGGCGGTGCCACCACCCAATCTGACGGTACCACCGCCTTATGGCTCTAGGCGGTGCCACCACCCAATCTGACGGTACCACCGCCTTATGGCTCTAGGCGGTGCCACCACCCAATCTGACGGTACCACCGCCTTATGGCTCTAGGCGGTGCCACCACCCAATCTGACGGTACCACCGCCTTATGGCTCTAGGCGGTGCCACCACCCAATCTGACGGTACCACCGCCTTATGGCTCTAGGCGGTGCCACCACCCAATCTGACGGTACCACCGCCTTATGGCTCTAGGCGGTGCCACCACCCAATCTGACGGTACCACCGCCTTATGGCTCTAGGCGGTGCCACCACCCAATCTGACGGTACCACCGCCTTATGGCTCTAGGCGGTGCCACCACCCAATCTGACGGTACCACCGCCTTATGGCTCTAGGCGGTGCCACCACCCAATCTGACGGTACCACCGCCTTATGGCTCTAGGCGGTGCCACCACCCAATCTGACGGTACCACCGCCTTATGGCTCTAGGCGGTGCCACCACCCAATCTGACGGTACCACCGCCTTATGGCTCGGGGACTTCCGGTGATCTTCTGGCGGAACTTTCGATACACCCTTGGATTTCTTCCGACGAAATCCCAACAGGCTCCCGATCTTGTGGCGAGTTCAGCAAGTCTTTTGGCACGTAGCCGAGCCTTCTCGGTGATCTCCGCGAACCTCCGATGATCTCTTCGGCGGACTTCCGAAAATTCCGACAAGTCCCCGATTTCTTCTCGATTGGTTCCGGCAGCATCTCCGATGAATCTTCGGACTCTCGAACACCCATCGAACTTGACTCTAGTAGACTTGCTTTATGTCTTCAAGCTATTATAGTTAATCCTGCACACTTAAAACAAAACTTCGATCGAGATAATTAATCCTAAGTAATAATCAAGTTGTCCGGCATGTCATTGGTCCCTCGACACTTCGTCTGATTCTTCAGCGCATCATTCTCTGTTGCGGCCTATTACCCAATCGGCTAGTTGACTCCGCAACTCCGATATCCTTAGCATAATCTCCGCTCTTCTTGGCCCGATGCCCGAATCCACGGCCTGAAGCCTTCTGTCGATATGTCGACCGATCCACCAGCACGACATCCAATCTTCTGACATGTTCCTCTAGCCCAACATGATTTTCCTGCTTTAATTGTCTCATCCTGATCGAGGCATCCTGCGTCACTCAAAATGCAGATAAAATCATAAACACATATCAAGTTGTTTCATTATCAAAATACGAGATTCAACACTAATATGATCAACCATTCGATGCCAAGCATGGCCTCATAATCATTAAGAGGGAGGAGGAAGAAATCTACATTTATCTCTTGGTCCTATAACAATAGTTTCACCTGCGAGCACCTATGATCACACTTCAAAATTCATCTGTCGGCGACCTTAACATTAAACCTACTATAATTCTCGATAGGTAAGGTCATTCGAATAGCAATCTTGCTATTTATAAAATATTAGTGCTCTCAGTGTCAATAAGAACGGTGATAGGTTGTTGCTTCAGAAGTCCTCTTGCTTTCATCGTTTGCGAGTTCGCGTAACCAGCAAGGGTATGCATCGTAATATCAATCGACTACTGTTATTCATCTATGACCTCTTCCTTATGCTCCTGGACCTCCTCCTCCATGTCTTCAAGAGGTTCAATCAATAGGAGGTGGCTCCTTTTGCAGCGATGATCACAGTTCCACAACTCATCGCGATGCCAACAAAGACCCTTTGCTAACGGTCACATAGTTCTTCCCTTGTCAATTTTTTTAGCAGCGAAGGACGGTTGGGAGCAAAAGGAGGTTTATATGCCACAGGCCTATGAGAGGTTCTCATCCTCCAAGCATCTTATTTGAGGTGTTCTTCTTATATTCGGGTGAAAGAAATCGCAGTTGTCATGATACGGGGCTGCCGTGTCGTAACCTGCCCTTTTATCTCTAGCTTGAGTCCTTCGATGAATGTTCCTAACAATTAATAGTTAATCCAATCACAAGCAAGGTAGGATAGCTTCTCAAACCTGGTTTGGTACTCTTGAATCATAGAGGTTTGTCGAATCTTTACGAGTTGGCCATCGATATTTTCATACTCCGTAGGTCCGAAATAATTCAGTAGTGAGTTCTTAAATTGATTCCATGTCAGAACCTCATAATTGTATTCCAGCTAATTGTACCATTGAATAGCATCTCCTTCAAGGTGGATGATAGCAATTTCTACCATAGTATCATTCGACGCTTGGTAGTAGCGAAAGAAACATTCGGTGCACAAAATCCACCCCGTCGGGTCTCCTTCCTAACGCGGGAAGTCCACCCTCATGCATGGCTGAAGCATGGCTGAGGGCTGTCCCTCCTTCTTTGGAGGTCTCTCTAAACTCTCTCATTGCTGAAATTTGGTTGGACTCGGTGGTTGTCCAATTCTGAATTCTGCAAACAAATCGCATAATTTGTCCTCTAAGCGTGATTCAAGCCGCGATTCAATCTCAAATTCCAATGCTTCAAATTTGGCATCAATTGGATATTGAGAAGCCATAACATATGCCTATAGATTAGAGATATCCCTATCTTTTTTTTGTTGATAAGTTAACGGCCTAGGGTGGTGGAAGGTTTGAAAAAATTGAGGATCACGGAAAGGTACTGCAATAGGTTTTTACATCTAAAGTGTAGAAGTTTGGACGTAAAAGGTCAGTAGTTTATATTGAAATTTTTTTGACAAAACTAAAGAGAAATCTGCTATTATGAAGTGTCAAAGCTATTATAAAAATTTCATAGAGATTTGGACAGAAAAAACGTAGTAGCAAAGATCAAATAAACTATGCTATGCAGTTGGAATTCTATGGTGCATCTTTCATCGTAAAGATAAAAACTTTGCAACGAAAAGTTTATGTAGTAATATAGAAATAACTTTTTTTTTGGAATTTTGAATAAGGATAACTAAATTGTAGCAGCAGTAAGGTGGGAAACCAGAACCTGTTGCAATTCACGGGGAGATCAAAGGATGATCCGCGGTGGGGAGATGATGGCAAAATTCTATGACGATCTTTTAAGCAATTGTGAGAATTGCTTTTAATAGTTGTGGAGGGCTAATGGATGGCTATTAAATGGCAATGAGACACCAAGAACGCTTCTCTGATACCAAGTGATAGAACCCTTATGGATTCTAAGCTTTGGGTTGACCTCCTTAGAACTCTATAGGGGTTCCTTCCTCCAAGTTGCTACTCAAAGGATGCTAAAAAGATTCATCTATTTCTTATCAAAAGAGGATGAATATATGACTATTTATAGGGCTTCTAAACCCTAACTCCTAATAGGACTCCAACTCAAGACCTAGTTAGGTAGGTCTTACATGAATGCCCCTTTCAATTAGGACTCTCCTAACAAGAGTCCTAATAGAATTGTTCTCACGGTGAAAAAAATCATGTATGTCCTGATATAGTGATCCCTACACTTGAGGAAGGGGCAAGCAAGGATGAGATTGCTCGCTATGTGAAAGTACATAGATTGTTGGAAAATCTTGGGGGCGGCATCATATGCGCAGCGAACAAATAAAAAAAACAAAATCCCCTATTCTCAAAGAGATGTTCATCATGGTAACGAAGATTAGTGCGTAAAAGCGTGAAACTTAAAACTATGTATAAGATCAATTGTGTTACCTAGGGAGATCGTATATCCCTGTTTCCTTACAGATCTCTCTCATTACTCAAGAATCCTACTTCTAAACAACTCCTAATGCTTCTTTAAAAGCTACCTCCAAACTAATTCTATCCTTAGCCGGCCTCTTCACCTCTTTAATAGGGGTCAGTTAGGTAGGTCTTACATGAATGCCCCTTTCAATTAGGACTCTCCTAACAAGAGTCCTAATAGAATTGTTCTCACGGTGAAAAAAATCCTGTATGTCCTTGATATAGTGATCCCTACACTTGAGGAAGGGGCAAGCAAGGATGAGATTGCTCGCTATGTGAAGTACATAGATTGTTGGAAAATCTTGGGGGCGGCATCATATGCGCAGCGAACAAATAAAAAACAAAATCCCCTATTCTCAAAGAGATGTTCATCATGGTACGAAGATTAGTGCGTAAAATCGTGAAACTTAAAACTATGTATAAGATCAATTGTTTACCTAGGGAGATCGTATATCCCTGTTTCCTTACAGATCTCTAGGAGAGGGTGAAGGAGGTCAAGCGTCATCCTTTCTAGCGGTGATCCACATAGAGTAGAGCTATGACGACGCTCCTCAAGACTCCAGGCCTTCTTTAAGGTAGAGAGAGGGAGGAGAATAGGAGAGGCAAGCAAAAGCTCTAGCCTATGAACCACTGAATCCCTCCTATTTATAGATGTCCCCCATCAAACCCTAATGGATCCTCCCCTATTGGGTATTGGATCTGCATCCAATTACCAAGCCTCTTAGATTAGTAGATCTCTATCCAATAATCTCTCATAAGCTTTTATTGGATCTCGTCCATGGGATCCAATAATTTAAGGGCTTATTGGATATCCAATAAGATAGGGGCTCCGGTGGATATCTAATATCTAATAACTGTCGGTGGTACCACCGCCTGACAGGGGTGGTACTATCACCCAGAACTCTTGGGAGACCGAGTCTCTTGGGCGGTGCCAACGTCAACCAAGAATTCTGGGTCCGAATGGGCTAATCCATTCGACCTAATTTGGGTCTATCAAGGGCCTAGTTGGCCCTAGATTAAGTTAATGGGATCACCTTCCAATCCTAACTTAATCTACATGCTAACTATGATAATTAAGACATCAATACTACAGATCGTGTTCCGGTGCGTCAATCGCTTCTTCCGGCGAACTTCCGACGAACATTCAATGAACCCTCGGCGATGCTCCGGTGGACTCCCAGTAAACTCCTGGACTTGCGACGATCCTCTTGGCGAGTTCCGACGAGCTTCTTTGTTAAGCTCCTGTACTTCTCGGATTGTTCCCACAGAACCTCCGATGATCATTCGGACTTCCGACGAACTCTCGAACTCCCAACGTGATCTTGGTCTTGACTCTGGCTCAACACCTGTTGCATGTCTTATTACCATTGTAGTTAATCCTACACACTTATCTCAACATATAGATTAGATAAATAAATGATAATTGACTTCATCATCAAAATCCGAGATTCAACTTCTTACATGTCTGCAAACTGTTTGAGGAACAGGGAAGGATTTAGTGATATGAGATATCCAAGAGCCTCTTCCGCACTAGGATGACTAAAGAGACATTGGTTCAGAATCATGTCCTAAAAATGATTGAGTGGATAGAGAAACTCACAGGTCTAGGAATGGTCTTAGAGGATAATCTGTGTGCGGATCTTGTGCTTTAGTCCCTACTAGATTCCTTTTCACAGTCTATAATGAATTTTAATATAAACAAGCTTGATGTGACTCTCCCTAAGCTCCTAAATATGTTGAGGGAGGCAGAAAAGCACTATCAAGAAAGAGAAGCCAGTTCTCTATACTAGGGAGACTAGAAAGAAAAGAAAAGTAAAAAAATCCCTTAACAAGGGCAAGGGCAGATGATAGAACAATAAAGGAATTCTATATAGATTGATCTTTGAGGGGGATCAACCTTTGGAACGCTATAGGGGTTCCATCCTCCTAGAAGTCGGCTAAATGGCTACAATATTAGATAGATCTTATTCTTAAAGAGATAGAGGCTATATATTTATGTAGGGCTCCAAACCCTAGCCCTAGGGGCTTCTTCCTAAGTGAGTTGCCCCTTTTGCCCTCAATCCTAACCAACTAGCCTAGTAAAAGGGGGCGATGACTAGGAAGCCCAAAGGCCCAAATATAAACCCTAGCCACTCTTCTTTATAAGATAGAGGCAACTAGGTGGGGTTTATTACAATCTCATGGGGTTTTATTAGCTACTTCTTGGTTGAGTATGACCTAACTCTGCTAGGGTCCTATCAAGTCCACCCTTTCCAAATCAATCTTGTCCTTAAGACTGAGGTTCCATGAACTCAGGGAACCAGGTCTTCAGCTCCTCATATGATTTCCATGTGGCATCTTCAAGTGGTAAATTATTGCAATGGACCAGTACTTCAGTAGAGGGATGTTGGCGACGCATCACGATTCTGCGATCGAGGATGGCATGTGGTTGGGCTTAAATATCTCCATCAATAGTGGTGTTAGGCAATTGGATTTAGGGTGACTCGTGTTCTCCTAACTTAGGCTTCAAGCATGACACATGGAAAATTTTGGCATCCTTAGGCAATTTAAGTCTGTACGCCATAGCTCCAATATGCTCTGTGATCTGATAGGGCCCATAAAAACATAGGAATACCTTCATGGAGACTCGTGTGTTGATGGAGAGTTGCTTGTATGGCTATAGGTGAAAATAAATCCAATCTCCTACTGAAAATTCTCTTTCGCTTCATCATGTGTCAGCTTGCTACTTCATTCTAGCATGAGCGGAAGAGAGATTATCCTTTAGCAATTGTGGAAGTTGTTGAATCTTGGATTTTGATGATAAAATCAATTGTAAATTGTTTGATCTAACTATATGTTGAAAAAAGTGTGTAGGATTAACTACAATAGTGGTAAGACATAAAGCAAGTGTTGTACCGGAGTCAAGATCAAGATCTCATTGGGAGTTCGAGAGTTCATCGGAAGTTTGGATGTTCGTCGAAAGTTCTACTGGAACCAACCGAGAAGTCTAGGAGCTTGCCAAAGAAGCTTATCGAAACTTACCAAGAAGATCATTGTAAAATCCAAGAGCTTACTGGGAGTTCGCCGGAGCATTACCGAGAGTTCGTCGGATGTTCATTGGAAGTATGTTGGAAGCTCACCGAAAGAGCAATTGATGCACCGTAATAAGAAGTGCTATGATCATGACTTAATTATCATAGTTAGAGCATAAATTAAGTTAGGATTGGGAGGTAATCATACTAACTTAATTAGGGGCCAACTGGGCCCTTAACAGGGCTGAATTGGGCCGAATTGAGCAGCCAATTCAGCCCTTGAAAACATGACTAGCGGTGGCACCGCTTGGAAAGCAGTGCCCCAAGTTATCTGGGTGGTGGTACCATCGACAGTTAATGCTGCCAGTGGTGGTACCATCGATAGTTAATCCTGCCACAGTGGTACTGCCCCTGTCAAGCGGTGTTACCGCTAGAGCTCGGTCTCCGAGCTTTGTTAGGTGGTGGTACCACCCAAACTGAGTGGTAGTACCACCTAGTGTCAGGTGTTAGGTGGTGGTACTGCCCAGTAATAACGGTAGTATCGCCAGTACCCTGGAAAATCGGGATAAGACACTTCTTGGCTCCATTTTTGAAGCCACTAGGGCCTATAAAATCTCCACCCTTTTCTGCATAAAAGGACACAAAAGTATTGGCATAATCTTGAGTCTTTGAAGTGTTAAAGAGTTATAAAAGTGCTAGAGTTCTCCTCCTCCCTTTCTAAGTGTTGAGATCATTCAAGAGAGGTGTAAGACTTGTAAGGGTTCTCTCCTAAACCCCTGAAAAGGATAAAGTACTATAAAGAGGTGGTTGGTCTTCACCTATTAAAGAAAGGCCTTTATTGGACGCCGGTGATCTCGTCAGAGGAGGAATCCGAAAGTAGATGTAGGTCACATTGACCGAACCACTCTAAATTCTAGTTAGCTTTTTATGTGTGCAATTTACATTACTACAAATCTCTTTAATCTTCTCTTGCACTTTTACGAAAGCTCTCAAGTTCAATTTCTCTTCGGAATAGATTTAATCGAAACCATTTTCATTAGAATCGGTTTTAATCGAAACAAAGACTTTTGAAATCAAGAAAGTTTTCCGCTGTACTAATTCACCCCCCCACCCCTCTTAGTGCCTCTCTTGATCCTAACAATTGGTATTAGAGCAAGGTTCACTCTCATTTGGTTTAAAACCCAAGAGAGATGACATTTGCCAACAACCAAGAGGGTCATTCAATTACACATCTGCCCATATTTAATAGGACGGTTTACACATATTGAAATACTAGAATGAAGATTTTCTTAATTTTAATGGATTTTGAGCTATGAAACATTGTCGAAAATGGTTTTCAAAAGTCTTCTCTTATAATGAACGATTGGAATGAGTTGGAGAGGAATATTTTTATTTTAAATGCCAAGGCTATGAATGCCTTATCTTGTGCATTAGATAAAAATAAGTTTAATTAAGTATCGATTTGTGAAACAGCTTTTGATATTTGGCACACACTCGAAGTGACTCATGAAGGCACTAGTAGAGTGAAGGAGTCAAAAATCAATCTTTTAGTGCACACTTATGAGTTGTTTCAGATGAAACTGAGTGAGACCATTGGAGACATGTACACCCAATTTATGGATGTCATTAGTAGTCTAAAAGGACTTAGTAAAAGTTTCTCGGATTTTAAACTTATTGATAAGATTTTAAGATCCCTTCCAAAAAGTTGGGACCATAAAGTAACGGGTATTAAAGAGGCCAAAGATCTAAATAATTTTTCTCTTAAAGAACTAATTGGGTCACTAATGACCTATGAGATGACATGTAAAGCTCATGAAGAGCTTAAGGACATCTTTCCAAAGAACAGGAAGGATATGGCACTGAGAACACAAGAAGACCACTTGAAAGAAAATTCAAGTGATGAGGATTGTGATGATGACTTGGCACTCTTAACAAAGAAGTTCAAAAGATTCATAAAAAGAAATAAATTTAAAAATGATACTAAAAATAAATTTGAACCTAAGAAAGAACAAGTGATATATTATGAATGCAAGAAGTCTCAAGAGTAAATGTCCATAAGCAAAGAGGAGGCAACCAAAAAAGAAGGCTCTCAAAGCTACATGGGATGACTCAAGTGCTTTCGAAGAAGAGGAGCCAACCAACACCAAGCAAGTTCCTCACTATGCGCTAATGGCTATTGGAGATGGGGTAACAAGTGCATTAGATGCAAATTTATCTTTCGATGAACTTTTAAATGCTTTTCATAAATTATTTGATGAATGTAGAATCTTGAGTAAAAAGTATAACTCTTTGAAAAAGGAACATGCTTCTCTTATTAGCGATTTTGATAGACTAAAGATTGAGCATGAAAATAGCTTAGCTCCCTGCACAAAATGCGATGAACTAGAAATACTTCAAAAGGAAAACTTGCTACTCAAAGAAATCTTGAAAAAAAATTGAGGTTGGTAGCAAGTCCTTGAACATGATCCTTGCCAATAAGGGTCACGTTCATAGAAAAGGCGAAATCAGATTTGTAGGTAGCTCTCACCAAAATCCAACCACCTTTATTAAAGGCCCTACCTTGCATGTATCACCTCACACCAAATGTAACTTTTGTTGCAAACTTGGACATGTTATGTACAAAAGTCCATTCAAGAAATATAGTCCACATAGATTGATTTGAGTTCCTAAAAGAACCTTAAATGACTTAATGCAACATAATAAGATATGTAGATCGATTTTTGAGGCACCCAAGGTCAAATGGGTACCTAAAAATCACCATTTTTTGTAGAAAAATATACCATCGCAAGCTAGGAGTAAGAGATGGTACCTTGATAGTAGATGCTCAAGGCATATGATCGGAGATCTATCTCATTTTTCTAAGCTCACTAGCTTAGACGAAGGATATGTCACCTTCGGAGACAACAACAAGGGTAAAATCATTGGCAAAGGAACCATCGATAATAAATTCAATCTTCTCATTGAAGATGTATTGTTAGTTAATGTTAGTTGATGGTTTAAAGCATAACCTTTTGAGTATTAGTCAATTATGTGATAAAGAATATATTGTTAGATTTGAAACTAATGCTTGCATTATTGAAAAATCATACAAAAACACATCTATGATTGCACTAAAACAAAATAACATATACACTATTGACATTAATGATCTTTGCAATTAAATATGTTTTTCGATTTTGAATGATGATGCTTGGCTTTGGCATAGGAGATTAGGTCATGCTAACATGAAACTAATCTCTCAAATCTCATCTAAAGAACTTGTGAGAGGAATTCCTCACATTAAGTTCATTAAAGATCATGTGTGTGATGCATGTCAACTAGGAAAATAAATAAAAGGTAGTTTCAAATCAAAGAATCCAATAAGAACTTCTACACCATTGCAATTGATCCATATGGACTTGTTTGGACCAATTGCTATATCAAGCCTAGGAGGTAGCAAATATGCCTTTGTTATGTTATTGTTGACGATTATAGTATATATACTTGAACTTACTTCTTAGCACACAAAAATGATTGCTTTAGTTATTTCTCTAAATTGTGTAAACTTGTTCAAATGAAAAAGATTTTATGATTTTATCAATTCGAAGTGATCACGGTGGTGAATTTCAAAATCATGATTTCCAAGAATTTTATGAATCTAATGGATACAACAATAACTTTTCTAATCCAAGAAATCCTCAACAAAATGGAGAAGTAGAAAAAATGAATAGAAACATACAAGAAATGGCTAGAACCATATTAAACGAACATAGCCTACCCAAATATTTTTGGGCCGAAGCCATAAATATGACATGCTTTGTCATGAATAGGGTTCTAGTAAGACCATTACTTTCCAAAACTCCTTATGAGTTGTGGAATAATAAAAATCTCAATGTTTCATATTTTAAAGTTTTTGGGTATAAATGTTTTATTTTGAATGAAAAAGATACCTTAGGAAAGTTTGATGCAAAATCCGATGAAGGAATTTTTCTTGGTTATTCTTCTATTTCGAAAGCTTTTCGCATCTTTAATAAAAGAACTTTAGTTATAGAAGAATCTATTCATGTTGTTTTTAATGAAATTTTTAAAGTTAAAAAAATAATTTTGATGATGATCTTAATTTTGATGCTTTAAATTTAAATAAATCCCTTTCTTCATCTAGCAACTTGGATGCATATTCTTCCAAACCTTCTTTACCGAAGGAATGGAAGTATGTAGATGCTCATCCTAAGAAGCTAATTATAGGAGACACATCGAAAGGGGTTCAAACTCATTATTCTCTTAAGAATTTTTATGCAAACATTGCTTTTCTCTCCCAAATTGAACCTAAATGCATTGACGAGACCTTGAAAAATGATTCATGGGTCATCGTAATGCAAGAAGAGTTAAATCAATTTGAGAGAAATGAGGTGTGGAAGCTTGTTCCGAGGCCAAATGACCATTTAGTTATTGGTACTAAATGAGTTTTTAGAAACAAGCAAGATGAACTTGGTATCGTGGTTAGAAACAAGACTAGATTAGTGGCCAAACGTTTTAACCAAGAAGAAGGTATCGATTATAAAGGAACCTTCGCTTCTATGGCACGATTAGAAGCCATAAGAATGCTCCTTGCCTATGCCAGTAGTAATAATTTTAAGTTGTTTCAAATGGATGTTAAAAGTACTTTTCTTAATGACGTTATTTCTAAAGAAGTTTATGTTGAACAACCTCCCAGATTTGAGAATGAGAATCTCCGTAATCATGTTTTTAAATTGATTAAAGCTCTCTATAGATTGAAACAAGCCCCAAGGGCTTGGTATAAAAGACTTAGCTCATTTCTTATTGAAAATAATTTCTCTAAAAGTAAGGTCGAAACTACATTGTTTATCAAAAATTTTGAAAATAATTTTCTTATTGTTCAAATTTATGTTGATGACATTATTTTCAGTTCCACAAATGAATCTCTATACGAATCATTTGCTAAAAGTATGAGTCTTGAATTTAAAATGAGTTTGATGGGGGAATTAACTTTCTTTTTAGGCTTACAAATCAAACAACTAAGTAATGACAATTTTCTTAGTCAAACAAAATATGCTTTAGATTTGCTAAAAATGTTTAATATGGATAGCTCAAAGGCTCTCAATACTCCCATAAGCACCTCCACTAAGTTAGACATTGATGAAAGTGGAGAAAGCTTTGATCAAAAAGCTTATAGGGGTATGATAGGAAGTTTACTATATCTCACCGCAACTAGACCGGATATCATGTTTAGTGTAGGTCTTTGTGCTAGGTTTCAATCTAATCCTAAGATATCTCATTTTAAAGCTGTTAAGAGAATTCTTAGATATCTTAAATGTACCACTAATCTAGGATTATGATATCCAAAATCTGAGAACTTTGAACTAATTGCATATGTTGATGTAGATTTTGCTGGATGTAGATTAGATAGAAAAAGCACATCTAAAACATGCCAATTTTTAGGATACACACTTGTTTCTTAGTCTTCTAAGAAACAAGACTCGGTTGCACTATCTACAACTGAAGCTGAGTACATTGTAGCTAGTGCATGCATAAGTTGTGTGGATGAAAAACACTTTAGAGGATTATAAGATTCATCTTAAAAATATTCCCATAAAATGTGATAACACAAGTGCAATATGTTTAACAAAAAATCCCATTCAACACTCTAGAACAAAACATATTGATATTAGGCATCACTTTATACGAGATCATGTCAATAATGATGATGTAATCTTAGAGTTTATTGATATAAAACATCAATTGGCCGATATCTTTACAAAACCTTTAAGTGAAGAACAATATGATTTTATTAGAAGAGAATTAGGAATGTTAATTTGTCCAAATGCATGAATTTGATGTATATCTTTTTTGGACTATTTTTGTGAATATCTTGAATGGAGCTTTCATGAGTTTATGCCATATCAAGTTTATTCAATATCCTATGCCATATCAAGTTTACTCCATATCCTTGCTCCATCACGTAATGAAACATGAAATTCATTGACAAATGCATCTCTATTTCACTCTTATGAATTTTTTAATGAGAAATGGATTTGATGTGATTATTTATGGAATTACTTTTATCATTCTTTCACATGAATTCTTTCTTGATGAAGGAAGAATTTTTATGAGATGAATACTTGCAAGAGTGAGGATTTGATTTCACATGAGTATCTTGATCCTTGTGAAAATTAAAGCATGATTTAATGAAACTCTTTTAACGCTTTTGACTTGATTCAAATCATTTTATAAAGTTGGTTCTTAAAGGATTTCCTTCCTACTTTCCTTCTTCATGCAAAGTTTTGATTAAAAAAAAAAAGAGAAGAAGTTGATAGAAGCTATCTTATTAATGTGTATAACTTTGAGAACTTTTGAATGATACCATGTCATGAATGCTTGCAATATGATTAGTATCGTCAAATACAAATTGAAATGTGGCATAAATTTTTGCCACGCTTGCATTGTTGAATTGTTCTCCTTTTTGTTGATGACAAAGGGGGAGAAATGATACCAAAATGTGGTAAATTGATGACAATGTATGCAATATATCTTATCATAAATACTTATGTGCTTATCATTTGAAACATATTGAATTATGGCAAAAACATATCTTATCGTATCAAATTGATAAATGTCTTTATAAGATATCATGAGCTTAACTTGCTATTTTACAACTTGATAACTTGCCATCTTGCCATAGAATGATGAATTGCTATCTTTGTCATTTCTCATATTTGAAATATCATATTTGAAAATGAATGTCATTCCTTGACATCATTTTTACAAATACGTGGGATCGTATTTAGAATTGGAAAATCATGATGATGTGCATATTGATAAGTTTAAATGAACTTAACTTATCAGTTTGATACTTGACTTCAAAGGCATTGAATTCAAGAATGTCTTTTCTCAAGTATGGCATATAGATAGGGGGAGTTAAGGTTAACTCCGTCATTAATTGATTGTCATCATAAAAAAGGGGAAGATTGTTGAATCTCAGATTTTGATGATGAAATCAATTGTAAATTGTTTGATCTAATCTATATGTTGAGAAAAGTGTGCAGGATTAACTACGATAGTAGTAAGACATAAAGCAGGTGTTGTACTAGAGTCAGGATCAATATCTCATTAGGAGTTCAAGAGTTCATTGGAAGTTCGGACGTTTGTCGGAAGTTCTACCGGAACCAATCGAGAAGTCCAAGAGCTTGCCAAAGAAGCTCATTGGAACTTGCCAAGATGATCATCGTAAACATCTGCCAAGAAGATCATCGTAAAGTCCAGTAGCTTTCCGGGTGTCCGCTGTAGCATTGCCGAGAGTTCGTCGGATGTTCGCCGAAACTATGCCGGAAGCTCGCTGGAAGAGCAATTGACACATCGGAATAAGAAGTGCTGTGATCATGTCTTAATTATTATAGTTAGAGTGTAAATTAAGTTAGGATTGGGAGGTAATCCTACTAACTTAATTAAGGGCCAACTGGGCCCTTAAGAGGGCTAAATTGGGCCGAATTGAGTGACCAATTTAGTCCCTGAAAATATAACCAACGGTGGCACCGCTAGGGTCAGCGGTGGAACCACCTGGAAAGCAATGCCCCAGGTTATTTGGGCGACAGTACCACCCCTATCAGGCGGTGGTACCGCTAGAGCTCGGTCTCCGAGCTCTGTCAGGCAGTGGTACTACCCAGTAATGGCGGTAGTACTACTAGTACCCCAGAAAACTGGGATGAGACACTTCTTGGTTCCATTTTTGAAGCCATTGGGGCCTATAAAAACCCCACTTGGCATAATCTTGAGTCTTTAAAGTGTTAAAGAGTTATAAAAGTGCTAGAGTTCTCCTCCTCCTTTTCAAGTGTTGAGGTCATTCAAGAGAGGTGTAAGACTTGTAAGGGTTCTCTCCTAAACCCGTGAAAAGGAGAAAGTACTATAAAGAGGTGGTTGGTCTTCACCTATTAAAGAAAGGCCTTTATTGGATGCCGGTGACCTCATCAGAGGAGGAATCCGAAAGTGGATGTAGGGCACATTGACCGAACCACTCTAAATTCTGGTTAGCTTTTCATGTGCGCAATTTACATTACTACAAATCTCTTTAATCTTCTCTTGCACTTTTACGAAAGCTCTCAAGTTCAATTTCTCTTTGAAACCATTTTCATTAGAATCGGTTTTAATCGAAACCATTTTCATTAGAATCGGTTTTAATCGAAACAAAGACTTTTGAAATCAAGAAAGTTTTCATGCTGAAGGTGTGGAGTACATTTCATGCAGGATGATTTTGATATAAGGGGAGTCGAGTATAAGCACATTGTGACCTTTGTAGTGTAGATCCCTCGAATCCCAAGTGTAGTAGGCTATTGCACTTGGATCCTCCAATTTTTTTATAATGTTGCTAATCTCTGGTTCCTTCTTTTATTTTTCCCGAATGTCCTCAAGGAAGACGGTGGTAGGAAGGAAGATGGCTGAAAATTTAGAATGGCCGTTATGTGTGCAAAATGTAGTTTTTGGAATGTCATCTTCACATACCCGAATTTGGTGGCAAATAAATCGAAGGTCCAACTTCATGAAGACTCGAGCTCCTTTTAACTCATCAAGAAGTTTATCCATCACTAGCATTAGGCACTTGTCCTTGACAGTGATGCCATTTAAAGCTCGGTAGTTGATGCACATCCACCAAGTTTCGTCCTTCTTGCATTCAAGTAGCAACAGTGAGGAATAGGGGCTGCAACTTGGCCGAATCACTCATGTTTCAAGAATCTCCTTTATAATATTTTCAATTTTATCCTTCTAGAGGTGACAATAATGATATGGCTGAGTGTTCGCTAGTGGCTTGCCCGGAAGAATTGGAATTCAATGGTCAAGTTGCCGAGTAGGAGGAAGACTACGTGACTCAGCAAAAATGTTGGCAAATTCAGCAAGCAATTGGGCGAGATTTTGATCTTTAATTTCTGTTTTCTTCCCCTCTAGTTGTTCCTGGAGATGCATCAAAAAAGCCACCATTCATCTTATGTAAAATTTTCTTCACTCGTTGGGTCGAAACGGTGGTTATGTTGCTTCTACGCTTCCCGCGTAGGATGATATATTTTCCGTTGTAGTAGAATTTCATAATTAATTTGGAAAAGTTCCAAGAGACATCATCTAACATCATCAGCCATTCTATGCTAAGCATGACCTTATAGTCATCAATTGGTAGAAGAAAGAAGTCGGTGATAATTTCTTGGTCTTGTAGTAATAGTTTCACTTGCGGGCATCTTTGGTCGCACTTTTGGATTCTGCCGTTGGCGACCTTTACGTCGAACTTGCTGCAACCTTCGATGTTAAGTGCTATCTGAGCAGCAAACTTACTATTTAGAAAGTTATTAGTGCTGCCTGTGTCGTTGAGAATAGTGATCGGTAGTTGTTTGAGAAGGCCTGCAACTTTCATCGTTTGCGGGTTTGAGTAGCCGGCTAGCACGTGTACCATAAAGTTGATCAGTTATAGCTCTTCTTCTACATCTTATTCTCCATGTTTAAGGCTCTTTTATAGATGTTTAATGACCTATTCTTCTATTGGTTCAATCATAAGAAGTCTCCCTTTCTTACAGCGATGCTTGTGGCTCCACGGCTCGTCGCAATGCCTACATAACCCCCTTGTAGATCGCTCCTGAAGCTCTTCTCTTGTCAACCTTTTTGGTGCAGGGGCTCGACTAACAATAGGAGGGGTTGAGGGCTTCAATATTGTTGGTCGAGGAGCGACCCTAGTTCTCCAGGCTTCATGGTTCAATCACTCCTCTTGAAGTTATGCGAAAGAGATGGCTGCCATATGCGTGTACGGTTACCGCGCTTTAACTTCTCCCTGGATCTCCGGCTTCAAGCTCTCATTGAAGATCCCCAATAGCTATTTTTTAGACCAATCACAAGTTTGATTAGATAACATTTCAAACGTGGTTTGGTGCTCCTGAATGGTGGAGGTTTGTCGGATCTTTGCTAGTTGTCCGTCAATGTTCTTGTAATCGGTTAGTCCGAAGCGGATCAGCAGTCCTTCTTTGAATTGTCACCATGAGAGGACTCTATGAGTGTATTCAAATTAGTCAAAATACTATATGGCATCCCCTTCAAGATGTATAGCTGTAATTTCTACTATAGATATGTCCGTAATTTTGTGGTACCGAAAATATCGCTCCGCGCACGAGATCCAACCAATCAGGTCTCCTTCTTCCCATATAGGGAAGTCCACTCTCATGTATGGATAGTAGGGATCAGTCATAGAACCTCCCCTCTCTTGGAAGTCATCTCTTTGGTTAGAGCTCTCTCTTTGATGTGATTTCTTCGGGCTTGGTGGTTGGCCCAAACTGAGTTTGGTAAAGAGAGTCTGAATCTTATCCTCCATTCGTGTCTCAAAGGCTTTGAATTTCGCATTGGTTGCCTCCTTAGATGCCATAGTATATGCCTCCAAATATGTAATGTTACGATATCTCTTTTGTTATTGAGTTAAAGGCATATATCGGTTGAGAAAAGTGGTGGTCGAAAGGGTTGGTGGATTGGTGGATGTAGGCTACGGTTTAGGCTTATTTTGTGATTGTCTTGGGTGCGGTTTGAGGGTGTGGTTTGGTAGAGTTTTAGGGCTGTGATGGTAGTGGATGAAGGTTAGGGAAAAAGAGTTTTAGATCTATGGTAGATGGCAGTAAACATTTGATAGAAATCGGTGCAAGTTGCTATAGATAGGTATTGTCTTGTAAAAGCAGAATTGTCGTCAAAGAAACAACGGTTTCTTGACAAAATTTCTAGCAAAACCAAGAGATTTGAGGAGGGATTTTGACAACAAAATCTTGGTTTAGATAACAGCAATGATGACAAATTTAATCAAGAAAATTTTGAGAATATAATAGTAAGGAAATTGATGCAAGTTGCAATAGCAAAATTCTCATCAAAAAATTCCAATGGTTTGTGATGAAAATTTGCATCAACACAAAAACATTTTTAGAGATGAATTCCTTAATAAATCAATCGTAGATGGAAGCCAAGATGATCTATAAAGCATATTAGAAATTTCATTAAAAAAGGATAGGAAATAGATCATTTAAAGGCAATAATATGTGGTTGAAATTTTTTGCAGTAATCCTTTGTTCGCAAAGATGATAAATTTTATGATGAAAGGAATTCGCAGCATGGGATAGATAAGAAGACTTATTTTGGTATTTTGAAAGAAAAATTGTAGCAACAAAAGGTATTGGTGATAGGAGAATAGTGATGTATGTGAACCCATGTCAACTCATGCCATTGGGTGACTCCTACTTTATTACCTTTACTGATGATTTCTCAAGGTATGGACACATATACTTAATGAAGTATAAATTCGAGGCTTTTGAGAAATTTAGAGAGTATAAGAATGAAGTGGAGAACCAAACTTGAAAGAGTATTAAGAGTCTTCGATTAGATCAAGGAGGTGAGCACTTGAGTACAGAGTTCACCCAGTTCCTCAAGTACCATGAGATTTTATCCCAGTAGACACCTCCTTATACACCTCAGCTCAATGATGTATCTGAAAGGAGAAATCGTACACTGTTAGACATGGTGTGATCCACGATGAGTTTCACTGACCTACCCATCTCATTCTCGGGATACACCCTAGAGACCGTAGCTTACCTTCTGAATAGAGTTCCAACTAAATCGGTAGTGTTTACACCATATGTGTTATGGAAAGGGAAAAAGCTCAATCTTAAGATTATTAAAATTTAGGTTACCCTACCCACGTTAAAAGACACAACCCCAATAAGTTGAAATCGAGAATGGAGTGGTGTAAGTTCATGGGATACCCCAAGGAAACTTGTGGGTATTATTTCTATTATCCCAAAAATCAAAAGGTCTTTGTAGCCAAGAGAGTGGTGTTCCTTGAGAAGGAACACATTCTTGGTGGAGACAATGGGAGCTTGATAGAGTTGAGTGAGGTTGGAGAACCTAGCTCAAGCACCACTCCATAGCCCGAGTCTATTCAGATACCTAGTATACAAGTTCCGACTTTACGTAGGTCCGACTAAGTATCCCATTCTCCTGAGAGATATGTGAGACATATTAGAGAAGAGGATGTTAAGGATATTGATTCTCAGACCTACGAGGAGGCTATTACGAGTATAGATTCCCGGAAGTAGCAAGAAGCCATGAATTTTGAGATGGATTTCGTATATATACTCCAACAAGGTTTGGAACCTAGTTGATGCACCCAAGAGTATTATACCCATCGGTTGCAAGTGAATCTTCAAGAAGAAGATCGGAGTAGACAGAAAGGTAGAGACCTATAAAGCAAGGCTAGTGGCTAAGGGGTATCGTCAAAGTCAAGGTGTTGATTATGATGAAACCTTCTCACCCGTAGCCATGCTAAAATCTATTCGAATTCTATTGGCTATTGTAACATACTATGATTATAAGATCTGACAGATAAACGTGAAAACCACGTTCCTCAATGGCAACATCGAGGAAGAGGTATATATGATATAGCTTGAGGGATTCGTATCCAAGGATTGTCCAAATAAGGTGTGTAGGTTGCTCAGGTCTATTTATGGAATAAAGTAAGCTTCTCGAAGTTAGAACATAAGATTTGATGAGGTAATTAGATCTTATAACTTCGTTAAAAATGAAGATGAGCTTTTTGTGTACAGGAAGGTAAGTGAGAGCGCTTCACCTTCTTGATGTTATATGTGGATGACATCTTGATTACTGAGAATGATGTAGGAATGTTATCCACGATAAAGACTTGGTTATCTAGACACTTCTCCATAAAGGACTTAGGGGAAGCATCCTATATCTTGGGGATTCATATCTATAGAGATAAATATAAGAGGATGCTTGGCTTATCCCAATTTAAGTACATAGACACTATTGTTAAAATGTTTGACGTGAAAAAATTCAAAAAAGGTCTCATACTGATGAGACATAGGATATCGCTTTCTTGGAGTATGTACCCAAAACTTATGAAGAACGGGCGAACATGGATAGGATACCTTATGCCTCAATGATAGGGTCTATCATGTATATCATGCTATGTACTAAGCCTGATATAGTGCATGCTTTGAGTGTCATGAGCAGGTATCAGGTAGATCCAAGCTTAGAGCACTGGAAAGTAGTAAAGTGTATCCTTAAATACTTGAGAAGGACTAAGGATCTTTAACTAGTATATGAAGGTAGTAGTCTTAGGGTCAAAAGCTACACGGACTCGAGTTTCTAGTCTGATGTCGATGATAGCAAGTCTAATTCAGGGTATGTGTTCACCTAGAATAGAGCAGCAATAAGTTAAAAGAGTTTCAAGTAAGATACTACTACTAACTAGACCACAGAGGTGGAGTACATTGCTGCAGCAGA
Organism: Musa balbisiana; assembly: GCA_004837865.1. Lineage (NCBI taxonomy): Eukaryota > Viridiplantae > Streptophyta > Magnoliopsida > Zingiberales > Musaceae > Musa > Musa balbisiana. Next base: position 18,547,883 of record CM017196.1, on the reverse strand, counting down.
GGTAGCAAAGGAGAGAGTCTGGATGAAGAAGTTCATCACAGATATAGGAGTCATGCCGAGTAGTGAGGAGTCGATTCCCTTATATTGCAACAACAATGGGGCGATTGCTCAAATGAGAGAACTCGGGTCTCATCAGAAGTATTATGAGGAGGTTTCAGCTTATTAGAGAGATTGTGGCTCGAAGAGATATAATAGTGGAAAGAGTTTCATCTAAAGATAACATCGCAGATCCACTCACAAAACCATTATCTTAGATTGTCTTTGAGTGTCATAAGGGTCTGATGGGGATCATACATATAGGTGATTAGCTTTAGGTCAAGTGGGAGATTGTTAGTCATAGGTACCCTGCAAGCCAATCACGTGAGTGATGACATGTGTGACTGGACACATTTTTTTTTATTATTATTTGATATTTTATCACTTTATATTGCCTATTGTTTGAATATATTATGATGTCCATGGATCTATGCAATGAGAATTGGATCGTGATAAGATCACGATAATAAGATCGATTCGCCTTTAAACACAAATCCTAAATAATCCCAATCATAAGTTACTTGAGAGGGACATCGAGATAATCGGACAAACTAGTGTACTGTATACTCATCCATATGATAGATGCAACTGGTCTCATAGCTGCTCGTGTGGGGACACTAGGGAAACAATATAAGTGCTTATTGAAAAATGAGATTACTGATTGATCTACTTACGGAATATTGGATGATTGATGATCCCTTATTGTCAGATAGTGATTCTGTAGTCCTAGTAGTGTATTTGGTTTTTAGACTTGAGACACCAAGGATGTCTTGTATGAGTACTCTATTCTTTGATACCGGACTTATAGGTTTGGATGTTTCAGATCTAGCACAGCCGGTCATCGGGAGTGGTAGCCAACCTTATGAGGACTATTGAGTGTTGATAGAGGATCATCCACTCTCAGTGTCATAAGAGGAATATTTCATGTGTTCTTGGTCAAATAAATCCCTAGTTAGGGTCATTCGGATTGAGAGAGAAAGAGTCCTCTAGGAGAATCCGATTAGAGCGAGACTCGAGTAGAAACCGTATGAGTCTAATAACACCATGCCCGGTATACGGTCTTTAAGATATTAGATAGAGGAGGGACTATAGGTATACGATAACTAAGGATAGATAAGCCCAATGGATTGGGTTCCCCTATATCGTCTAGGGACTACGGCGTAGTGGCCTAGTATGTCTGTAGTCGATGAGTCGAGTGAATTATTATGGAGATAATAATTTAATAAGCCAGAAGAAGTTCTAATACGTATGACTCATGGCCAGCTTAATATTGGGCCTAGAGGGTCACAAACATATGGTAGGTATTACGATGCGTAGAGGTTCGGATATGAGATATACATTGGAGCCCCTATCTTATTAAATATTTAATAAGTCCCTGAATTATTGGATCCTATAAATGAGATCCAATAAGAGCTAATGAGAGATTATTGGATAAAGGTCCACTAATATAAGAGGCTTGAGTAGTTGGATGGAGATCCAATACGCAATAGGGCAGGATCCATTAGGGTTATGTAGACAAGGAACCTCTATAAATAGGAGGGAACTAATGGTTCATAGGCTAGAGCATCTTTAGGTTGCCATCTCCTATTCTCCTCCCCTTCTCCTCCTTAGAGAGTAGGCATGAAATTTTGATGAGCATCATCGTAGCCTTGCTGTGTAGATCACCGCTAGAGAGGAGGGCGCTTGACTTCCATCATCCTCTCTTACAGATCTGTAGGGATCCAGAGATATACGATCTCCCTAGATAAAACACAATATTTCATATATGTAATTTTTGATTTTACGATTTTCGTGCACCATTCTTTGCATGACAACGAACACATCTTTGAGAAATTGAGGATTTTATTTTTATATTCTTCTGCTACGCATGTGATGTCACCCCTAGATTTCCCAATATCAACCAGATAGACTAGTGTACTAAATACCCATACATATGATGGAGGCAACTAATCTCATATCTGCTCATGTGTGGATACTAGGGCTATAGTGCTAGTGCACATTGGAGAATGAGTTTATTGATTGATCCGCTCACGAAATGTTGGATGGTTAATGATACCTCATTGTTAGACAATGATTCTATTGTCCCAATGATGTATTTAGTTCTTAGACTTGAGACACTATAGATGTCCTATATGAGTACTCTATTCTTTGATACTGGACTTATAGGCCTGGCAGTTTCTGTTGAATCTCGGATTTTGATGATGAAACCAATCGATATGTGTTTATGTTTTAATCTGCATTTTGAGTGACATAGGATGCTTTGATTAGGATAAGACAATTAAAGTAGGAAAATCATGTTATGTCAGAGGAAAACATGTCAGAAGATTGGACGTTGGGTCGGAGGAACCGTCGACGTATTGACAGAAGGCTTCGGGCCATGTATTCGGGCATCGGGCCAAGAAGAGCTGATCGAGTTGCGGAGTCAACTGGCCGATTGGGCAATAGGCCGCAAGAGAAGACGATGCACTGAAGAATCGGACGAAGCGTCGAGGGACCAATGGCATGCCGGACAACATGATTAATGCTTAGTATTAATTGTCTAGATTAAAGTATATTTTACATGTGCAGGATTAACTATGATAGCAAGGCATGAAGCAAAATTAAGTCTCGGAGTCAAGATTGAGATCACGTTGGGAGTTCGAGAGTTCGTCGGAAGTCTGGACGTTCGTCGAAATTCTGGAGGAACCAGACGTGAATCCTTGGAGCTTGCCAAAGAAGCTCGTCGGAACTCGCCAAGAAGATTGCCATGAAGTCCAGGAGCTTGCCAAGAGTTTGCCGGAACATTGTCAAGAGATTGTCGGAAGTTCGCTAGAAGTTCGACGGAAGCTCGCAGGAAGAATAGACATAGGGACTTATTTAGCTTAGTAAATGTCTTAGGATTTCATAGTTAGCACGTAATTGGTCTCCTATTCTCCCCCCCCCTCCCCCCCCCCCCCCCCCCCCCCCCCCCCCCCCCCCCCCCCCCCCCCCCCCCCCCCCCCCCCCCCCCCCCCCCCCCCCCCCCCCCCCCCCCCCCCCCCCCCCCCCCCCCCCCCCCCCCCCCCCCCCCCCCCCCCCCCCCCCCCCCCCCCCCCCCCCCCCCCCCCCCCCCCCCCCCCCCCCCCCCCCCCCCCCCCCCCCCCCCCCCCCCCCCCCCCCCCCCCCCCCCCCCCCCCCCCCCCCCCCCCCCCCCCCCCCCCCCCCCCCCCCCCCCCCCCCCCCCCCCCCCCCCCCCCCCCCCCCCCCCCCCCCCCCCCCCCCCCCCCCCCCCCCCCCCCCCCCCCCCCCCCCCCCCCCCCCCCCCCCCCCCCCCCCCCCCCCCCCCCCCCCCCCCCCCCCCCCCCCCCCCCCCCCCCCCCCCCCCCCCCCCCCCCCCCCCCCCCCCCCCCCCCCCCCCCCCCCCCCCCCCCCCCCCCCCCCCCCTGGCAAGAAGCTCGTCGGAACTCGCAAGAAGATTGCCATGAAGTCCAGGAGCTTGCCAAGAGTTTGCCGGAACATTGTCAAGAGATTGTCGGAAGTTCGCTAGAAGTTCGACGGAAGCTCGCAGGAAGAATAGACATAGGGACTTATTTAGCTTAGTAAATGTCTTAGGATTTCATAGTTAGCACGTAATTGGGCTTGGATTTGGGCCAACCGAATTAGGGGCCAGCTAGGCCCATGTAAGAACTGTATTGGGCCCAATAAGAGGCCCAAACAGTGCCCAAAGAAGTCTCACCATCGTGGCACAATCTTCGAGACTGTGTTAGGTGATGGTACCACCAATCTGGGCAGTGGTACCTGCTAGTCATAGGTGCCTAATATGAGTGATGGCACGAGTGACTTGACACGAAATCTTTTTGCTTATTGTATTTTGGCATTTATCACTTTATGTTGTCTATTGCATATATATATATATATATATATATATATATATATATATATATATATATATATATATATATATATTGTGATGTCCTTGGATCTGTGCAATAGGAATCGGATCGTGATGAGATCACGATAATGAGACCGATTTACCTTTAAACACAGATCCTAAATAATCCCGGTCATAGGTTACTCGAGAGGGACATCGTGATAACCAGACAAACTAGTGTGCTGTATACCCATCCATATGATGGATGCAGCTAGTCTCATAGCTGCTTGTATGGGGACACTAGGGATACAATACAGGTGCTCATTGGAGAATGAGTTCACTGATTGGTCTGCTTACGAAATACTGGATGGTTGATGATGCTTTATTGTCAGATAGCGATTCCGTAGTCCTAGTAGAGTATCTGGCTCTTAGACTTGAGACACCAAGGATATCCTGTATGAGTGCTCCAATCTTTGATACCAGACTTATAGGTTTGGATGTCTCAGATCTAGTACGGCTAGTCACTAGGAGTGGCAATCGACCTTACAAGGGCTATTGAGTGTCGATAGAGGATCATCCACTCTCGGCGTCATGAGAGGAATATCCCATGTGTTCTTGCTCAGACAAATCTTTGGCCAGGGTCATTCGGGTTGAGAGAGAAAGAGTTCTCCGGGAGAATCTGATTAGAGCGAGACTCGAGTAGAAACCGTATGGGTCTACCAGCATCATGCTTGATATACGGTCTATGGGATATTAGATGAATGAGAGACTATAGGTACATGATAACTGAGGACAGATAGGTCCAATGGATTGGATTCCCTTGTATCGTCTGGGGACTACGGCGTAGTGGCCTAGAACGTCCGTAGTCAATGAGTCGAGTGAATTATTACAGAGATAATAATTCACTGAGCGAAAAGGAGTTCTGACAGCTATGACTCACGGCCAGCTTGATATTGGGCCTAGAGGGTCACACACATATGGTAGGCATTGCGATGGGTAGAGGTTCGGATATGTGATATCCGCTGGAGCCCCTATCTTATTGGATATCCAATAAACCCCTGAATTATTGGATCCCATGGACGAGATCCAATAAGAGCCCATGAGAGATTATTGGATAGAGATCCACTAATATAAAAGGCTTGGGTAATTGGATGCAGATACAACACCCACTAGGGGAGGATCCATTAGGGTTTGACAAGGGACCTCTATAAATAGGAGGGATTCAAAGCCTCATAGGCTAGAGCCTTTGCTTGCCTCTCCTATTCTCCCCCCCCCTCCACCTCAGAGTGGGCCTGGAGTTTTGAGGAGCATCGTCGCAGCCCTGTTGTGTCGATCACCGCTAAAGAGGAGGACGCTTGACCTCCTTCACTATTTCCTAGAGATCTGCAAGGAAACAGGGATATACGATCTCCCTAGGTAACACAATCTATTCAATACGTAGTTTGTTTTGCGAATTTTTGCGCACCAATCTTCTCACGACGACGAATAACTCTTTGGGAATAGGGGATTTTGTTTTCTTGTTCTTTCGCTACGCATGTGATGTCGCCCCTAAGATTTCCCAATAGTGGTATCAGAGCCAGGTTGTTCGTGCGTTAGATTGGTTTTGAACTACGTGTGTTGTGTTTTGGAAAAACTTTTAATGTCAAAATCGTTGACGCAAAAGCGAGAAAGGGCAGCAATTGTTGCTGCCCTCGATCTACGTGCATGCAACCGCAGGCAGCGTAGCACCGGCGCATGCGGAGGCACTACGCCTACAGTAGCCGGCCGATGGCCTGCATGCAGCATGCTTGCGGCCAGCGGGGCTAGCAGCCCGAGGGCACTACCTATGGCCATAGTGCTTACAAGGGTAGGTGACACCAGCAAGTAGGTCGATTGCGTGCGGCAACTATTGCTGCGCGTAGTCGTAGCCGTAGGCGACCGGTTGCCCGCAGGAAGAGCCGCTTGTGGCGCAGGCGGTGACATATGAAGGTGTTGCCCCCGCGGGCAGAATTGCCTATGGCGGCTCCCAACCACAAGGGAGGCGTCGCTCGCAGGCAAGGGCAGCACCACTGGCCCCCGCCGCAAAGGCCGCCACCGGTAGGGTGGCGGCAGCGGCAGAAGCAAGGGAGAGGGAGAAGAGCATTAGAGTTTTCTAGGTAAAAGATAATTTTGCCCTTGAGAATTTGAGAAATTCTAGTTTCTATCCTTTGACCAAATTACAAAAATACCCCTCAAAATTTAGAAAAGTTCCTGCATGTCCTTGATTTCAGAAGAATATTAATTAATTAAAAGGTTTAGTTGATTATTATTTTTTATTATTATCTAGTAGTCCTACATGATAATGACTTATACATGTGATATATGATATGTGGACGGATGATCATGGACCGTGTGATGTGTGTACTTGTGATTATTATTATTGGGGCCTGCGAGCCTCCATTATATTTCTCGTTTATTGTTGGGCCTGTGTGCCTATGATTAAGTTAGAATCACATGAGGAGGCGTAGTGGGAGCGTGGATGAGATAACGGGACCCACAAGATGGACGATTGTGGTGCATGGAGATGCATCGAGATATCGATGGAACCGATGAGGACGAAATGGACGATCACAAGGCATGGAGATGCACCGTTGCACACATAGATCTTGATGTGAGTGGTTAGGCTTACTGGCTCGGGCCTGATCATATTAAGTTGTGGTCCATGATCATCTGGTGTGATTGCTTATACACATACTAGATATGTATATATATTTGCATGCGATGTAGATATATATTAAATATGTATATGTGTGACATGTCATATTAGGAGACTAAACCATAGAAACATCTCTCTCGATAATATTAAGTCGGTAAACGTGAGGCAATTAGTTTGACCCACATGGCCTTCCATCGTTATGGGTAGGAACCGATTCCCGATATAGGTTGAGTTAGTTGAGTCCCTCGAGGCTCACCTATATCGCAATTCGCTATCTGGCTTATGACATAGAGATGTCACCGGTGACCTAAGGACATGGTATGCTTGGTCGAGTCCCTCGAGGGTATATCATTAAATCAAACTCATCTTGTAACGAAGGTGTTGACTTAACCGAACATCACGGTTGGTCGAGTCCCTCGAGACCATAGTGATTCGGAGGCCAAACAGGATGGGAATCACAAAGTGTTATGATCGGCAAGAGTTATCTACCTTTTGGGTTTAGTGTGATTGGTCGAGTCCCTCGAAGTTATACTAAGACACCGATTGGATCCTAATCCCCACTAGAAGTCTGCTGGAGACTTCCGTTTCACGTGCTGAGGGTGTTGCGTGACTCGCTAGTAAAATAGTGGGAGCATATTAAGATAGAAGTCCATATCTTGATTGTTTATTTCTTATAAAATCTGGATGTTATTCATTCCTACTGCATCTTTATTTTCAGAAAATGTCACTTTCAATTCCCTTACGTGGTATACTTGATGCCAACCGCCTCACTGGTCCAAATTATACGGATTGGCTCCGCAACTTGAGAATTATTCTCACAGTGGAGAAAATCGCATATGTCCTTGATACAGTAATGCCTACGCCCGAGGAAGGGGCAAGCGAGGATAAGATCACTCGTTATGTAAAGTATATTGATGACTCCACTCTTGCTTAGTGCTATATGTTGGGCTCTATGACTCCTAAGTTACAGAGACAACATGAAAAGATGGATGCTAGATCCATTCTCCTACATGTCTGTAAATTGTTTGAGAAATAGGGAAGGACTCAGCGATATGAGATATCCAAGAGCCTCTCCTGCACTAGGATGACTGAGGGGACACCGGTTCAGAACCATGTCCTAAAGATGATTGAGTGGATGGAGAAACTCACAGGTCTAGGAATGGTCCTAAAGGATAACTTGTGTGTGGACATTGTGCTTCAGTCCCTACCAGATTCCTTTTCACAGTTCATAATAAATTTTAATATGAATAAGCTTGAGGTGACTCTCTTAGAGCTCCTCAATATGTTGAGGGAGGCAAAGAGTACTATTAGGAAAGAGAAGCCAGTTCTCTACACTAGTGAGACCAAAAAGAAAAGGAAAGTAAAAAAGTCCCTTAAGAAGGGAAAAAGCAAGGGCAGACCAAGAAAAGCAAAGGTTGCTAAGAAAGACCCAACAAAGGACAAAGGCCAATGCTTCCACTATGGCAAAGATGGGCACTAGAAGAGGAACTGCAAAGAGTAACTTGCAGAAAAGGCAAAATAGAAGCTTGGTGAAGCTTTAGGTACATTCATGATCAGTCTCCATTTGTTAGAGTCTTATGATAATACATGGGTATTGGATACCGGTAGTGCTTATCATATATTCAATTTGTTACAAGTTCTGGCAAGGCCCACGAGACTAGAGAGAGGCGAGATGGACCTCAAGATGGGCAATGGAGCAAAAGTTACTATAGTAGCCGTTGGCGAGGTCACCCTACATTTTGTCTGGTGGAGCTTTTATTGCATTAGATGCATGTTATTTTGTTCTTTCTATTATAAAAATATTATCTCCATTTTATGTTTGACAATTAGTAGATATAAAATTAGTTTTTGAGAACAATGGTTGTTCGATATTATTAGATGATAAGATCATCACGAAAGGGACATTACATAATAGTTATGTATACAGACACTACTCCACATATTATGAATGTAAGTGTATCCGAGAGGAAACGAGATGAGATGAATAGCCATTTGTCTGGTGGAGCTTTTATTGCATTAGATGCATGTTATTTGTTCTTTCTATTATAAAAAAAATATTATCTCCATTTTATGTTTGACATTAGTAGATATAAATTAGTTTTTGAGAACAATGGTTGTTCGATATTATTAGATGATAAGATCATCACGAAAGGGACATTACATAATAGTTTATGTATTACTAGACACTACTCCACATATTATGAATGTAAGTGTATCCGAGAGGAAACGAGATGAGATGAATAGTGCATACCTGTGGCATTGTAGGCTAGGTCACATCCATGAAGAAAGGATTCAAAGTTGCTAAATGATGGATATTTGGATCCATTCAACTATGAGTCATATGCAACTTGTGAGCCTTGCCTTTGTGGAAAACTGACCAACTCTCTATTTAGTGGAACTAGAGAGAGAGCCACTAAGCTGTTGGAACTCATACATAGTGATGTATGTCAACTTATGCCATTGGTGGTTACTCCTACTTCATTACCTTTACTGATGATTTCTTAAGGTATGGATATGTGTACTTAATGAAGTACAAATCTAAGGCCTTTGAGAAATTCAGAGAGTATAAGAATGAGGTGGAGAACCAGACTAGAAAGAGTATCAAAACTCTTCAATCAGATCGAGGAGGTGAGTATTTAAGTATAGACTTTACTCAGTTCCTTAAGGACCATGGGATATTATCCCAATGGACACCTCCTTATACACCTCAGCTCAATGGTGTATTTGAAAGGAGAAATCGTACGCTATTAGACATGGTACGGTCCATGATGTGTTTCGCTGACCTACCCATCTCATTCTGGAGATATGCCCTAGAGACCACAGCTTACCTTCTGAACAGAGTTCCAATTAAGTCGGTAGTGTCTACACCATATGAGATATGGAAAGGAAAGAAGCCCGATCTGAAAGTTATTAAGATTTGGGGCTGCCCTGCCCACGTTAAAAGACACAACCCCGATAATTTAGAATCAAGGACAGAGCGATGCAAATTTGTGGGATACCCCAAGGAAACTTGTGGGTATTATTTCTATCATCTCTAGGACCAAAATGTTTTTGTAGCCAAAAGAGCAGTGTTCCTTGAGAAGGAACACATTCTTAGCAGAGATAGTGGGAGCATGATAGAGTTGAGCGAGGTTGGAGAACCAAGTTCAAGCACCACTCTACAGCGCGAGTCTGTTCAGGTACCTAATACACAAGTTTCAACTTTACGTAGGTCTGGAAGAGTATCCCATTCTCCTGAGAGATATGTAGGACATATTAGAGGAGAGGATGTTGAGGATATTGATCCTCAAATCTATGAGGAGGCTATTATTAGTATAGACTTCGGGAAGTGGCAAGAAGCCATGAATTCTGAGATGGATTCTATATACTCCAACAAGATTTGGTACCTAGTTGATGCGCCCGAAGGTATTGTACCAATCGATTGCTAGTGGATCTTTAAGAAAAAGATCGAAGTAGATGGAAAGGTAGAGACCTATAAAGCAAGGCTAGTGGCTAAGGGGGATCATCAAAGGCAAGGTGTTGACTATGACGAAACCTTTTCACCCATAGCAATGCTAAAATCCATCCGAATTCTATTGCCTATTGCAGCACACTATGATTATGAGATCTGACAAATGGATGTGAAAACTGTATTCCTCAATGGGAACCTCGATGAGGAGATATATATGATACAACCTGAGGGATTCGTGTCCAAGGACTACCCAGATAAGGTGTGTAAGTTGTTTAGATCCATTTATGGACTAAAGCAAGCTTCCCGAAGTTGGAACATAAGATTTGACGAGGCAATCAGATCTTATGACTTCGTTAAGAACGAAGATGAGCCTTGTGTGTACAGGAAGGTAAGTGGGAGTGCTATCACCTTTTTGGTGTTATATGTGGATGACATCTTGATCATTAGGAATGACATAGGAATGCTATCCACAGTAAAGGCTTGGTTATCTAGACACTTCTCCATGAATGACTTAGGGGAAGCATCTTATATCTTGGGGATTCAGATTTATAGAGATAGACCCAAGAGGATGCTTAGCTTGTCCCAATCTAGGTACATAGAAACCATTATTAAAAGGTTTGACATAGAAAATTCTAAGAGAGGTCTCATATCGATGAGACATGAGATATCGCTTTCTAGGAGTATGTCCCTAAAGACTCCAGAAGAAAGGGTGAACATGGATATGATACCTTATGCCTCAGTAATAGGGTCTATCATATATGCCATGCTATGTACTAGGCCTGATATAGCACATGCTCTGAGTGTCACGAGCAGGTATCAGGCGGATCTAGGCTTGGAGCACTGGAAAGTAGAAAAGTGTATCCTTAAGTACTTGAGAAGGACTAAGGATCTTTTACTAGTATATGGAGGTAGTAGCCTCAAGGTTGAAGGCTACACAGACTCAAGTTTTCAGTCTGATGTCAATGATAGTAAGTTGAATTTGAGGTATGTGTATACCTTGAATGGAGGAGTAGTGTGCTGGAAGAGTTCCAAGTAAGATACTACTACTGACTCGACCACAAAGGCGGAATACATTGCTGCAGCAGATGCAGCAAAAGAGGGAGTCTGGATGATGAAGTTCATTACAGATTTGGGAGTCATGCCTGATAGTGAGGAGCTGATTTCCTTATATTACGACAACAACGGGGCAATTACTCAAATAAGGGAACTTGGGTCTCATCAGAAGTGTTCTGAGGAGGTTCCAACTTATTAGAGAGATCATGACCCGAGGAGATGTAGTAGTGGAAAGAGTTCCATCCAAAGATAACATTGTATATCTACTGACAAAGCCATTATCTCAGATTGTCTTTGAGCATCACAAGAGTCTGATGGGGATCAAACACATAGGTGATTGGCTTTAGGTCAAGTGGGAGATTGCTAGTCATAGGTGCCCAACAAGCCAATCATGTGAGTGATGGCACGTGTGACTTGACACGGAATCCTTTTGTTTATTGAATTTTGGTATTTATCACTTTATATTGTCCATTGCATATATGCATATATATATATTATGATATCCTTGGATCCGTGTAATGAGAATCGGATCGTGATGAGATCACGATAATGAGACCGATTCACCTTTAAACACAGATCTTAAATAATCCCGGTCATAGGTTACTCGAGAGGGACATCGTGATTACCGGACAGACTGGTGTGCTGTATACCCGTCCATATGATAGATGCAGCTGGTCTCATAGCTGCTTGTGTGGGGACATTAGGGATACAGTACAGGTGCTCATTGGAGAATGAGTTCACTGATTGATCCGCTTATAGAATACTGGATGGTTGATGATGCCTTATTATTAGACAGCGATTCCGTAGTCCAAGTGGTGTATCTGGTTCTTAGACTTGAGACACCAAGGATGTCCTGTATGAGTGCTCCACTCTTTGATACTAAACTTATAGATTTGGATGTCTCAGATCTAGTACAGTTGGTCATTGGGAGTGGTAGTCGACCTTACGAGGGCTATTGAGTGTCGATAGAGGATCATCCACTCTCGGCGTCATGAGAGGAATATCCTATGTGTTTTTGTTTAGACAAATCATTGGCCAGGGTTATTCGAGTTGAGAGAGAAAGAGTTCTTTGGGAGAATCCGATTAGAGCGAGACTCGAGTAGAAACCGTATAGGTCTGACAGCACCATGCCTGATATACGGTCTTTGGGATATTTGATGGATGAGAAACTATAGGTACACGGTAATTGAGGACAGACAGGTCCAATGGATTGGATTCCCTTGTATCGTCTGGGGACTACGGTGTAGTGGCCTAGTACGTCCGTAGTCGATGAGTCAAGTGAATTATTACAGAGATAATAATTCACTGAGCCAGAAGGAGTTCTGATAGCTATGACTCATGGCCAGCTCGATATTGGGCCTAGAGGGTCACACACATATGGTACTCATTGCGATGGGTAGAGGTTTGGATATGAGATATTCGCCAGAGCCCCTATCTTATTGGATATCCAATAAGCCCCTGAATTTTTGGATCCCATGGACGAGATCCAATAAGAGCCCATGAGAGATTATTGGATAGAGATCCACTAATCTAAAAGGCTTGGGTAATTGGATGCAGATTCAATACCCACTAGGGGAGGATCCATTAAGGTTTGACAGGGGACCTCTATAAATAGTAGAGATGTTGAATCTCGGATTTTGATGATGAAATCAATTGATGGGTTAATTGATCTAATCTATATTATTGAGTTTAAGTATGCATGATTAACTACGATAGCATGAAGACATAAAGCAAGTCTACCGGAGTCAAGTTCGATGGGTGTTCGAGAGTCCGCTAAGAGTCCGAAGATTCGTCGGAAGTGCTGCCGGAACCAACCAAGAAGAAATCGGGGACTTGCCAAAGTTTTTGGAAGTCTACCAAAGAGATTGTCAAAGGTTCGCGGAGATTACCGAGAAGGTTCGGCTACTTGCCAAAGACTCGCTGAACTCACCACAAGATTAGGAGCCTACTGGGAGTCCGCCGGAAGAAATCCGAGTGTGTATCGGAACTCCGCCGGAAGATCACCGAAAAGCTCGCCAGAAGGGAACTCGACGTTGCCGGTTAAAAATTTGCTTAGGACTATGTCTTAATTTCATAGTTTGCATGTAATTAGGGTTAGGATTAAGGGTTAATCCTATAACCCAGTTAGGGGCCAATTGGGCCCGAGTTCGGACAGGTTTTGGCCAAGTTTGGAGCCCAACTAGTGGGCTGAAATAGTCTGGGTGGTGGCACTGCCAGACTAGGTGGTGGCACCGCCCAGAGCTCGAAGGATCAGGCGGTGGTACCACCGGACTAGGCGGTGGCATCGCCTAGCACCAGAAAGGTCAGGCGGTGGCACCACCCAGAACCCGAGAGTTCTAGCGGTGGCACCACCAGTACACTGTCAGTATCAAACACTGACAGGCGGTGGCACCGCCAGCATCGGGAAACCCAAAAGAATTCAAATTTGGAGCCCAAATTTGAATCCTCTTAGGGCCTATAAATACCCCTCAATTCTCAGCAGAGAAGACAACCTTTTTGAGAAGTAAGAGATTGAGATAAAGCCTTAGCAAAGTCTTTAGCAAGTCTTGTTTTCAATAGCTTAAGTGTTCACCTCCCTCTTTCTCTTTGAAAATTTGTAAGAGTGTGAACCACTTGTAAAAGGTTGTAAGAGGGGTATTTGTCATTCCTCTTCAAAGTGATTTGCTAGTGGAAGTTAGAAGCCTCATTGAAGAAGGCTTCGCAAGTGGATGTAGGTCATTTGACCGAACCATTTTAAATTGGTGTGTTCCTTGAATGTGTGAGTGTTTACATTTCTGATATCATTATTTACATAGCAGCAAGCTTTCGGTTTTCATCTTCTAACTTTACTTAAGCTATTCTTGTCAAGTTATTCATTCTCGAATCGAAATCTCTATGTATTTATGAAATCGTTTAAAAACTTACAAGTTTTAATCCGCTGCACTAATTCACCCCTCCCCCTCTTAGTGCCGCTCCGATCCTAACAATTGGTATCAGAGCAAGGTTCACTCTCATATTTGGTTTAATACCCAATAGAGATGGCTTACTCCGGCATGCACGAGAGTCATTCTATTACACGTCCACGTATGTTTATTGGGTCGAATTACACGTATTGGAAGACTCGTATAAGGTTTTTCCTTATTTCCATGGATTTTGAGCTTTGGACTATTGTCGAAAATGGATTTCAAAAATCTTCTCTTCTGATGAGCAAATGGGATGAATCGGAGAAGAAGGTTTTTGCTTTAAATGCAAAGGCTATGAATGCCTTGTTTTGTGCACTTGACAAAAATGAATTTAATCGCGTTTCAATTTGTGATTCGGCTTTTGATATTTGGAGAACTTTTGAGGTCACTTATGAAGGCACTAGCCGAGTGAAAGAGTCCAAAATCAATATTCTTATGCATTCTTATAAACTTTTTCGGATGAAACTAAGTGAGTCCATCGAAGACATGTACACCCGTTTCACGGATGTCATTAATGAACTCAAAGCTCTTGGTAAATGTTTTTCTAACTTTGAACTAGTAACTAAAATTTTAAGATCCCTTCCAAAGAGTTGGGATCGAAAAGTTACGGCCATTCAAGAGGCCAAGGACCTTAAAACATTTCCTCTCGAAGAACTTATTGGGTCTCTAATGACTTACGAAATGATGTGTCATGCTCATGAAGAGCTCGAGAACCCCCTTCTAAAGAACAGGAAGGATATGACACTTAAAAAATAAGAAGACCACTTGAAAGGAACATCAAGTGACGAGGACAGTGACGATGACATTGCACTTTTAACTCAAAAATTTAAAAAAAATTATAAGAAAGAACAAATTTGAGAATAACACCAAAAGCAAACTTGAACATCAAAAGGACTAAGTAATATGCTACAAATGCAAGAAGCTGGGGCACTTTAAAAATGAATACCCTATAAATACCCTCTCATCTCTGGTTAAAGAACACAAGCACAGAGAGTTTAAAAAGGGAAAAACGCTATAGAAATCTCTTGTGAGAATCCTTCTCAAGTTCTAAGTGTTAGAAAAGTTTGAGAGAGGAGTGAGTACTTGTAAAGGTTGACTCTTAAACTTATGAAAAGGAGAAGAAGGGTGTAAGAAGGAGGTTAATCTTTGCCGATTAAAGGAAGATCGTTAGTGGATGCCGGTGGCCTCGACAAAAGAGGAATCAGAGGAGTGGATGTAGGTCACGACGACCGAACCACTATAAATTGCCATGTTCTCTGGTTTGCATTTTATTCTTGCTATTACCTTGCTGCAAACCTCCTTAAGTGCTTACTGCCTTCAATTCATTACGTACGCTTTCAAGTTAAGTTTTTGAAATTAATTTTTTGTCGGAAATGGTTTTTTTTGTATGAAGGTTTTTTGAACCGACATAACTTTTACTATTGCACTAATTCACCCGCCCTCTTAGTATCGAACCCATTCCTAACAGTTTTAGACCTAGCATAGCGGATCATTGGGAGTGGCAACCAACTTTACAAGGACTATTTAGTATCGATAGAGGATTATCCACTCTCGGTGTCATGAAAGGAATATTCTACGTGTTCTTGCTTAGACAAATTCTAGGCCAGGGTCATTCGGATTAAGAGAGAAAAAATTCTCCAGGAGAATCTGATTAGTGCGAGACTCAAGTAGAAACCGTATGGGTCTGATAGCACCATGCTTGGTATACAATATCTAAGATATTAGATGGATAAGGAACTATAGGTACATGATAACCGAGGATAGATAGGTCCAATAGATTGGATTCTCCTGTATCGTTTGGGGACTGCGGCGTAGTAGCCTAGTACGTCTGTAGTCGATGAGTTGAATGAATTATTATAGAGATAATTGTTCATTGAGCCTGAAGGAGTTCTAACAAGTATGACTTATGGCCAGCTTTGTTGAATCTTGGATTTTGATGATGAAGTCAATTGTCATTTGTTATCTAATCCATATGTTGAGATAAGTGTGCAGGATTAACTATAATGAAAGTAAGACATGCAGTAGGAGTTGCGCCGGAGTTAAGACTATGATCACGTTGGGGGTTCGAGAGTTCGATGAAAGTCCGAACGGTCGTCGGAGGTTCTGCGGGAACAAATCCGAGAAGTCCAAGAGCTTGCCAAAGAAGCTCATCGGAACTCGCCAAGTGGATCGTTGCAAGTCCAGGAGTTTGTTAGAAGTCCGCCGGAGCATCGCCGAGGGTTCATCGGATGTTCGTCGGAAGTTCACCGGAAGCTCACCGGAAGAAGCGATTGACGCACCAGAGCAAGTTGCAGTAAATGTCTTAAAAATATCGTAGTTAGCATGATGATTAAGTTAAAAATGGGAGATGATCCCATTAACTTAATCTTGGGACAATTGGGCCCTTAACAAACCCAAATTAGGCCGAATAGATCAGCCCATTCGGGCCTAGATTTCCTAGCCGGCGGTGGCACCTCTCAGGAGCTTAGTCTCCCAGGAAAGCTGGGTGGTGGAACCGCAAATGTTAGGCAGTGGCATCGCCTGGGCTTGGTCTCCGAGTGAGGTTAGGTGGTGGTACTGCTTAAACTTGGTCTTCGAGCTCTGTCAAGTAGTAGTACTGCCCAGTTATGGCGGTAGTACCGCTAGGACCCCGAAAATCCAGGATATGACATTTTTAAGCTCCAAATTTAAACCAGTTTAGGGCCTATATATACCCCACCCTTTCCTACATGAAAAGGCACCGAAAGCTTGATCTTTCTATATGATTTTTAGAGCTCAAAAGTGTTGTAAAGGGCAAAAGTTCTTCTTCCTCTTTTCTTCTAAGTTTTGATCATTCAAGAGAGGAGTGAAAAATCTACAAGGGTTGTCTCATAAGCCCATCAAAAGGAGTGAAACTGTAAAAGGGTGGTTGGCCTTTGCCTATTGAAGGAAGGCCTCTAGTAGACATTGGTGACCTCATCAGAGGAGGAAACCAAAAGTGGATGTAGGTCAAGATTGATCGAACCACTCTAAATCTCAATTTGCATTTATATTCTGTTCTCTATCTTAACTGTAAATTGCCTCCATAGCTTTACTGTAACTGCACTTCGCTTGATCTTAAGTTAAAGAACTTTCCGAATCGGCTTTCTCATCTAAATCATTTTTTATCATACGAACGCAGTTTTAAATCATCGAAAGTTTTCCGCTGCACTAATTCACCCCCCCCCCCCCCCCCCTCTTAGTACTTTTGATCCTAACAATTGGTATCAGAGTGGGGTTAACTCTTAATCGGATTAAAACCCAAGAGAGATGGCATGTGCCAGAAATCAAGAGGGCACTCTATTACATGTCCACCCATGTTCAATGGGACGGACAACACCTATTGGAAGACTCAAATGAGGATCTTCCTTATTTCAATGGATTTTGAACTTTTAAATCTTGTCAAAAATGGATTTTTGAAGTCTTCTCTTCCAATGATCGATTGGAATGAATTGGAGAAGAAGACTTTTGCTCTTAATGCAAAGGCTATGAATGCTATATTTTGTGCACTTGATAAAAACGAGTTCAATCATGTTTTGGTTTGTGAAATCGCATTTGATATTTGGCATACACTCGAAGTGACTCATGAAGGCATAAGTAGAGTGAAAGAGTCAAAAATCAATCTTTTGATACATTCTTTTAAACTTTTCCGAATGAAACTGAGCGAGACTTTTAGCGACATGTATACCCGTTTCACAGATGTCATCAATGATCTAAAAGGACTCGGCAAAAGTTTTTCGGATTTTGAGCTCATAAATAAGATTCTAAGATCCCTTCCTAAGAGTTGGGACCCTAAAGTCACTACTATTCAAGAGGCTAAAGATTTAAACAACTTCCCTCTTGAAGAATTAATCGGGTCATTAATAACTTATGAAATGACTTGCAAAGCTCATGAAGAGCAAGAAGACATCCTTCCAAAGAACAGGAAGGATATGACACTTAGAACTTTCGAAGACCACTTGAGAGAAAACTCAAGTGATAAAGACTGTGATGATGACTTGGCACTTCTAACAAGGAAATTCAAAAAATTTACTAAAAGAAACAAGATTAAAAATGACACAAAAAATAAATTTGAACCCAAAAAGGACCAAATTATTTGCTACGAATGCAAGAAGCCGGAATATTACAAAAGTGATTGTCTCGAAGCCAAGAAGAGAATACCAAAGAATAAGGCACTCAAAGCAACGTGGGATGACTCAAGTGCATCCGAAGAAGTGGAGTCTAGTACTAAGCAAGTTGCTCATTACGCCCTAATAGCCATCGAAGATGAGGTAATGAATTTAATTGATGCAGATTTATCATTTGATGAATTACTAAATGCCTTCCATGACTTATTTGATGAATGCAAAACTATTAGTAGAAAATATAAATTGCTAAAAAAGAAGCATGATAGTCTTACTTGTAATTTTGATAAATTAAAAACTAAATATTATGATAGTTTAGCTCCATGTAAAAAATGCCATGATCTAGAAACTCTCTAAAAGGAGAACTTGCTACTTAAGGACACCTTGAAGAAATTCGAGGTTAGTAGCAAGTCTTTGAATATGATCTTTACAAATAAGGGTCATGTTCCTAAAAGAAGTGGAATTGAATTTGGGAGAAGTCCTCACCAAAATCCAACCACCTTCATTAAAGGCCCTATCTTACATGTTCGGCACCAAAGCAAATGCAACTTTTATTGCAAACATGGACATAGAACTTATCATTGTCTATTCAAGAAAGTTAGCCCGAACAAATTGATTTGGGTTCCTAAAGGAACCACGATAAATTCTATGCAACATGATAAACAATTTAGATCAGTGTTTGAGGCACCCAAAAGTAAATGGGTACCTAAAAATCATCCTTTCTTGTAGAAACATATACCATCACATGCTAGGAGCAAGAGATGGTATCTTGATAGTGGATGCTCAAGGCATATGACCGGAGATCCATCTCAATTCTCTAATCTCACTAGCATAAATGAAGGCTATGTCACATTCGGAGACAACAACAAGGGTAAAATCATTGGCAAAGGAACCATAAGTAACAAATCCAACTTCTTTATTGAAGATATTTTGTTAGTTGATGGTTTAAAACATAACCTCTTGAGCATTAGTCAATTGTATAATAAATGATATATTATCAAATTCGAATCAAATACTTGCATCATTGAAAAACTACACAAAAACACATCTATGATTGCATTAAAACAAAATAACATATACACCATTGACATCAATGATCTTTCCAATGATATGTGTTTTTCGGTTTTGAATGAGGATGCTTGGCTTTGGCATAGGAGATTAGGTCATGCTAGCATGAAACTAATCACTCAAATATCATCCAAAGAACTTGTAAGAGGAATTTCTCATATCAAGTTCATCAAAGATAATGTGTGTGATGCTTGTTAATTAGGAAAACAAATTAAGGGTAGTTTCAAATCTAAGAATCAAATAAGCACCTCTAGGCCTTTACAATTGATCCATATGGACTTGTTTGGACCTAACTCTACATCAAGCCTAGGAGGTAGCAAATATGCCTTCGTCATTGTAGATGACTATAGTAGATACACATGGACTTATTTCTTAAAACACAAAAATGAATGCTTTAGATATTTTACTAAGTTTTGCAAACTTGTCCAAAATGAAAAGGGTTCTATGATTTTGTCAATTAGAAGTGATCATGGTGGTGAATTTTAAAACCATGATTTCCAAGAATTTTGTGAATTTAATGGATACAATCACAACTTCTCTACTCCAAGAAATCCTCAATAAAATGGAGTAGTAGAAAGAAGAAATAGAAATTTATAAGACATAACGAGAACCATATTGAATGAACATAGTCTACCCAAATATTTTTGGGCCGAAGCCGTAAACACTACATGCTATATTTTGAATAGTGTTCTAGTAAGACCCTTACTCACCAAAACTCCATATGAGTTGTGGAACAACAAAAAACCCAATGTTTCATATTTTAAAGTTTTTGGGTGTAAGTGTTTTATCTTGAATGAAAAAGATGCCTTAGGAAAATTTGATGCTAAATCCAATGAAGGAATTTTCCTTGGTTATTCTTTGGTTTCTAAAGCTTTTCGTATCTTCAATAAAAGAACTTTAATTATAGAAGAATCCATTCATGTTGTTTTCAATGAGATTTCTGAAATCAAGAAAAATGATTTTGATGATGATGTTAATTTTGATTCTTTGAATTTAAATGAAACCCCTTCTCCAACTAGCAACTTGGATGCATCCACTTCCGAAACATCCTTACCCAAGGATTGGAAGTATGTAGATGCTCATCCTAAGGAGCTAATCTTGTTGAATCTCGGATTTTGATGATGAAACTAATTGATTGTGTTTAGATGTTTAACTGCATTTTGAGTGATGCAGGTCTACTCGATCAGGATTAGACAGTTGACGCAGGAGGAATTGACGTTGCGTCGGAGGAGATCACGTTTGGATATTGGACGGCAGAACGCTTCGGACGTCGGGCATCGGGCTAAGGAGAGCGGAATTGCACCAAGGATATCAGGGTTGCGGAGGTCAACCGCCGATTGGGCAATAAGCCGCAAGAGAGGACGATGTGCTGAAGAATCGGACGAAGCGCCAACCAATGACGTGCCGGGCAACAGAATGTCAATTCGCGTTGTAATAATTGTCTAGATTGGAGTAGAGTTTTGGCTTGTGTGTGCAAGATTAACTACGATAACGATGAAGACATAAAGTAAAACAAAGTGTCGGAGTCAAGCGCGAAGGATTCGTCGGGAGTTCGAGAGTTCGACGGAAGTCCGAAGGTTCGTCGGGAATGCTGTCGGAACTAGCCGAGAATGAGTAGGGAGCTTGCCGATGGGTTTTCGGAAGCTCATCGGAAGGTTCGTCGGAAGTTTGCAGAGCTCACCGAGAAAGATCATAGCTTGCCGAAGAAGCTCGTCGAAACTCGCTAAGATCAAATCGTGAAGTCTCGGAGCTTGCCGGGAGTCCGTAGAATGGTTTCTGAGAGTTTATCGGAAGACCACCGGAAGTTCGCCGGAAGCTTGTAGGAAGAAATCTTGACTTGTGGACTTTGTAATAGCTTAGGAAATGTCTTTAAATACATAGTTAGCATGTTAATTTGGGTTAGGATTAGGTGTTAATCTTATAACCCAAGTAGGGGCTAATTGGGCCCAAGTTCGGACTAGTTTGGAGCCCAACTAGTGAGCTGAAATAGTGTAGGCGGTGGCACCGCCCAGAGCCCAAGGATAAGGTGGTGGTACCGTTGATCTGGGTGGTGGCACCGCATAGCACCCGAGAGCTAGGTAAACTATTGTTGCCCTTACTGCCGTTGCAAAAGTGGCCAAATGATGCTTCCAGCGTTGGTCGTCTACGTGCAAGCAGTTGGCTACCGGTGGCCTACTACAGGCAGGCCACCTATAGTGGTGTCCACAAGGGTAAGCAGTGCTTGCTGGCCACTTGCTCGCAAGGATGGGTGACGCCTACGGGCGGCTTGCTCGCAAGGGCGGGCGACAACTTCAAGTGACCTGCCCGCAAGCGCGGGTGGCGCCACCGATCGACCTACCTACAAGGGCGAGTGACCCCTAAGGGCATGCCCACAATGGTGCTCACCCACAGGGGCACCCAGCTATAGTGGTGCTCGCCCATATGGGCGGCGCTACTTGTTAGCGAGCCACCAGCATACATAGGCGGTGCCTCTGCCCCCCCTATAATGGTCACCGCCAGCATGGTGAAGGTGGCTGAAGCATAGCAAAGGAGAAGGGGTGAGTAGGGTTTTTCGGATAAAAGATAATTTTGTCCCTCAAAATTTAAAAAAATTTAAAATTTTTAAATTCTATCCTTTTATCCAAATTATCAAAATACCCCTCACAATTCAAAAAATTCCCTTTCTATCCTTGATTTCAGAAAATATTAATTAATTAAAAGATTTAATTAATTATTTATTATTATTATCTAGTAGTCCTACATAATGATATTTACATATGATGTATGATGTGGATGGATGATCATGGATCATATGATGTGTGTGTAAGTGATTATTATTATTATTAGGGCCTACTAATCATCACTTTATTTCTCATTTATTGTCGGGCCTACTAATCACATGAAGAGATGCAACAAGAGCGTGGAAGCAATAACGAGACCCATGAGGTTGAAACGGACAATCACGATGCATGGAGATGCGTCGAAATACCGATGAAACTGATAAAGATGAGATGGACGATCACAGGGCATGGAGTTGTACCACTACACACATAGATCTTGATGTGAGTGATTAGGCTCACTAGCTTAGGCTTGATCACATTAGGCTATAGTCCATAATCATCTAGTGTGATTACTCATGTGATGTGTGATTGCTTGTACACCTACAACAAAGATGGGTATTGGAATAGGAACTGCAAAGAATATCTTACATAGAGGGTGAAATAGAAGCTAGGAGACGCTTCAGGTACATTTATGATCAGTCTCCATTTGTCACTCTTATGATAACATATGAGTATTGGATATTAGTAGTGCTTATCTCCATTTTGTTGCCCGATCAAGTATGGTCTCCATTTGGTCACCGTATGCACAATCACGAGCATCTCCTTGTCATAAATAATCATATTGAGATGGGAAGGAGATAATGCCTTACTGGTATAAGAGAGGGGGTGGCCATTTTGCATTAGTACAACACCAATTTTGACTTTGAAGGCATTGGCTTCAATAACAAAAGTCTTGTCGAAGTCGAGTAGTGCTAGTACAGGCGTTGTCATCATTGCGGCCTTAAGTTCATCGAAGGCGGTGGTGGCTTTATTCAACTATTGGAAAGCATCCTTTTTTAGTTGGGAAGTAAGGGGTGCACTGATCTTTCCATAGTTTTTCACGAACTTACGGTAGTATCCTATTAAATGGAGAAAGCCGCATAGCGATTTTATGTTCCTCGGGGTTGGCCAATTCTACATTGCTTTAATTTTGGAGGGCACACCTTCCTTTGATATGATATGCTTCAGATATTCTACCTTCTATTAAAGAAAGCTGTACTTCGATTTTTTGACAAAAAGAACATATTCTCGTAAAATCGTCAAAATAAGTCATAAGTGCTGAAAATGACTTTCAAGAGAAGGGCTATAAATAAGGATCTTGTCGAAAAAAACCAGCACAAACTTATGAAGATAATTCTGAAAGATATCATTTATAAGGCTCTGGAAGGTGGAGGGAGCATTGGTGAGACCAAAGGGCATTACCAAACATTCATAGTAGCCGTTGTGTGTTCGAAAGGTAGTTTTCAGTATGTCTTCTTTGCACACTCATATTTGATGATACCCAGATTGAAAGTCCAGCTTTGTGAAGACTCGTGCTCCCTTTAATTCATTAAGCAATTTATCTACTATTGGAATATGATATTTGTCCTTGACAGTTATGCTATTGAGAGCTCGATACTCAACACACATTTGCCATGTTATGTCCTTTCATACGAGGAGCATCGATGAAGAGTAGAGACTACAACTTGGTCAAATAGTTCTTGCTTCAAGCGTCTCTTTTACAATCCTTTCTATTTCATCCTTTTGGAGATGTGGATACTGATATGGCCAAATATTTGCTAGAGGTTTGCTTCGAAGAATCGTATAGAATGATCATGCCGACGGGTAGGAGGTAGGTTGCATGGTTCATCAAATATATCTGAAAATTCAGTAAGCAAAGGAAGTAGGTTTGAATCTTCAAAATCTATTAGCTCTCCCTTAGTTTTCTGCAAAGTTGTACTAAAAAGCCACTGCATGCTTTATGCAAAACCTTCTCTATTCGTTGTGTGCAAATCGTCATTACGTCACCCCCACATTTCCCATGCAGTATCACCTGTTTCCCTTTACTGTAAAATCTCATAATTAGTTTCACAAAGTTCCAGGAAATATCACCTAATATTGTTAGCCATTCAATGCCGAGCACAGCCTCATAATCATCAAGAGGGAGGAGGAAGAAATCTGTAATTATCTCTTGATCTTGCAACAATAGTTTCACCTATGGGCACCTATGATCATACTTCAAAATCTGTTTGTTGGCAACCTTAACGTCGAACCTGCTGCAATTCTCAATAGGTAAGACCATCTAGATAGCAACCTTACTATTTATAAAATTATTAGTGCTCCTAGTGTCAATAAGAACAGTGATAGGTTGTTGTTTCCGAAGTCCTCCCACTTTCATTGTTTGCGGGTTCACGTAATCGGCAAGGGCATGCATCGTAATATCAACCGACTGCTATTCTTCATCTGTGACTGCTTCCTCATGCTCCTAGACCTCCTCCTCCATGTCTTCAAGGGGTTCAATCTATTAGGATCGGGGTCGGCACTAAGAGGGGGGGGGGGGGGGGGGGGGGGTGAATTAGTGCAGCGATAAAAACAATGTCGGTTTTGAAATTTTCTCGTTCATTAAAAACCGATCTAAAAAATATGCTTAGAAAGCGTATGGAAGAGTGTTGAAGGCAATAAGCAAGTAGAGTAACGAAGTATGGTAGTTTGCAGTCAAAGTAAATTGCATAATTGAAAAGCAAACCAGATTTATAGTGGTTCGGTCGTCGTCGATCCACATCTACTCTCCGATTCCTCTTCCGTTGAGGCCACCGGCATCCACTATCGATCTTCTTTCAATGGGCAAAGATCAACTACCCTTTTATACCCCTCTTCTCCTTTTTACGAGTTTAGGAGACAACCCTTACAAGCACTCACTCCTCTCTTAAATAGAAATCTAAACTTAGAGTAGAAGCGGAGGATTCTCAAGAGATTACAGCAGTGTTATCTCACTTTTAAATTCTATGTGCTTGTCTTTTTTACACAGGGATGAGAGGGGTATTTATAAGCTTCAAGTGGATTCAAACTTTGAGCCTAAAAATATCTCATCCCGAGTTTTTTGGGTGCAGGCGATACCACCACTCAACAGTTCTGACACTAGGTGGTACCATCGCCCAGACTAGCAGAACCATAGCCTGTAGCCTCTCGAAGACTGTGTTTGGGTGGTATCACCGCCTAAACTGGCGGTACCACCACCTGACATAGTCTCGGAGATTGTGCCACGACGGTGCCACCTATTGGGTCACTATTTGGTCCTTTTATTGGGCCCAACACAGTCCTTACATGGGTCCAACTGGCTCCTAATTGGGTTGGCCCAAATCCAAACCTAATTACGTGATAACTACGATTCCTAAGACATATTCTAAACTAAACAAGTTCGTAAGTCTAGTTTCTTCTGACGAGCTTCCGACGATCTTCCGGCAAACTTCCGACGATCTCTCGGCAATGTTCCGGCGGACTCCCAGCAAGCTCCTGGACTTCACGATGATCTTCTTGGCAAGTTCCAACGAGCTTCTTCCGGCAAGCTCTTGGACTTCTCGACTATTTCCTACAAAACTTTCGACGAACGTTTGGACGTCCGATGAACTCTCGAACTCCCAACAAAATCGCGTTCTTGACTCCGAGACTTTATTTTGCTTTATGCCTTGCACCCGAGAGCTAGGGTACCACTAGGGCAGTAAGGGCACCGTTGATCAAGTATTTTCAAAGTAAACTAAGGGAGTTTCGTTTGAGTTGTTTACCTCATTATCGAGAGCAACCAAAGCGAAGTTCGTCGTTTCATCTTCATTGGCTTGCTCCTCATCTTGGATGAGCTCGATTCATCTTTTGGCAATTTCTTCTTGCGTTCGTAACAAGTAGTTATGTTATTTTTGTTCTTTAATTTTTATTTCATGAACTTTTTAAATTTCTTAGTGAAGAGTTGAAGTTCACTATCACTTGAGCTTATGCTCGAGTGGTCTTCGATTGTTCTAAGTCCAAAATCCATCCTGTTCTTTAGAAGGTTGTTCTCAAGTTCGTTTTGTTCAACACGTGCTATAAAATTTATTTCATAGGTCATTAAAGACCCAATTAGTTCTTCAATTGAAAAATGTTTCAAATCTTTTGATTCTTGTATTGCCGTTACTTTTGAATCCCAAGTTTTAGAAAAAGATCTTAAAATTTTGTTTACAAGTTTAAAATCTAAAAAACATTTGCCAAGTGCTTTTAGACCATTGACAACATCCGTAAAACGCATGTATATGTCTCCAATAGTCTCACTTGGTTTCATTCGAAAAAGTTTAAAATCATGCATCAAAAGATTAATCTTCGAAACTTTTAATCTACTAGTGCCTTCGTGTGTGGTTTCAAGAATGTGCTAAATATCGAAAGCTGTTGTGCACAAAGAAACCCGATTGAATACGTTTTTGTCTAAGGCGCAAAACAAGGCATTCATAGCCTTTGCATAGAGAGAAAGTCTTTTTCTCCAAATCATTCCAATGGTTCATGGGAAGAGAAGACCTTTGAGAACCAAATTCAACTATGTGCCATAAATCGAGATTCAATGAAAGCAAGAAAACTCTCATTCGAGTTTTCCAATAAGTGTAGTTCGTCCCATTGAAAAAGGGAGGATGAATGAGAGAGTGACCCTCTTGAAAGCCGAAAAGAACCATTTCTATTTGGGTGTTAAACCAAAGTAGAAAACGAGGCTCTGATACCAATTGTTAGGATCGGGATCGGCACTAAGAGGGGGGGGTGAATTAGTGCAGCAGTAAAAACAATGTCGGTTTTGAAATTTTCTTATTCGTTAAAAACCGATCTCGAAAATATGCTTAAAAAGTGTACGGAAGAGTGTTGAAGGTAGTAAGCAAGTAGAGTAATGAAGTATGGCAGTTTGTAATTAAAGTAAATTACATAATTGAAAAGCAAACCAAATTTATAGTGGTTTGGTCGTTGTCGACCTCCATCCACTCTTTGATTCCTCTTCCGTCGAAGCCACCGACATCCACTATCGATCTTCTTTTAACGAGCGAAGATCAACTACCCTTTTACGGACCTCTTCTCCTTTTTACGGGTTTAGGAGACAACCCTTACAAGCACTCACTCCTATCTTAAACAAAAATCTAAACTTAAAGTAGAAGAGGAGGATTCTCAAGAGATTGCAGCAGCGTTTTCTCACGTTTGAATTCTCTATGCTTGTCTTTTTTACCCAGGGATCAAAGGGATATTTATAGGCTTCAAGTAGACTCAAACTTTGAGCCTTAAATCATCTCATCCTGGGTTTTCCGGGTGCAGGCGGTACCACCGCCCAACAATTCTGACACTGGGTGGTAGCACTGCCATCAGCCTCTCGGAGATTGTTTGGGTGGTACCACCGCCTGACACAGTCTCGGAGACTATGCCATGACGGTGGCACACCTATTGGGTCACTGTTTGGGCTTTTCATTGGGCCCAACACAGTCCTTACATGGGCCCAACTGGTCCCTAATTAGGTTGGCCCAAATCCAAATCCAATTATGTGCTAATTATGATTCCTAAGACATATTTTAAGCTAAACAAGTTCGTAAGTCTAGTTACTTCCGGCGAGCTTCAGGCGAACTTTCGACGATCTCTCAGCAATGTTCCTGCAGATTCCTGGCAAGCTCTTGGACTTCACGACGAACTTCTTAGTGAGTTCCGATGAGCTTCTTCTAGTAAGCTCTTGGACTTCTTGGCTGGTTCTTGCAAAACTTTCAATGAACGTCTGGACTTCCGACGAACTCTCGAACTCCCAATGAAATCGTGTTCTTGACTCTAGGACTTTATTTTGCTTTATGCCTTGTATCATAGTTAATCCTGCATATGTAAAAAGCCACTTCGATCTAGACATTTATTACTAAGCTTGAATCTAGTGTTGTCCGGTATGTCATTGGTTAATAAACACTTCGTCCGAATCTTCGGCCATCGTCCTTTTTTGCGGCCTATTGTCCAATCACTAGTTGACCTCCGCAACTTTGATTTACTTAGCACAATGTCCGCTCTGCTTGGCCCAATGCCCGAGATCTCGGCCCGAAGCCTTCTGTCGATACGTCGACCATTCCTCTAGCCTAATGTCCAATCTTCTGACATTTTCCACTTTGGCCCAACATGATTCTTCCTGCTTTAATTGTCTTTCCTTGATCGAAGCTACCTGCATCACTCAAAACACATATCAAATCAAAACACTTATCAATTGGTTTTATTATCAAAATATGAGATTCAACATAATCAGTGGAAGATGGCCCTTTTACAGCAATGATCACCATTCTACGGCTCGTCGCAATGCCAACAAAGGCCCTTTGCTGATCGGTCACGGTTTTACGTATAACGTGTAGCAGTTAGATGTAAAAGATCAGTTGTTTGTATTGAGAATTTTTTAACAAAACCAAAAAGAAATATGCTATTAGGAAGTGTTAATGCTATCGTAAAATTTTATAGAGATTTGGATAGAAAAAATGTAGTAACAAGATCAAATAAATTGTACTATGCGGTTGGAATTCTACAATGCAGATTTTCATGTATAGCAGTTTGGATGTAAAAGATCAATGGTTTATATTGAGAATTTTTTGACAAAACTAAAGGAATATCCACTGTTAGGAAGTGTCAATGCTGTCATAAAAATTTCATAGAGATTTGGATAGAAAAAATATAGTAATAAGATCAAACAAACTGTGCTATATGGTTGGAATTTTATAGTGCAGATTTTTAAGTATAGCAGATTGGACGTAAAAGTTCAATGGTTTATATTGAGAATTTTTTGACAAAATCAAAAGAGAATCCATTATTAAGAAGTGTCAAAGCTGTCATAAAAATTTCATAGAGATTTGGACAGAAAAAACGTAGTAGCAAGATTAAACATACTGTGCTATGTGGTTGGAATTCTACAATGTATCTTTCGTCATAGAAAACTTTATGTTAAAAAGTTTATGCAACAATATAAGAACAATTTTTTTTTAGATTTTCAAATAAATATAATTAAATTGTAGCAGCAGTAAGGTAGGAAACCAGAACCTATTACAATTCATGGGGAGATCAAAGGATTATCTACAGTGGTGGAGATGATGGTGGAGTTCGTCGACGATCTTTTAAGCAATTGTGAGAATTGCTTTGGGTGGCTGTAGAGAGTTGATGGATGGTTGTGGAAGGGCAACGAGACACCAAGAATGCTGCTCTAAGACCAAGTGTTAGAACCCTTATAGATTCTAAGCTTGGGTTGATCTCTTTAGGGGATCGGCCTCCTTGGAACTTTATAGAGGTTCCTTCCTCCAAATTGCTGCTCAAACGTTGCAAAAATATTCATCTATTCATTCTAAAAAAAGGATGAATACATGGTTATTTATAGGGCTTCTAAACTCCAACTCATAATAGGACTCCTACTCTAGATTTCTACTTAATTAGGACTCCTACTCAAGACTCCTAATAGAACTCCTACTCAAGACTCCCCTCTCCTAACCCTAGCTAGCCTCTTTACCTCTTTATATGGGTCAACTAGGTAGGTTTTACATAAATGCCCCTTTCATATCAAGACTCCTAATAGAACTCCTACTCAAGACTCCTAATAGAACTCCTACTCAAGACTCCTAATAGAACTCCTACTCAAGACTCCTAATAGAACTCCTACTCAAGACTCCTAATAGAACTCCTACTCAAGACTCCTAATAGAACTCCTACTCAAGACTCCTAATAGAACTCCTACTCAAGACTCCTAATAGAACTCCTACTCAAGACTCCTAATAGAACTCCTACTCAAGACTCCTAATAGAACTCCTACTCAAGACTCCTAATAGAACTCCTACTCAAGACTCCTAATAGAACTCCTACTCAAGACTCCTAATAGAACTCCTACTCAAGACTCCTAATAGAACTCCTACTCAAGACTCCTAATAGAACTCCTACTCAAGACTCCTAATAGAACTCCTACTCAAGACTCCTAATAGAACTCCTACTCAAGACTCCTAATAGAACTCCTACTCAAGACTCCTAATAGAACTCCTACTCAAGACTCCTAATAGAACTCCTACATTCCTCTACAACTCATAATGCTTCTCTAAGAAATACTCTCCTAACCCTAGCTAGCCTCTTTACCTCTTTAATATGGGTCAACTAGGTAGGTTTTACATAAATGCCCCTTTAATAAAATTTGGACTCTCCTAGCTAAAGTCCTAACACTCGGGTAGCCACGAAAGTGCATCTACAATAACATTCTCTTTCCCCTTTTTGTAAGTTATTTCATAATCATATCCAAGAAGCTTTGTTACCCATTTTTACTGCTAGGGGGAAGATATCTTTTGCTCTAAGAAATATTTTAAGCTTTTATGGTTGGTCTTGATTTGAAAGCGTCGGCCGATCAAGTACGGTCTCTATTTGGTTACCGCATGCACAATCATGAGCATCTCTTTGTCGTATATAGTCATCCTGTGAGGGGAAGGAGATAATGCCTTACTAGTATAAGCGAGGGAGTAGCCATCGTATATTAGTACAACACCAATTCTGACTCCGGAGGTATTGGCTTCCATAACAAAAGTCTTGCTGAAGTCGAGTAGTGCTAGTACAAGTATTGTCATCATTGCGGCTTTATGTTCGTCGAAGGTGGTGGTGGCTTTGTCCGACCATTGGAAAGCATCTTTTTTTAGTAAAGAAGTAAGGGATGTACTGATCTTTCCATAGTTTTTCATGAACTTACAGTAGTAGCCTATTAAACTGAGAAATCCACGTAGCGATTTTATGTTCCTCAAGGTCGGCCAGTTCTGCATTGCTTCAATTTTGGAGGGGTCCACTATCACACCTTCATCTAATATGATATGCCCAAGATATTCCACCTTTTGTTGAAGAAAGCTACACTTTGATTTTTTTGACATAAAGAACATGGTCTCGCAAAGCTGTCAAAACAAGTCGTAAGTGCTGAAAATGACTTTCAAGATAAGGGCTATAAATAAGGATATCGTCAAAGAAAACCAGCACAAAATTACAAAGATAATTCTAGAAAATATCATTCATAAGGCTTTGGAAGGTGGATGGAGCATTGGTGAGACCAAAGGGCATTACCAAAAATTCGTAGTGGCCGTTGTGTATTCGAAAGGCAGTTTTCGGTATGTCTTCTTCGTACACTCGTATTTAATAATACCTAGATCGAAGGTCTAGCTTTGTGAAGACTCGTGCTCCCTTTAATTCATCAAGCAATTCATCTACTACTAGAATAGGGTATTTGTCCTTGATAATTATGCCATTGAGAGCTCGATAATCAACACACATTTGTCTGGTTTAATCCTTGGCCGAATAACTCATGTTTTAAGTATTTCTTTTATAATCCTTTCTATTTCATCCTTTTAGAAATGTGAATACTGATATGGTCGAGTATTTGCTTGAGATTTGCCCGAAAGAATTGGTATGCAATGATCATGTCGATGGGAAGGAGGTAGGTTGCGTGGTTCGTCAAATATATCTAAAAATTCAGCAAGCAAAGGAAGTAGGCTTGGATCATCAAATTCTATTGGCTGTCCCTTAGTTTGCTACTCAAGTTGTACCAAAAAGCTATTGCATGCTTTATGCAGAAGCTTCTCCATTCATTGTGTGCAAATCATCGTTATGTCGCCCGAACGTTTCCCATGTAGTATCACTTGTTTCCTCTTATTGTAAAATTTCATAATTAGTTTCACAAAGTTTCAAAAAACATCACTTAATATCATCAACCATTCGATCCTGAGCATAACCTTATAATCATCAAGAGGGAGGAGGAAGAAATATGCAATTATCTCTTGGTCCTACAGCAACAGTTTCACCTGCGTACACCTATGATCACACTTCAAAATTCATCCATCGCTAACCTTAACATCAAACCTACTGCAATTCTTGATAGGTAAGGCCATCCAGATAGCAACCTTTGA
Organism: Musa balbisiana; assembly: GCA_004837865.1. Classification (NCBI taxonomy): domain Eukaryota; kingdom Viridiplantae; phylum Streptophyta; class Magnoliopsida; order Zingiberales; family Musaceae; genus Musa; species Musa balbisiana. The sequence goes on along the minus strand of CM017196.1, from coordinate 18,516,231 downwards.
TGTTCATAAAATTATTAGTGCCTTTGGTGCCAACAAGAACGGTGATAGGTTGTTGCTTCAGAAATCCTCCCACTTTCATCATCTATGGGTTCGCGTAACTGGCAAGGGCATGTATCGTAATATCAACCAGCTATTGTTCTTCACCTGCGACCTCTTCCTCATGCTCCTGGACCTCCTCCTCCATGTCTTCAAGAGGTACAATTAGTAGGAGGTAGCCCCTTTTGCAGCAATGATCGTAGTTCCACGGCTCATCGCAATGCCAACAAAGACCCTTTGTTGATCGGTCACATAGTTTTTCTCTTGTTAATTTTTTTGGCAATGAAGGATGGCTGGGAGAAGAAGGAGGTTTATATGCCATAGGCCTAGGAGAGGTTCTCATCATTTGAGCATCTTGGTTGAGCCGTTCTTCTTGTATTTGAGCGAAAGAAATCGCAGCTATTATGGTACAGGGTTGCTGCACCTTAACCTCCCCTTCTATTTTTGGCTTGAGTCCTTCGATGAATGTTCCTAACAATTGATGGTTAGTCAAATCATGAGCAAGGTAGGATAGCTTCTCAAACTTAGTTTGGTACTCTTGAATCGTAGAGGTTTGTCGAATCTTTGCGAGTTGGTCATCGATATTTTCATACTATATAGGTTTAAAATGATTCAGTAGTGCGTTCTTAAATTGATTCTATGTCGGAGCCCCACGATTATATTCCAGCCAATTGTACCATTGAATAGCATCTCCTTCAAGGTGGATAACAATAATTTCCACCATAGCATCATCCGATGTTTGGTAGTAGCGAAAGTAACATTCAGTGTGCGAAATCCACCCCACCGAGTCTCCTTCCCATTGTGGGAACTCCACCCTCATGTGTGGCTGAAGCATGTCCGAGGGCTACCTCTCCTTCTCTAGAGGTCTCTCTAAACTCTCTTTTCATTGAAATTTAATTGGATACGATGGTTTTCCAATTCTGAATTCTGCAAACAAAGCGTGCAATTTATCCTCCAAGCATGATTCAAGCTGTGATTCAATCGAGATTCTAATACTTTAAATTTGGCATCAATTGGATCTTGTGAAGCCATAGCATATGCTTGTAGATCAAAGATGTCCCTGTCTTTTTTCTATTAATGGGTTAATGGCATGGGGTGGTGGAAGGTTCGAAAAAATTGAGGGTCATAGAAAGGTACTATAGTAGATTTTTATATCTAAAGTGTAGCAGTTTGGACGTAAAAGGCCAGTGGTTTATATTGAGAATTTTTTGGTGAAACTAAAGGAAAATCTGCTGCTAGGAAGTGTTAAAGTTATCATAAATGTTTTATAGAGTTTTGGATAGAAAAAATACAGTAGCAAGATCAAACAAACTATGCTATGCGGTTGAAATTCTATAGTGCATCTTTCGTCGTAGAGATGAAAACTTTGTGACAAAAAAGCTTATGCAGCAATATAAGAACAACTTTTTTTTTAATTTTTGAATTTTTGAATAAAGATAACTAAATTATAGCATCAATAAGGTAGGAAACCAAAACCTATTGCAATTCATGAGGAAATCAAAGGTTGATCCGCGGTGGTGGAGATGACGGTGGAATTCGGCGATGATCTTTTAAGAAATTGTGGGAATTGCTTTGGGTAGCTATAGAGGGCTGATGGATGGCTGTGGAAGGACAGCGAGATGCCAAGAATGCTGCTCTGATACCAAGTGATAGAACCCTTGTAGATTCTAAGCTTGGGGTTGATCTCTTTAGGGGATCGACCTCCTTGGAACTCTATAGGGGTTCCTTCCTCCAGGTTGCTGTTCAAAGGCTACTAAAAAGATTCATCTATTCCTTGTAAAAGAGGATAAATACATGACTATTTATAGGGCTTCTAAACCCCAACTCCTAATATGACTCCTACTCAAGACTCCTACTTCTAACCAACTCCTAATGCTTCTCTAAGAAGCAACCTCCAAACTATTCATATCCTTAGTTGGTCTTTTCAACTCTTTAATAGGGGTTGGCTAGGTAGGTTTTACATGAATGCCCCTTTCAATGAAACTCAATTAGGACTCTCCTAGCTAGAGTCCTAATATAGTACTATGCCTAGTATACAGTCTATGGAGTATTAGATGGATGAGGGACTATAGATACATGGTAACTGATGACAGATAGGTGCAAAGAATTGGATTCCATTGTATCATCTAGAGACTGTGGCGTAGTGGCCTAATACATCCGCAATCGATGAGTCGAGTGAACTATTATGAAGATTATTATTCACTGAGTCAGAAGGAGTTCTTACAGGTATGACTCATGGCTAGCTCGATATTAGGCCTAGAGGGTCACACACATATAGTAGGTGTTGCAACGAGTAGAGGTTCAAATATGAGATATCAGTCGAACCTTATCTTATTAGATATCCAATAAGCTCCTGAATTATTAGATCCTATGGATGAGATCTAATATGAGCCAATGAGAGATTATTGGATAAAGATCCACTAATCTAAGAGACTTGGATAGTTGGATGGAGATCTAATACCTAATAGGGTAGGAACTATTAGGGTTCAGTTGATAGGGGGCCTCTATAAATAGGAGGGAACCAAACACCCATAGACTAGAGGTTTTCTTAGTTGCCACCTCCTATTCTCCTCTCCCCTTCTCCTACTCAGATAGCAGGCTTGGAGATTTGAGGAGCGTCGTCGCAGCCCTACTATGTAGATCACCACTGGAGAGGAGGATGCTTGACCTCCTTCATCCTCTCTCACAAATCTGTAGGGATTTCGGGATATACAATCTCCCTAGGCAACACTGCTATCTCACGTGTGGTTTTTAGTTTTGTAAATTTTGCACACCAATCTTTACATGACAACGAACACATCTTTGAGAAATTTGGGGATTTCATTTTCTATTCTTCCATTACACATATGATGTCATCTCTAAATTTCGCTACATTAGGGATATAGTGCAGGTACTCATTGGAGAATGAGTTCACTAATTGATCCACTCAAAGAATACTGGATGGTTAATAATATCTCATTATCAAATAGTGATTTCATTGTCCCAATGGTGTATTTGGTCCTTAGACTTGAGACACCAATGATGTCTGGTATGAATACTCCAATCTTTGATACTGGACTTATAGGCTTGGAAGTTCCAAATCTAGCACAGTCGGTCATCGAGAGAGGCAATCAACCTTACGAGGTCTATTGAGTATCTATAGAGGATTATCCACTATCGGTGTCATGAGAGGAATATCCCGTGTGTTCTTGCTCAGATAAATCCTTGGCCAGGGTTATTCAGATTAAGAGAGAAAGAGTTCTCTAGGAGAATCTGATTAGAACAAGACTCGAGTAGAAACCATATGGTTCTGATAGCACCATACCCAGTATATGGTCTCTAGGATATTAGATAGATGAGGGACAATAGTATATGGTAATTGAGGACAGACAAGCCCAATGGATTGGATTCCCCTGTATCATCTGAGGACTATGACATAGTGGCCTAATACGTCCGTAGTCGATTAGATGAGTAAATTATTATGGAGATAATAATTCATTAAGCTAGAAGGAGTTCTGACAAGTATAACTCACAACAAGCTCGATACTAAGCCTAGAGGGTCACAGACATATGATAGGCGTTGCGATGAGTAGAGGTTTGGATATGAGATATTCGTCGGAGTCTCTATCTTATTGGATATCCAATAAGCTCTTGAATTATCAAATCTTATGGATGAGATCCAATAAGAGCCAATGAGAGATTATTAGATAGAGATCCACTAATTTAAGAGGCTTGGGTTGTTGCATGGAGATCTAATACCTAATAGGGCTGTATCCATTATGGTTAAGTTAACAGGGAGCCTATATAAATAGGAGGGAACCAAAGGTTTATAGGCTAGAGCTTCTCTTGGTTGCCATCTGCTATTCTTCTCTCCCCTTCTCCTCCTCAGATAACACATATAGAGATTTGAGGAGCGTCGTCGTAGTCTTACTGTGTGGATCATTACTAGAGAGAAGGGCACTTGACTTCCTTCTTCCACTCCTACATATCTATAGGGATTCAAGGATATATGATCTCCCTAGGTAAAACATAATATTTTATATATGTAGTTTTTGATTTTTGTAGATTTTTCACACCAATCTTCACACGATAACGAACACATCATTAGGAATTTTTGAGATTTTTATTTTTTGTTCTTTCGTTTTGTTGAATCTTAGATTTTGATGATGAAACCAATTGATAATGTTATGATCTAATCTACATTTTGAGTGATGCAGGACTAGCTTCAATCAAGAGAGATAAATTGATTAAAGTAGGAGGAATCAAATGTTGGGCCGGAGTTGAACATGTTAGAAGATTGGACGTCGGGCCAGATGATCGGTCGACATGTTGATAGAAGGCTTCGTGCTATGAATTCAGGCATTGGGCCGAAGGATCAAATATTGCACCAAGGAGATTGGAGGTTGCGGGTGCCAACATGCCAATTGTGCAATGTGTTGAAGGAGAGGATGATGTGTAGAAGGATCAAATGAAGCGTTGGAAAAACTAATGACATGCCGGACAATAGATAATTTGTGCTTTGTAATAATTTATCTAGTTTAAGTCAGTTTAGGTTGTAACTAAGTTGGTTTAGAATGTAATTAAACTAACTCAATTAGGAGCCAATTAAAACCAAAATGGGGCTATTTTGGGCCAAGAAAAAGACCCATTTAGTGACCCAAAAGTTGGGTTAGGCGGTGACACTATCGGTCCAAGTGGTGGCACCACTAGTGGCTTAGTCTCCGAGACACAGTCTCCAAGACTGTGTCAGGCGATGGTACCACTAGACTAGGTGGTTGTACCGCCTAGTGTCAGTGCTGTAAGCGATGGTACTGCCCAACAAAGGTGATGGAACAACCAAGACCTAGGAAACCTGCGATGAGACCTTTTTTAGCTCTAACTTTAAAGTCATTTGGGGTCTATAAATACCATAGCTATTTCATGGAGATGCAAGAATTGAGCACAAAATTTAGTTGAAAGGGGGGAAAAAATACGTGAGAAAAATTATGTAATCTCTCTTAGGATTTAAAGTCCCTTCTTCCTAGTATTTAGAAAGTTCTTCTAAAAGGAGAAGTGAGGTCTAAGAAAGAGAGATTGTAAGGGTTGTCTCCTAAACTTGTGAAAATGAAAAAGAGTATAAAAGGATAGTTTATCTTCGTCTATTGAAGGAAGATCGGTAGTGAAAGCCGGTGGCCTCGAGTGAAGAGGAATCATGAGTGAATGTAGGTCACGACGACCGAACCATTATAAATCAATTTGCATTTCTATTTTTCTCTTTACCTTTATAGTAAACTACTTTACTTCCTCATTACTTTAGCTGCACACTCTTACGAACATTTTCAAAGTTAAACATTGTCGAAATGATTTTTATCATATAAAGATTTCTAACTCAATGTGATTTTTATGTATGCACTAATTCACACCCCCCCCTATTAGTGCTGACTTGACCTAATAGTTGGTATCAGAGCCATGTTTTTCTCATTTGGTTTAACACCCAAGAGAAATGACTTTTATTGGATTTCAAGTGGGTCACTCTATCATTCATCCTCCTATGTTCAATGGGACAGACTATATTTATTGGAAAACTCGGATGAGAGTTTTCTTGCTTTCTTGAATCTCGATTTATGGAATATCATTGAAAATAGTTTTCAAAAGTTTTCTCTTCCAATAAATGAATGGAATGATTTGGAGAAGAAGACTTTCTCTTTGAATGCCAAAGCTATGAATGCTTTGTTTTGTACTTTGAATAAAAATGAATTCAATCGAGTTTTCATTTGCGAAACGGCTTATGAGATTTGACACACTCTTGAAATCACACACAAAGACACTAGTAGAGTTAAAAATTCAAAAATTAATCGTTTGATGTATAATTTTGAATTATTTCGAATGAAGCTAAGTGAAACTATTATTGACATGTACACCCGTTTTACAGATGTCATCAATAGTTTAAAAGCACTTGGTAAAAGTTTTTCTAACCTTAAACTTGTTAATAAAATACTAAGATCTCTTCCTAAAATTTGGTATCATAAGCTTATGGCTATTCAAGAATCAAAGAACTTAAACCTTTTTCCAATTGAAGAACTTATTGGGTCTTTAATGACCTATGAAATGATGCACAAGGCACATGATGAACTTGATGTTGAATATTTTGATGATGAAATCAATTATAAATTATTTGATCTAATTTATATGTTGAGAATAGTATGCAGGATTAACTTCGACAATAGCAAGATATAAAGTAAGGGTTGTGACAGAGTGAAGATCGAGATCTCATTGGGAGTTCAAGAGTTTGCTGGAAGTCCGGACGTTCGTCGGAAATTCTACCGGAACCAACCGAGAAGTCCTAGAGCTTGCCAAAAAAGCTCATCAAAACTCGCTAAGAAGATCGTCGTAAAGTCCGGGAGCTTGTCAGGAGTCCATCGGAACATTGCCGGGAGTTCGTCGGAAGTTCACGGAAGATCACCGGAAGCTTGCCGGAAGAGCAATTAACGTATCGAAACAAGGGTGCTTTGATTATGTCTTAGTTATTGTAGTTAGATCAAAAATTAAGTTAGGATTGAGAGGTAATCCCACTAATTTAGTTAGGGGCCAACTAGGCCCTTAACAGGGCTGAATTGGGCTAGATTGAACAACCCATTTAGCACCTGAAATCATGGCTGCGGTGGCACCACTTGGAAGACCCAATCTCCCAAGTGGTCTGGGCGGTGGTACCGCTAGCAATTATTGCTATTAGCGGTGGTACCACCTTTGTTAAGCGGTGGTCCTGCCAGAGCTCGGTCTCCGAGCTTTGTCAAGCGATGGTACCGCCCAATGTTAGGTGTCAGGCGGTGGTACCACGAGTACCCCGAAAATCTGGGAAAAGATATTTTTTTACTCTAATTTTGAAGCCATTTGGGGGCTATAAATACCCCACCCTTTTCTGCATAAAAGGGTAACAAAGTGCTATTATATGTGTGAAAAATTCTAAGTCTTTGGGGTGTGAAAAGTGTTATGAAAGTAAGAAGAGTTCTCCTCCTCCCTCTCTTAGCCTTGTAACCATCCAAGAAAGAGGAGTGAGACTTGTAAGGGTTGTCTCCTAAACCCGGCAAAAGGAGAAAAAGCTGTAAAAGATGGTTCATTTTCGCCTATTGAAGAAAGGCCTTTAGTGGACACCAGTGACCTCGACGATGGAGGAATCCGAAGTGGACGTAGGTCTCATTGACTGAACCACTCTAAATTTTGGTTTGCTTTTCTTTTTGTGCAATTTACTTTACTACAAACCTCCTTGAGCTTTTCTTTACATTCTTACGAAAGTTTTAAGTTCAACATCTTTCCAAAACAATTTGAATCGAGACAAACTTTATACGAAATCGAAGAATTTTCTGTTGCACTAATTCACCACCCCCCCCAACCCCCCTCCTCTTAGTGCTATTCTTGATCCTAACAATTGGTATCAGAGCCAGGTTCACTCTCATTTGGTTTAAAACCCAAGAGATATGACATTTGCCAACAACCGAGAGGGTCATTCAATTACACGTCTGCCCATGTTTAATGGGACGGATTACTTATATTGAAATACTAGAATGAGGATCTTCCTAATTTCAATGAATTTTGAATTATAAAATATCATAGAAAATTGGTTTCAAAAGTCTTCTTTTCCAATGAACAATTGGAATGAGTTGGAGAAGAAGACTTTCGCCTTAAATACCAAGGCTATGAATGTCTTGTTTTGTGCTTTAGATAAAAATGAGTTCAATTATGTGTCTATTTGTGAATCGACTTTTGATATTTGGCACACACTCGAAGTGACTCATGAAAGCACTAGTAGAGTGAAGGAGTCAAAAATTAATCTTTTAGTGCACATTTATGAGTTGTTTCGAATGAAATTGAGTGAGACCATTGGAGACATGTACACCTGATTTACGAATATCGTCAATGGTCTAAAAGGACTTGGTAAAAATTTCTCGGATTTTGAACTTATTAATAAAATATTAAGATCCCTTCCAAAGAGTTGGGACCCTAAAGTAACGGTCATTCAAGAGGCCATAGATTTAAATAATTTTCCTTTCGAAAAACTAATTGGGTCACTAATGACCTATGAGATGACTTGTAAAGCTCATGAAGAGCTTGAGGACACCCTTCCAAAGAACACGAAGGATATGACACTAACAACTCAAGAAAATCACTTGAAAAAAAATTCAAGTGATGAGGACCTTGATGACGACTTGGTACTCTTGACAAGAAAGTTCAAAAAATTTATAAAAATGAATAAATTTAAAATGATACTAAAAATAAATTTGAACCTAAGAAAGATCAAGTAATATTCTATGAATGCAAGGAGCCGAGACATTATAAGAGTGAATGTCCCCTAGTAAAGAAGAAGCAACCAAAAAGGAAAAAGGCTTTAAAGTAACGTGGGATGACTCAAGTGCATTCAAAGAAGTGGAGCTAACCAACACCGAGCAAGTTGCTCACTATGCACTAATGGCTATTGGAGATGAGGTAACAAGTTCATTAGATGCAAATTTATCTTTCGATGAGCTTTTAAGTGCTTTTCATAAATTGTTCGATGAATGTAGAACCTTGGGTATAAAGTATAACTCTTTGAAAAAGGAATATGCTTCTCTTGTTAGTGATTTTGATAAACTAAAAATTGAGCATGACAATAGTCCAACTCCATGTATGAAATGTGATGAACTAGAAATACTTCAAAAGGAAAGTTACTACTCAAAGAAACCTTAGAAAAATTTAAGATTGGTAGCAAGTCCTTGAACATGATCCTTGTCGATAAGGGTCATGTTCATAAGAGGGGCAAAATCAGATTTGTAAGTAGCTCTCACCAAAATCCGACCACCTTTGTTAAAGGTCCTAGCTTGCATGTATAAACTCACACCAAATGCAACTTTTGTTGTAAACTTGGACATATGGCGTACAAATGTCCATTTAAGAAATATAGTCCACATAAATTGATTTGGGTTCCTAAGAGAACCTCAAATGACTCAATGCAACATGATAAGCTTTGTAGATCAATTTTTGAGGCACTCAAGGTCAAATGGGTACCCAAAAATCATCCTTTTTTATAGAAAAATATACCATCACAAGCTAGGAGCAAGAGATGGTACCTTAATAGTGGATGCTCAAGGCATATGACCGGAGATCCATCTCAATTCTTTAAGCTCACTAGCCTAGACGAAGGATATGTCACCTTCGGAGACAACAAGGGTAGAATCATTAGCAAAGGAACCATAGGTAACAAATCCAACCTTTTTATTGAAGATGTGTTGTTGGTCGATGGCTTAAAGCATAACCTTTTGAGCATTAGTCAATTGTGTGATAAAGGATATATTGTTAAATTTGAATCTAATGCTTGCATTATTGAAAAACCATACAAAAACACATCTATGATTGCCTTAAAACAAAATAACGTATACACTTGACAAGAACCCTAAGGTTTTATCATTGGAAAAAGAAGAGAAAATAGGAGAAAAGGAGAAAAGGGAATGATCTGCTTCGAGGGGGATCGGCCTCCATGATCGCTTCGAGGGGATCAACCTCCTAAGGTTTCTCCATAGATTGGAATAATATTTGATTGATTGATTTATTTCTTGATTTATTAAAGAAAGGGTTATATCACTATTTATAGAGTTCTACTTAGAGTCCATCAGGACTTGGATTCTTAATAATAACTAAATATCAAATAAATCTCTATTCGACTTTAACTGAACTAAATAGGCTTAATAAACATTATTCAAAAGCTTAAAAAAGGGGTCCTAACAATTCCTCTATCTTCAAATTAGCCTTATCCTCAAGGCTGAGCAACATCAAACTCGGGGAGCTTTTCTTTCAGCACTTCAATCATAGGCTATCTGCAACGCATCACAATCCATTGATCAAGTAAGTATGGTCTCTAATTTTTGATAGTATAAGCAACAAGTTGGTCTTTCAGTGTAGTAATCGTTGCAAGAAACCCTAGCCTTATATAATCAATTTTATCTTTGAACATTTGCTATCATAAGTTAAAATCCGTCTATCAGCGATCTTTACTTCGAATCTATCACAACCTTTAATGTGGTAAGCTAATCAGGCTGCAACTTTCCTATATATAAAATTATTAGTGCTATCTGTACCAATCAAAATAGTGATAAGCTGATGCTTCGAAGTTTCTCCGATTTTCATAGTTTGTGAGTTAGTGTAGCCAATCAATGCATGCACTGTATGTGTGATGGCTTTAATATCTTCATCAGTTTCTACACCTTCATGATTGGAGTCCAACTCTTTTGCTTCCAGTTCCTCTCCAATTGGCTCAATCATTAGAAGTTGCCCTTGTTTACATTGGTGCTTCATACTCCACTTTTCATCATAGTGCAAACCCTTTGTTGATCTTTCCTTGAGTTCTTCTTGGGTTAGTCTTCGGGTGTCAGGGCTTTGGTTGGGAATAGATAGGGTGTGCTGCTTGCTGATCACTTGTTTATTGATACCTTTGTTTCGATGATATTCCATGCTGATTTTTTCCTCATACAAGCGTGCAAATGAAATCGCAACTGTCATGGTATAGTGTTGACGGGCCTTAAATTCACACTGAATCTTTGGATTAAGCCCTTCAATAAATGTACCCAAAAGTTATCGTCTGACCAATCTCTTGCTTGATTTAATAATCTTTCAAACCTGCTTTGATATTCTAACACTGTAGAATTTTAATGAATTTTGGCAAGCTGCCCATCAACATTCTCGTATTCAAATGGTCCAAAGCGAATAATAAGTATTCTCTTAAATTACTGCCACGAGGAGACTCCGTGGCAAGTTTCGTATCAATCATACCACTAGATTAAGGCTATTTCCACCTTGGATTCTTTTGGAGTTATGTGAAAATGGAAAATTTTTTTTGCCCTAGAGATCCAATTGGTCGGAGCTCCATCTTCCCATCTCGAAAATTCCACCTTCATGTGTGAGTAGTTTGTGTTACAATCTGTTAGGATCGGAGCGGCACTAAGAGGGGGGGGTGAATTAGTGCAGCGGATTAAAACGTCGGTTTTGGAAACTTTTTCGTACGATAAAAACCGAACTCGGAAGTGCTTAACTTGAAAGCGTGTTCGTAAATGTGTGTAGCAAAAGTAATAAGGAAGTAAAGCATGTATAAAAGTTTGCAGTAAGGTAAAGTGTAATAAATAAATGCAAACCAGTGAACACGCTAATTTTAAAGTGGTTCGGTCAAAATGACCTACATCCACTTGCGAAGCCTTCTTCGATGAGGCTCCCAACTTCCACTAGCAAATCACTTTGAAGGGGAAGGACAAATACCCCTCTTACAACTTTTACAAGTGGTTCACACTCTTACAAAGTTTCAATGAGAAAGAAGGAGGTGAACACTCAAGCAATTGAAAACTAGACTTGCTAAAGACTTTGCTAAGGCTTTTATCTCAATCTATTGCTTCTCAAAAGTTGTAATCTCAGCTGAGAATAGAGAGGTATTTATAGGCCTCAAGAGGATTCAAATTTGGGCTCCAAAATTTGAATTCTTTTCGGTTCCCGAAGCTAGCGGTGCCACCGCCTGTTAGTGGCGGTGCCACCACCTGTCAGTTGTGACACTGACAGTGTACTGGGCGGTGCCACCGCCCAGTCCAGCGGTGCCACCGCCTGGCTCTCGGGTGCTAGGCGGTGCCACCGCCTGGCTCTCGGGTGCTGGGCGATGCCACCGCCTGGCTCTCGGGTGCTAGGCGGTGCCACCGCCTGGCTCTCGGGTGCTAGGCGGTGCCACCGCCTGGCTCTCGGGTGCTAGGCGGTGCCACCGCCTGGCTCTCGGGTGCTAGGCGGTGCCACCGCCTGGCTCTCGGGTGCTAGGCGGTGCCACCGCCTGGCTCTCGGGTGCTGGGCGATGCCACCGCCTGGCTCTCGGGTGCTGGGCGATGCCACCGCCTGGCTCTCGGGTGCTAGGCGGTGCCACCGCCTGGCTCTCGGGTGCTAGGCGGTGCCACCGCCTGGCTATTTCAGCTCATTGGTTGGGCTCCAAAATTTGAATTCTTTTCGGTTCCCGAAGCTAGCGGTGCCACCGCCTGGCTATTTCAGCTCATTGGTTGGGCTCCAAAATTTGAATTCTTTTCGGTTCCCGAAGCTAGCGGTGCCACCGCCTGGCTATTTCAGCTCATTGGTTTCATCATCAAAATCCAAGATTCAACATCTCCCCCTTTTTGATGATGACAACTAATTGATGACTACCGGGAGTTAACCTTAACTCCCCGGAATTTAACCAAACTCCCCCTATCAATATGCCATTGATAGAACACTTGGATTATCCCAAATCCAAGCAACATTCATCACATGTTATGAAAAACATTTAAACCATCATGCAAATACATAAAGATTCAATTCAATGCATGAAGTCATCAGATACTTCCCCCTAGGTCATCAACAAAAAGGAGAAGTAGCTCTACTATTTTAAAAGATATTCAAGTTTTTGTAACGTGAGCTAGCCTCATTGGCTTGGGCTCCAAACATGGCCCAAACCAGTCCAAACTCGGGCCAATTGGCCCCTAACTTGGTTATAAGATTAACACCTAATCCTAACCCCTAATTAACATGCTTCGTCTGATTCTTTAGTGCATCGTCCACTCTTGCCGGTTGTTGCCCAATCGGCAGTTGACCTCCGCAACCCCGATACGTTGGTGCAATTCCGCTCTACTTGGCCCGATGCCGACGTCCGAAGCGTTCTACCATCCAATATCCTAACGTGATCTCCCCCAGCGCAACGTCAATCTCCTCCTGCCGTCAATTGTCTAATCCTGATCGAGTAGACCTGCATCACTCAAAATGCAGTAAAACATCTAAACACAATCAATTAGTTTCATCATCAAAATCCAAGATTCAACAATCTCCCCCTTTTTGATGATGACAACTAATTGATGACTACCGGAGTTAACCTTAACTCCCCGGAATTTAACCAAACTCCCCCTATCAATATGCCATTGATAGAACACTTGGATTATCCCAAATCCAAGCAACATTCATCACATGTTATGAAAAACATTTAAACCATCATGCAAATACATAAAATATTCAATTCAATGCATGAAGTCATCAATATACTTCTCCCCCTATGTCATCAACAAAAAGGAGAAGTAGCTCTAGCTATTTTAAAAGATATTCAAGTTTTTGTAACGTGAAGCTAGATTTTCATCACAACATATAAGCACAAAAGCATAGTAAAATTCTTAAGTTCAATCATGGCAATTCAACACTTACTTCTTGTGTAAGATTGCACTTTGCTTTTCTTTGCATGTTCTAACTAGCAAAAGCTTTCTCTCCTTTGTTTTTGTCGAAAGTAGGGAAGAGTACAAGCTAGCCAGCATTTGCCTTGAGCTAGCAATCTTTCTCCCCCTATGTCATTGCCGAAAAGGAGAGGAACCAATGATAAATTATGAATTTGCATCAATCAATATTTCAATCATCGCATGATACATACAAGACAAAAATGCAAAGAAATCATGTCATGAAAGACATCAATTGTTAAACATGATATGATAATAGTCTCAAAATTTTCAATTTGCGATACATGTGATACATTGGATTACTAAAAAATTTAATGCGATGCTTTTAAGGATATCCACCTATTTTTGATACAAAGCATGGCAAGAGCAATTATATTGCAAGTTTTCTAAGTTTTACAATTTTTGCTTCTTTTGATATAGCAATTCTTTGCTTATTGAGATAGGCAAGATAGTGATGTTCAAGAAGACAACTTTTGCTTCTTGAAATAAGCAAGGTAGCAATCTTTGCTACTTAAGATAGGTAAGCTAGCAATCAAGTTTTTGCATCTTCTTGACTTGTGCAAATTAGTTATCTCCCCCTTTGTCATTGTCAAAAAGAAGGGAAGACCCTTTACATCAATTATGACAAAGGTAAGTATCAATCTTATTTGTGCATCATTATATTTTCAAATTAGAATATGCACATTTTCAAAAACCTTATATTTCATTCATGCACGATATTGAATAAATCGATCAACATTATGAGGATATCATATATGATACTAAAATTTTTAACTATTTATAAACATTTTGATCATGATACCAAACATTCATCATTTAGAGCATTCATGACACAAAACATTAAATCAACTTTTATAATACATCATTTTAGCAACAATTCATAGTATTTTAAATCATGATTTACATCATATACAATACCTCACATCATAATTAGAAAGCACAAGTATTGCATGGATCATTGTAAATCATAAATGTTTCATATCATGATGGTATCAACTTGTCAAATTATATCCTACCATGCATGATCAAAACTTTTCATTTGTATGCATCAAAATAATATCAAGAGTATTTCATGCATATTATCAAATCATCATTTATAATTACATCAATATTCCAATCATTATTTCAGTCTACACATCATGAGATCAATAAGATAGAGAAAAATATTTTTTTTAAAAAAAAAAACATTTTCCTCTTTTTAGTTGTTTCAATTCATATGATTTTATTACATTTATGCCAAATAAAAAACATGTATCATATTTAAAACCGAAAGTGTAAGATTTATTACAATAAAGATCAATAAGGCACTTTCATTTTGATAAAAATCAATAATATGTAAATCACAAGATTCATCATCATATTTTCAAATTGCACAATTTCAAAACTATACCTTTCATTTTTCATGCATGATACAAATAAATCAATCATCATTATGAGCATATTATACATGATATTCAAGCATTCATGATACATTATTTTGGCAACATGATCATAGCTTTTCAAATGATGGTATCTAAATGTTAAAGTTCATTACATCCTATCATGCATGATAATTAACTTCTCATTTGTATTCCATGCATAATTTCATTTCATCATATTAGGAATATCAAGAAGAATTAGTTGGGTGATGAGATGAATATTTTCATGAACACAAGCAATTGCATAAAAATCATATCATGAAGGATTAGAATATGTGTATACCAAAAGGCATGATTTCTATTTGAAGAACCTCCTCATAAATAATCAAAAGATAATCTTAGGAGATTGATTAAAGAAAAATCTTGATTCATTATAAAATTTCATATATCAAATATCGAGAAATCAAGATAATGATTCATAAAAAATATCACAAGTAATATTCAAGAGAAAATTCACCATTCATTTTCAATTCATTCAATTTGTCAAATCAACATTTCTTGGGTATGCATGATATCAAAACATGGTTTCAAATCTTCAACATGTAACATGTATAAATTTAAAAATCAAAGGGAGAAGGGAAATAATTCAAAGGTACAAAGATTTCAACCATCTCATAAACAAATGAAGGATCAATTCATGAATCCAAAATTCTATGAATCATTTTGATAAATCTCCTTTTAAATAATCAAAATGATCGTCAAAGGAAATCTCATGTTATTCCAAGAAATCAAGATCATGATTTTGATAAAACTCATTTCAAATTTAAATCATCAAAATCATTTTTAAGGTTCACAAAATTCATAACATAAATAGATTCATGATTTCATTGATAATATATTTTCTCCCTTTTTTAAGTGTTTCATTTTAAGTGATTGATTTCATGTTAGCATGCTTTTTCATTTATGTCAAATAAAAATATGCATCAATGTTTAGGATCGAAAAATGAATTTCGTCATAAAACCATCAAGACTAATAAATCACAAAAATCATCATGTATAAAAATATACATCCAATTACCTAAGCCTTTTAGATTAGTGGATCTCTATCCAATAATCTCTCATGGGCTCTTATTGGATCTCGTCCATGAGATCCAATAATTCAGGTGCTTATTGGATATCCAATAAGATAAGGGCTCTGGCGGATATCTCATATCCGAACCTCTACTCATCGCAATGCCTACCATATGTGTGTAACCCTTTAGGCCCAATATCGAGCTGACCATGAGTCATAGCTGTCAAAACTACTTCTGGCGCAGTGAATTATTATCTCTATAATAATTCACTCGACTCATCGACTACGGACATACTAAGCCACTACGCCATAATCCCCAAATAATACAGGGGAATCCAATCCATTGGACCTGTTTATCCTCAGTTATTATGTACCTATAGTCTCTCATCCATCTAATATCCTAAAGACTGTATATCGGGCATAGTGCTGTCTGACCCATATGGTTTCTACTCGAGTCTCGCTCGAATCGGATTCTCCCGGAAAACTCTTTCTCTCAGAACCCGAATGACCCTGGCTAGGGATTTGTCTAAGCAAGAACACATGGGATATTCCTCTCATGACGCCGAGAGTGGATGATCCTCTATCGACACTCAATCACCCTCGTAAGGTCGACTACCACTCCCAATGACCAGTTGTACTAGATTTGGGACATCCAAACCTATAAGTCTGGTATCAAAGAATGGAGTACTCATACAGGACATCCTTGGTTTCTTAAGTCTAAGGACCATATAAACTACTAGGACTTTGGAATCGCTGTCTGATAATAAGGCATCATTAACCATCCAGTATTCCGTAAGCGGATCAATCAGTAAACTCATTCTCTAATGAGCACCTGTACTATATCCCTAGTGTCCCCACACGAGCAGTTGTGAGACCAACTGCATCCATCATATGGATGGGTATACAGCACCACAGTCCGTCCGGTTATCACGATGTCCCTCTCGAGTAACCTATGACCGGGATTATTTAGGATCTATGTTTAAAGGTAAATCGATCTCATTATCGTGATCTCATCACGATCCGATTCCTATTGCACAGATCCAAGGACATCACAATATATACATGCATATATGCATATATGCAATAGACAATATAAAGTGATAAAAGTTAAAATATAATAAGTAAAAAGATTCCGTGTCAAGTCACACATGCCATCACTCACGTGATTGGCTTACTGGGCACCTATGACTAGCAATCTCCCACTTGACTTAAAGCCAATCACCTATGTGTCTGATCCCCATTAGACCCCTATGACGCTCAAAAACAATCTGAGACAATGGCTTTGTTAGTGGATCTGCAATGTTATCTTCGGATGGAACTCTTTCCACTACTACATCTCCTCGGGTTACGATATCTCTGATAAGGTGGAACCTCCTCAGAATATGCTTAGATTTCTGATGAGACCTGGGTTTCTTCACTTGAGCAATCACCCCATTGTTATCGCAATATAAGAAAATCGGCTCCTCGCTATCCGGCATGACTCCTAAATCTGTGATGAACTTCTTCATCTAGACTCCCTCTTTTGCTACATCTACTGTAGCAATGTATTCCACCTCTATGGTCGAGTCAGCAGTAATATTTTGCTTGGAACTCTTCCGGTATACTACTCCTTTATTTAAGGTGTACATAAACCCTGAATTCGACTTGGTATCATCAACATCAGATTGAAAACTTGAGTCCGTGTAGTCTTCAACCTTGAGGCTACTACCTCCATATACTAGTAGTAAAAGATCCTTAGTCCTTCTCAAGTACTTAAGGATACACTTTACTACTTTCTAGTGCTCCAAGCCTGGATCCACCTGATACCTACTCGTGACACTCAGAGCATGCGCTATATCAGGCCTAATACATAGCATGACATACATGAGAAACCCTATCGCCGAGGCATAAGGTATCATATCTATGTTTGCCCTTTCTTCTGGAGTCTTTGGGGACATGCTCCTAGAAAGTGATATCCCATATCTCATCGGTATGAGACCTCTCTTGGAATTTTCCATGCCAAACCTTTTGACAATGGTTTCTATGTACTTGGATTGGAACAAGCCAAGCATCCTCTTGGATATATCTCTATAGATCCGAATCCCTAAGATATAGGATGCTTCCCCTAAGTCCTTCATGGAGAAGTGTCTAGATAACCAAGCCTTTACTGTGGATAGCATTCTTACGTCATTCCCAATGATCAGGATGTCATCCACATATAACACCAAAAAGGTGATAGCGTTCCCACTTACCGTCCTGTACACATAAGGCTCATCTTTGTTCTTAACGAAGACAAAAGATCTGATTGCCTCATCAAATCTTATGTTTCAACTTCGGGAAGCTTGTTTTAGTCCATAAATGGATCTAAGCAACCTGCACACCTTATCTGGGCAATCCTTGGACATGAATCCCTCAGGTTGTATCATATACACCTCCTCATCGAGGTTCCTATTGAGAAATGTAGTTTTAACATCCATCTATCAGATCTCATAATAATAGTATGCTGCAATAGCCAATAGAATTCGGATGGATTTTAGCATTACTACGGGTGAGAAGGTTTCGTTATAGTCAACACCTTGCCTTTGACGATACCCCTTAGCCACTAGCCTTGCTTTATAGGTCTCTACCTTTTCATCTACTCCGATCTTTTTCTTAAAGATCCACTTGCAACCGATGGGTACAATACCTTCGGGTGCATCAACTAGGTACCAAACCTTATTGGAGTACATAGAATCCATCTCAGAATTCATGGCTTCTTGCCACTTCCCGGAGTTTATACTCATAATAGCCTCCTTGTAGGTTTGAGGATCAATATCCTCAACGTCCTCTCCTCTAATATGTCCCACATATCTCTTAGGAGGATGGAATACTCTGCCAAACCTACGTAAAGTTGAAACTTGTGTATTAGGTACCTGAACAGACTCGGGATGTAGAGTGGTGCTTGAGCTTGGTTCTCCAATCTCGCTCAACTCTATCGTGCTCCCACTATCTCTGCCAAGAATGTGTTTCTTCTCAAGGAACACTGCTCTTTTGGCTACAAAGACCTTTTGGTCCTTGAGATAATAGAAATAATACCCACAAGTTTCCTTGGGGTATCCCACAAATTTGCATCGCTCTGTCCTCAATTTTAACTTATCGGGGTTGTCTCTTTTAACGTGGGAAGGGCAGCCCCAAATTTTAACAACTTTAAGATCGGGCTTCTTCCCTTTCCATATCTCATATGGTGTAGATACTACCAACTTAGTTGGAACTCTGTTCAGAAGGTAAGCTGTGGTCTCTAGGTTATATCCCCAGAATGAGATGGGTAGGTCAGCGAAACTCATCATGGACCGTACCATGTCTAACAACGTATGATTTCTCTTTTCGGACACACCTTTGAGCTAAGGTGTATAAGGAGGTGTCCATTGGGATAATATCCCATGGTCCTTGAGGAAACGAGTAAACTCTATACTTAAGTACTCACCTCCTCGATCTGATTGAAGAGTTTTGATACTCTTTCCAGTCTGGTTCTCCACCTCATTCTTATACTCTCTAAATTTCTCAAAGGCCTCAGATTTGTACTTCATTAAGTACACATGTCCATACCTTGAGAAATCATCAGTAAAGGTAATGAAGTAGGAGTAACCACCAATGGCATGAGTTGACATGGGTCCATATACATCACTATGTATGAGTTCCAACAACTCAATGGTTGTCTCTCCAGTTCCACTAAATGGAGAGTTGGTCAGTATTCCATGAAGGCAAGACTCGCAAGTTGCATATGACTCATAGTCGAATGGATCTAGATATCCATCATTAAGCAACTTTTGAATCATTTCTTCATGAATGTGACCTAACCTACAATATCACAGGTATATATTGTTCATATCATCTCGTTTCCTCTTGGACACACTTACATTCATGATATGTGGAATAGTGTCTAGCATAAAAAACCATTATGCAATGTTCCTTTCATGATGATCTCATCATCTAATAATATCGAACAAGCATTATTCTCAAAAACTAATTTATATCCACTAATTATCAAACATGAAATGGAGATAATGTTTTTGATAATAGAAGAAACAAAAGAATATGCATCTAATGTAATAAAAGCTCCACCAAGTAGATGTAGGGCGACCTTGCCAATGGCTACTACAACAACTTTTGCTCCATTGCCCATCTTGAGGTCCATCTCACCTCTCTCTTGTCTCATAGGCCTTGCTAGAACCTGCAATAAATTACATATATGATAAGCACTACTGGTATCCAATATCCATGTGTTATCATAGGAGTCTAATAAATGGAGACTGATCATGAATGTACCTGAAGCTTCACAAAGCTTTTGTTTCCCCTTTTCTGCAAGATACTCTTTGTAGTTCCTCTTCCAATGCCCATCTTTGCCATAGTGGAAGTACTGGCCTTTGTCCTTTGCTGGGTCTTTCTTAGCAACCTTTGCTTTTCTTAGTCTGCCCTTGCCCTTTCCCTTTTTAAGGGACTTTTCTGCTTTCCTTTTCTTTATGGTCTTACTAGTGTAGAGAACTAGCTTCTCTTTCCTAATAGTGCTCTCTACCTCCCTCAACATATTAAGGAGCTTTGGGAGAGTCACCTCAAGCTTGTTTATATTAAAATTCATTATGAACTGTGAAAAGGAATCTGGTACAGACTGAAGCACAATGTCCACATACAAGTTATCCCCTCTAGGACCATTCCTAGACCTGTGAGTTTCTCCATCCACTCAATCATTTTTACGACATGGTTTTGAACCGGTGTCCCCTCAGTCGTCCTAGTGCGGAAGAGGCTCTTAGATATCTCATATCGCTGAGTCCTTCCCTGTTCCTCAAATAATTTATGGATATGTAGGAGAATAGATGTAGCATCTATCTTTTCATGTTGTCTTTGTAACTTAGGAGTTATAGAGCCCAACATATAGCACTGAGCAAGAGTGGAGTTATCAATGTACTTCACGTAGCAAGCGATCTCATCATCGCTTACCCCTTCCTCAAGCGTAGGCATCACTATATCATAGACGTACGTAATTTTCTCCGCCGTGAGAACAATTCTCAAGTTGCAGAGTCAATCCGTATAATTTGGACCAGTGAGGCGGTTGACATCAAGTATGCCATATAAGGGATTTGAAAGCGACATTTTTTAAAAATAAAGATGCAGCAGGAATGAATAACATGCATATTTTGTAAGAAATAAACAATCAAGATATGAACTTCTATCTTAATATGCTTACTAGCGAGTCATGCGACACCCTCAGCACGTGAAATGAAAGTCTCCGGTAGACTTCTAGTGGGGATCAGGATCCAATCGGTGTCTTAGTGTAACCTCGAGGGATTTGACCAATCACACTAAGCCCAAAAGGTAGACAACTCTTGTCGATCACAACTCTTTGTGATTCTCATCCTATTCGGCCTCCGAATCACCATGGTCTCGAGAGACTCGAGCAACCATGATGTTCGGTTAAGTTAACACCTTCGTTACAAGATGAGCTAATTTGATGATATACCCTCGAGGGACTCGACTAAGCATACCATGTCCTTAGGTCACCGGTGACATCTCTATGTCGTAAGCAAGATAGCGGATCGTGATATAGGTGAGCCTCGAGGGACTCAACCAACTCAACCTACACCGGGAATCGGTTCCTACCCATAACAATAGAAGGCCACGTGGGTCAATCTAATTGCCTCACGTTTACCGACTTAATATTATCGAGAGAGATGTTTCTATGATTTGGTCTCCTAATATGACATGTCACACATATACATATTTAATATATATCTACTCGTATGCAAATATATATACATATCTAGTTGTGTATAAGCAATCACACTAGATAATCATGGTCCATAACTTAATGTGATCAGGCCCAAGCCAATAGACTTAATCACTCACATCAAGATCTATGTGTGCAACGGTGCATCTCCATGCCCTGTGATCGTCCATCCCATCCTCGTTGATTCCGTCGACATCTCGATGCATCTCCATGCATCGCAATCGTCCGTCTCGTGGGTCCCGCTATCGTATCCACGCTCCCACTACGCCTCCTCATATGATTACAACTTAATCATAGACACGTAGGCCCGACAATAAATGAGAAATATAATGGAGGTTTGCAGTCCCCAATAATAATAATCACAAGTATACACATCACACGGTCCATGATCATCCGTCCACACATCATATATCACATGTATAAGTCATTATCATGTATGACTACTAGATAATAATAAAAATAATAATCAACTAAACCTTTTAATTAATTAATATTCTTTTGAAATCAAGGACATGTAGGAAATTTTTTGAATTCTGAGGGGCATTTTCATTATTTGGTCAAAGGATAAAAACTGAAATTTCTCAAATTCTCAAGGGCAAAACTATCTTTTGCCCAAAAAATCCTAATGCCCTTCTCCCTCTCCCATGCTTCTAGCACCGCCGCCACCATGCCGACGACGGCCTTTGAGGCGGGGGGTAGGGCGCTGCCCCTGCCTGCGGGCAGCAACTCCCTTGTGGTTGGGAGCCGCCACGGGCGGTTCTACCCGTGGGTCCACACCCGTAGCTGCTGCCCCTGTTGGCCGCTTGCCCGCGGGCGAGCGTCGTTGCTAGCGCTGTGTGCGCAGGTAGCGCTCGCGTATGTCACTGCCTGCGCACCGCAGGCAACTCTTCCTATGGGCGACCGATCGCTTACGGCTGCGACTGCGCACAGCAACAGTTGTCGCATGCAAGCAACCTACTTGCCGACGCCGCCTATCCTTGTGTGCGCTATGGCCACAAGCAGCGCCCGCAAGCTGCTAGCCCCACCGGCCGCAAGCCTGCTGCATGCAAGCCGCTAGCCGACTGCCGTAGGCGTAGTGCCTACGCATGCGCCGACGTTGCGTTGCCTACGGTTGCATGCACAAAAATCGAGGGCAACAACAATTGCTGCCCTTTCTCACTATCAACGAATTTAACATCAAAAGTTTTTTCAAAACACAACACACGTAGTTCAAAACCATTCTATCGCACGAATAACCTAGCTCTAATACCACTGTTGGGAAATCGTAGGGGCGATATCACATGCGCATCAGAAGAACAAGAAAACAAAATCCCTTATTCCCAATAAGATGTTCGTTGTCGTGCGAAGATTGGTGCGTAAAAAATCCGCGAAACAAGCTGCATATAGAATAGATTGTGTTACCTAGGGAGATCGTATATCCCTGTTTCCTTGCAGATCTCTAAGAGAGGGTGAAAGAGGTCAAGCGTCCTCCTCTCTAGCGATGATCCACATAGCAAGGCTGCGACGACACTCCTCAAAATTCCAGGCCTACTTTGAAGTGGAGAGGGGGGGAGAATAGGAGAGGCAAACAAAGGCTCTAGCCTTTGAGGCTCTGAATCCCTCCTATTTATAGAGGCCCCCTATCAAACCCTAATGGATCCTCCCCTAGTGGGTATTGGATCTGCATCCAATTACCCAAGCCTTTTAAATTAGTGGATCTCTATCCAATAATCTCTCATGGGCTCTTATTGGATCTCATCCATGAGATCCAATAATTCATGGGCTTATTGGATATCCAATAAGATAGGGGCTCCGACGGATATCTCATATCCGAACCTCTACTCATCGCAATGCCTACCATATGTATGTGACCCTCTAGGCCCAATATCGAGTTGATCGTGAGTCACAGCTATCAGAACTCTTTGTGGCTCAGTGAATTATTATCTCTGTAAAAATTCACTCGACTCATTGACTACAGACGTACTAGGCCACTACGCCGTAGTCCCCAGACGATACAGGAGAATCTAATCTATTGGACTTGTCTATCCTCAGTTACCGTGTACCTATAGTCTCTCATCCATCTAATATCCCAAAGACCGTATAACGAGCATGGTGTTGTCAGATCCATATAGTTTCTACCCGAGTCTCGCTCTAATCGGATTCTCTCGGAGAACTCTTTCTCTCTCAATCCGAATGACCCTGGCTAGGGATTTGTTTGAGTAAGAACACATAGGATATTCCTCTCATGACGCCGAGAGTGGATGATCCTCTATCGACACTCAATAGCCCTCGTAGGGTCGACTGTCACCCCCAATGACTAGTTGTACTAGATTTGGGACATTCAAACCTATAAGTCTAGTATCAAAGAGTGGAGCACTCATACAGGACATTCTTAGTATCTCAAGTCTAAGGACTAGATACACCACTAGGACTACGGAATCACTATCTGACAATAAGGCATCATCAACCATCTAGTATTTCGTAAGTGGATTAATCAATGAACTAATTCTCCAATGAGCACCTGTACTATATCCCTAGTGTCCCCACACGAGCAGCTATGAGACCAGTTGCATCCATCATATGGACGGGTATATAGCACACCAATCTCTCCGGTTATCACGATGTCCCTCTCGAGTAACCTATGACCGGGATTATTTAGGATCTGTGTTTAAAGGTGAATCGGTCTAATTATCGTGATCTCATCATGATATGATTCCCATTGCACAGATCCAAGGACATCACAATATATATATATGCATATATATAATAGACAATATAAAGTGATAAAAGCCAAAATATAATAAGCAAAAAGATTCCGTGTCAAGTCACACATACCATCACTCATGTGATTGGCTTGCTGGGCACTTATGACTAGCAATAAGTGCCCTGCAAGCCAATCACATGAGTGATGGCATGTGTGACATGACATGCACTCTTTTTGCTTACTATATTATTTGACATTTTATCACTTTATATTACTTGTTGTATGAATATATATATTGTGATATCTATGGATTTGTGTAATGAGAATCAAATTGTGATAAGATCATGATAATGAGACCGATTTGTCTTTAAACACAGACTCTAAATAATCCTGATCATATGTTATTAGAGAGAGACATCGAGATAACCAGACAACTAGTATACTATATACCTATTCGTATGACGGAGGCAGTTAGTCTCATAGCTACTTGTATGGGAACACTAGGGATACAGTGCAAGTGCTCATTAGAGAATGAGTTCACTGATTAGTTTGCTCACGGAATGTTGGATAATTGATGGTAACTTATTATCAAACAATGATTCCATAGTCCCAATGGTATATCTGGTCCTTAGACTTAAGACACTAAGGATGTCCTGTATAAGTATTCCACTCTTTGATATTGAACTTATAGGCTTGGAAGTTCTAGATCTATCATAGCTGGTCATCGGGAGTGGTAACTAACCCTACGAGAGCTATTAAGTGTCGATAGAGGATCATTCGCTCTCGATATCATGAAAGAAATATCTCATGTATTCTTGGTCAAACAAATCCCTAGCTAGGGTCATTTAGAATGAGAGAAAGAGTTCTCTAGGAGAATCCAATTTGAACGAGACTCGAGTAGAAACTGTATGGGCTTGATAATACTATACCCGGTATATGGTCTCTCGGGTATTAGATGGATAAGGGACTATAGATATACGGTAACTAAGGACAGATAGGTCTAATGGATTGGATTCTCTTATATCGTCTAGGGACTACAGCGTAGTGTCACGGACTTAGCTGGTTTTGCTTAAGTCGTGCGGCACCCTTGCGTGTCCGTCCGCAAAAGTCAACCTCCCCGAAACCTCCCATGGTCCCTTAAGACCTATAAAAGAGAAAACGGGTTAGAGAAAACGCCTCACTCGGGATCCATAAGCAATCATCTCCGGAAACACTTCTTAGACAATGCAAATTACAAACAAACTTTACAAGCTCTGAACAGTTGCACAACAAAAGGGTAAAATGGTTCACTATAGACCGAAACTAAAATGAGACTATTAAGCCTTCGGTCGTCCCTCTACATGCTATTCAAAGCATGAACATACCAAAAGACACGGACATACATAAGTATTACATCAAACATCTTATTTTGAAGTTTGTCCGTGACATTCTCCCCCACTTATTCCTTCGACATCCTCGTCGAAGCCTTTGTCGACACTGCAACTCCTCGCCTTTGCTGAGTCTTCAATCTTCTACGCTAGCTGCAATGCGCCTCTTGGCTCCCAACTACTCTTCGCTACTGTTTTTGAGTAGTCAAACCTTTTATCTGCCATACTACTTCAACTCGCCAATGACTCTGACTTTAGTGTGGGGTTGGCTAAGTTGTGTTGATCCCTGTTGGTTCTTGCGGATCCTCCAGATTAAG
Organism: Musa balbisiana; assembly: GCA_004837865.1. Taxonomy (NCBI): domain Eukaryota; kingdom Viridiplantae; phylum Streptophyta; class Magnoliopsida; order Zingiberales; family Musaceae; genus Musa; species Musa balbisiana. Next base: position 18,490,459 of record CM017196.1, on the reverse strand, counting down.
GAAAAGACCATCCTTACTATACGCCAGTCTCTCAAATGCCTCATGATGCTTGAACTGGGTGGATGCTTGTTAGAGCTTTAATAAGCATCGCCTCGTAAACTTCTGAAGTTTTGGGTCCTTCCTCCACAAAATTTTTTCATCGACTCTTCTGTCACTTAGTTGTCATCTCCAAGTAGATTCGCATCACTTCCGCTTTTGATTGGCATTTTGTTAGGAAATGAAGCGGATAATCTACTCTCAGTAGCACTGATCACCATTGGAGAGGATTTGACAACTATTGTCTTCTAATATCTTTGAAGAGCCTTTGAACCTGTGTAGAGCTCCTCTACTGGATAGATAAGAGAATTGGGGTACTCGGTTTCGCCCATTCTCTTAAGAGTTGAGAAGGCAATGGTTACTTGACTTCGCCCGCCTCCTCAAGGGTTGTACTCCATGCATCGAGCTGATTACTAGCCTTCGCCTACTCTTTGCTCACACTTCTGAAGCACTCGAAGTGTTTGCACTCCTTGCATTGAGTTAGCTACTGTGATTCACCTTCTCAATACCATCGAACTTCTGGAATGCAGGAAGTTTTCACCCCAACTTGGAGTAAGACTCTAATAGTTTTGGTCGCCTCTGGGATTGTACCATCTTCTCCATCAACCCTACCGCCTACTCCACTCTTGCACGACCCGAAGTCCTTCACTTTCGGCTATCTTGATGAGAAGCATTGACACCGGTCTTATGAAGTTCCTTGGCCTCTACCCTTCGGCCTTGTCTTGGTACTTGGAGTTTACCTCCACATTCTCCACCTTCTCGGCCCCATTCATGACCAAGCGCTCTCCCTTCATGAGAGCAAGGGATCGATGACTCCCCAGAAGTCCCACCTCTGTGGTACCATGGCGTTGCCATGCCCATGGCTCTACTATCCGTCGCCTCACATCTGTATCCCTTTCTTCATGATCGGTAGATATGCCTCTGTGGCACTCCTCTGAGTCCACCTCTATTCTAACCGATGCTTGATTTTGGGTAGCTAAGTCCCTCTGGACTCATCGTCGCTTCCTCGCCCCTTTCAACCCCCCCTGCTTCAACACCTCTGTGTTCTTCAAGCATATCCCTTTGGTCGATGGAAAGACAGACTGCAACTCTCATGCATGGCCTCTGCCATCACGTTATAGGGTTTGCACTGATTCTGTTCTCCTTAGCTTCCTTGGTAGCAATGTTCGCTTACTCGACCTTGTCCTCTGACTTGCCGGGCTCCCTTAAGCGAATATGGGCTCTTGAGCAGTCCAACTCTCTAGCTTGCTTCGATCATACCTTTGCATGATTAAGTTCCTCTCATGGGACTCACTGGCACTTGCATTCGAACTTTTCCCTTGGTGGAACACAGCCCCCATATGCTGATGACCAAGGCTTTCATCCGATGCAGGAATTCGATGCACGCACGGAAGACCCGCCTCTGCGGTACCATGGCCCTCACTCTTTGAATCCATAGTCCTTCTTGCTGTCGTGTTGTTCACCAAAGTAGAGCTGCTAGTAGCTCCTGATCATACCTTCGTCTGATAAAGTCCCTCACGGGACTCCACCCGTGTGTATCGCATTGCCACGAACTATTCCACCACGATCCGCTGCACCATGTCGCCTCCTGGTGACATCTCCATTGTCTTCTGATCCTTGTGGAATGAACTCGAATTGTGGTCGCTCCGTTTGTGGTCTCTACCACCACATTACAGGGCCTCTTCCAACTTCGATTTTGTTCGCTCCTTTGGCAATCGACCTTCGTCCACCCGCTCTCGGGTCACACCTAGATGAAGCATTGCTCTAGGATAGTCCATCGCCTAGTAGTTCCCGAAGTCCACCGACTTTGCTGGAATTGGTGCATCATTGTTTGGATCCTAGGCCTCTGCCCTTACCAACACAATCTCCGTTGTGCACTGCTCCCTTTCATGGCAACTTGAATGGCAACACTATGGCATACTCTTCAAGAGTACCCGCCTCCGTGTCCTCTTGCCTCGTGCCAAGGCCTTCTGAACCCAACTTTGCCTCTGTAAGCTGAGTGGCCTTAGTTCCTCCATTAAATGCTTCTTCGAGATAAGGTGCATGTGCCTAGAAGCTCCCTTCGTCTTTGGCACCATGCAATACGAGTCCACTCTATCAGAAATGAAGGACCCATGGAACAACATGATCCTGCTCTTGCCTCTACAAGAGTTCATGTCCTTGACCTCTGTCCAAGGAAAGCTCTATGCCTCCGCTCCATATTCCATCTTCTATGCCGGCTCACTTCATGCGGCTTGGGTACTTCGCAAGTTACACCCAAGTTGCTCCGCTCCTCGTTTTTGCATTGAGTTGATGGTGGCCCTCGCGCCCACCATTCCACGGGTCAGCCCTCCCTTGAGTCTGATCTCTATATCAACTCCAAGTGTGTCTTCATTTGTGTTGCTTTGGGTCGCTCCCCCACTTGATCTTGCAATGCATCCACCAATGCATTCTCTCAAGCGAGATCATACGACAACTCCTCACCGCTCGCTCGGTCCATTGAACTTTGTGAAGTTGTTGTTTTTGAGGTACTACTCTTCAACATGTGCAGTCTATTGCACGTGATTCTCCCTCTAGAGAGTCGGGACTTATCCCTCCTGGATATCCATCCCGTTGGAGCAACATCTCTCTTCGTTTCGGAGACCACCATCCCCTAGGACTACTCTGATTTGCTGAACAAACTGCGCATTGTTCTGCCTCCTGCAAACACACTTGCTAGATTGCGACTCCACGTCAATACAGCCCCCACTGCACCACTCAAGGCCTAGCAACATGCTGAACTCGCTGCACACTTCAGCCTCCTACGGACGTATCCTTCACATGCCGAAGAGAAAGTTTCAATGCTCCATGGCGCCAAGTTTCGGTCGCCTTGGGATGGTCACGAACATTCCATCATCCGCATACAAGCCCTTGCATGAGTACCAAATTCTTCGAGTTAGCAATTTCCCTCACCTCTGTGAGCTTTGCACAACTCTTTCGGTTGCTGAGCAACTCATTCCACCTTGCGTGGTCTCATTCTTTACCAAGTGTCTCGCTTGCCTTGAGCACCATCAAATATCGTTGCCAACGTTGAGCCATAGCTCAAACTCAACCATCCCAACCTTTGTACGCTTCGTATTCTTCCCAGCTTGATCGTTCTCGTGGTGCCTCTCACGCGAAGGGCTAGCCGTTCCTTTGAATGCCAATCTCATATGCTCGCTTCTCTGAGCGACTCTATTTCCCTACATCACCATGCCCGTTTTCCCCAAAACGGTCGCGTGTGCTGGCTGCCCTTAATGCAAGCCCGCTAGGTCCCCCACATTTGCATGCCAAGTGTTTCTATGAGTGCTTGTCCCGCTCTGATACCATCTGTCACGGACTTAGCTGGTTTTGCCTAAGTCGTGCGGTACCCTTGCGTGTCCGTCCGCAAAAGTCAACCTCCCCGAAACCTCCCATGGTCCCTTAGGACCTACAAAAGAGAAAACGGGTTAGAGAAAACACTTCACTCGGGATCCACAAGCAATCATCTCCGGAAACACTTCTTAGACAATGCAAATTACAAACAAACTTTACAAGCTCTGAACAATTGCACAACAAAGGGGTAAAATAGTTTACTACAGACCGAAACTAAAATGGGACTATTAAGCCTTCGGCCATCCCTCTACATGCTGTTCAAAGCATGAACATACCAAAAGACACGGACATACATAAGCATTACATCAAACATTCTATTTTGAAGTTTGTCCGTGATAGTAGTGGCCTAGTACGTTCGTAGTCGATGAGTCGAGTGAATTATTATAAAGATAATAATTCACTGAGTTAGAAGGAGTTTTGACAGATATGACTTATTACTAGCTCAATATTGGGCCTAGAAGGTCACATACTTATGGTAGGTGTTGCAAAGAGTAGAGGTTCGGATATGAGATGTTCATTAGAACCTCTATCTTATTGAAAATCCAATAAGCCCCTGAATTATTGGATCCTATGGATGAGATCCAATAAGAGCTAATGAGAGATTATTGAGTAGAGACCTACTAATCTAAGTAGTATGGGTAGTTGGATGGAGATTCAGTACCTAATATGGTAGGATCAATTAGGGTAAGTTGACAAGGGGCCTTTAGATATAGGTGGGAATCAAAGGGCCATGGGCTAGATTCTTTTTTGCTGTCTCCTCCTATTCTCCTCTTTCCCTCTCTTCCTAATACTGCAGCCCCTATCTAGGGTGTGTGGACAGCAAGAAGGGGCAGGCCCTTGATTGCATGGCGAGCGTAATGGAGAGATTTGGACAGTGATTTGAGGAGTATCTTCACATGCTCTATCATGTGAATCACCACTAAAGAGGATGACAGTTGACCTCCTTTATCCTCTCCCACAGATTTGTAAAATTTTAGGGATATACGATCTTTCTAGGTAACATATATTTCTTATACACACTGTTTTTCGGTTTCATGAGTTTTTGCGTACCAAATTTTGCACAACGATAACAAACATTTTTCTGTGAGAATTTTGGGATTTTGTTTTATATTCTTTCGCTGCGTGTAATATCACCCTGGATTTTCCAACACAAGGTATTTTTCTTTATGACCAAGGAATACATTAAAGGAGTTAGTTACCAATTATAAATACTTAATTTTATAGTTTCCTATGTATGAAAGATTGTTTCATACACTAGTACTTATTTTGATATTTTAGGGTTAGAAAGAAGTTTAGAAACTGATGGTATTGGTAAAAACTCTCTTGAAGTTCTCTCTTAAACTCTGTATCTCTTGAATGTTTTCTTGAATGGTGAATCTTTTATTTTCATTTTTGTATCTTTGTTTATTATTCTTACGTTGGTGAACTTTCTATATCCCTATGTGATTTTAAACTTGGTGGTGAACTATTTATCAATTTTATTAAAGTTTTATCATGAGTTTGTTCATTTTCAATTCAAAGAACTTATTCTAGTCATTACAATTATACTATTGGTTTTCTTTCAAAATTCATTCTGCATTACCCTAGTATCATCATTAGCACTAGCACCTTTGCCTTTGCATCTACTATAATCTCTATCTCTTCTTTTGCCAAGTTAGCAATCATATGATGTTTTTTTGTTGCTAGGCTTGTTTAAATTTTGGTGTATATATTGATCATTTGTTAATGGACCAAGAACTCATCAAGTCATCAATGTTCAATCTCTTCAAGACATTTAGACTCCTTATGGAATATACTATATACTTAAATCAAGATGTTATGGATCTAAGAATTGTTATCATAATTTTAACATCACTAGTCACTTCTTTATTGATTATGATCTAATTAGTGATGACTAATAAGTAAGAAAAATAATCAGATATAGATTCTATTTGTTTCATTTTATGATTTTAGACTCTATTTACTAAAAGTGTATGTTCCTCATGTTATTTGCACCCAGAGATACACAAAACACTACGTGGTAATGAGCTTGTATAAATTGCTTGATAAATAAAGCTAAGAGTTATTTTATTTTTTCCTTTGAATCTCTCAAGTAGGGATAATGTATTATGGTAAGAGAATTCTTCTACTTGGCTCTTTAAAACACTTATCAATAATATTCAAAACAACTTGACCTTCATCTAAATACTCTAATGATCATAATTTTTCTTGATGATCTCCTCATCAATCTTTCCATCAATTCTTCACAAGTATCATGATCTCTCTTTTCTTTAGGTTTTTCACTAATAAATCTCAAAGATATGATTCCATCTAGATTTTTAACTCTTTTTTCTTTAGGTTTTTTTCTTCTCTCACTAATAAATCTCAAGGATATGATTCCATGCTAGATTTTTAACTCTCACATAACTATAGAAAATAAAACTCGAATAGTAAAGAAGAAGATGGAGAAGAAATCAAATAATGGAAACTTTTATCACTCCTAGAACTATCCTCGATAGAATTAAGAAAATCCCTATATGAATAATACATATTTTGATAATAAATAAGCATAAAGGATAAGTAGGAAGATAGCATTTGAACTCAAGACCTTATAATGAACTGTCAAAACTTTGTCAACTAAGTTAGTCAATATCCTTTTTAAATGTTTATGACCAAGAGGTACTAGATAGTTTTTTTAATAAGCCTTGAAAGGAGAAAGAAGACTTAAATATCAATAGACATATGTTTATTATCTAATTCATCTGACTCGATTTGTTTTACGAATATCTAGTACTAAAGTCATTGAATGGGCAAGTCACCAATCTACCTTTATGTGGTTTCCAAATAAACTCCTCATTCATTAGATCGAAAAGATCATATTATTTCTTCTCCTATCTATCATGGCCTGTGAACAAGCCATCGGGTCCTATATAAGCCTAACAATCCTACCAGTAATCAACATCAACCTTATAAAATAGTAGTTTTATTGTAATATTAATTCTAGCAAAGGATAAGCTACTAAATCAAGTCAAATTCTACATCCAAGTTAAAAGTCAGATTACATGACTTATAAACACCTTGTGATTACAAACGCCTAATTAATTGATCATGATGTATGAGAACTCGCTTCCCTTATTTAGCTTGGAGTGGGATATTTTTATCAAAGGACTTGAATGTAAATACAAAAATTACTGAGCACTAACTTGCAAAAAAGACAAAAAAATGGACAAAAGATGAAATTTTACCGGGGGTTGGTTTTCTTAGATTAAACGCAAAAAAATTATGTTAGGTATATGTTTGAGTTCTCTTGCATTCTTACTAACTAGATTGGTGTATAGAATTATAAATTGGTAATAGTAAAGTTCCTAGTTAATATGATATTTGTGGTGGGAAGGAAATAAAAGAAAGAAAAATAATTATTATTGGAAAAATAATAAAAGAAAGGTAAAAAAGAATATGACACACAAGGATATGATATTGTGTAGTTATAAATTTTAAAATACTATTTCTTGTTTATATTATTTAAATAATCTAAAAAATAAATGTTAGGATTATATGATTGTGTTGAGTTTATGGAATTTGAGTAAGTATCAAATGACTCTGCCTAGTTGTTTTCAAAAATATTTACATATGTATGCAATTTATCAATGCATATCATTTATATAATTTTTAAAGTATTTTATTATTTAAAAGTATTGCAACAGTATTTATTTTTAATAATTTAAAAAAGCATATGATTCAAATAATTATTTGTTGTTTTATAAGTATTTATTGATTTATATTATCTGAATTTATAGAAAAATTTACATCCAATATTATATTTGAAAAGGATTAAAAAATATATGATTAGTGCTGGTTTCAATAAAAGGATTTGCTTAAACTCTTATTTTTTAAAAATATCATATATATTATGTTATATGATGATAATTATATAATTAGTATGGCTATGATCTGAACCTTATATATTCAGAAACTAATTTCTTTTGGGCACTAAGATAGTGAAATATATATTACCTAATCATGGGTATTAAATATGATTTTGAACATTGTCATGCGATATAAGATGATCATAGTCAATACTGTGACTTTTATTCTGATATGTATATTATTGCTATACTTAAACTTATGAATCATTAGGTATATTTATTTTTATTTGTGAACAATGAGTTATGATAAGATATATGATATTAGCTATAGTTATGATTTTATTACGAAAATATGTTTAAGTAAATGTTACTTTAAGAATCATCATAAGTATTTTATGTTAGCAATTTATGATTTGAAATGTATATGAAGTTTAAGTTTTTATAAATTATGTAAACATAAAAAAATATTTGATATCCATATGTATTTTTAAAGTATATATTTGAATGTTTAAAAACATATATATTTTTTAAAAATACTTTTTATGATAAGTCTTGCTAGTATATAAGTGACGGTGTTTCTGAGCCTGGATATGAAAAAAAAAAACAATATTAAGTTTTTGATAGACATTTAAAATATTTTATATGTATATATAATTTGGATTGGAATACTATAAACTCTTAAGGAGCTCCTGAATTTATTAAGCATGTTATAAATGCAATGTATTATGAGTTGATTGATTACGAATTAAAACATGTAATATACTTTTAACTATTAAGGTTTAAGCTTTATAATTCTTTTAGAAAAAGTTAGAAATGCGCCGGTTGTACTTCTTTCGGTGTCACAAGCAATGTTACCACAGTTACAGGAGTGGTCTCTTAAGATGCAGGATAAAGACCAACTCAACTCGGGTGAAGGTTTGCTGTGCATCCTTTCTTGCAAGCTTAGTATAATCAACATATTACTGTCAGCTATTTCAGACTAGCTAAGAAGGTCTCACATTCGACCAGAAATAAAGGGGAGGCCGGACCTATATGGTACCGTGTTATTCTTAAATTATGCCACAAGCAATCTCTCAGGAACATTGAATCTGCTTTTTCCTGGCACAAGAGAATCGATTATTGTCTTCTGCTCCACATGAGCATGTGATGTTTGATTTCCAATACGAACCTTCGATGATAAATCATGACTATGTAGTCAATGATCCTCCCAGAGAATGAGAGCACATTGAAACAGAGCACTGCATTGACTAGTCTTGTGGCCTTCCCCTACAAGCAGTGGTGATTGAATCATTCCCCATATCCCATTATATAATAATGATTCTTGTTTCTCAATGACAGTAATATTAGTGCAATGAATTATTTTTTTGTGAAGCAAACACTGTTGTTCGGAGGCAGATGAGGCAGCCAGAAGAGAGAAATTCAACTCAAAGAAGAAAAGCTGCCCAGAGAGGCATTAGGCAAGTAATCTTCTGGAAATTCACTGTGTACATGTGAAGAGAGAGAGAGAGAGAGAGTCCTGACAAGCCAACTGTTTGATTACAAATCGTCGGAATTCCTCGTTTGCTTTTTTTTTTTCTTCTTCCTCCAAAGACGGGAATACAATTTTCTTTCAGGTTTTTGGAACGAGTGCTCACCAGCAGAGTTGACAAATACGAAATTATATAGGAACAGAATTAGTTGGGTTTTTGTGGCTGATACAACTTTATTTGTTCAATAGTAATATCATAAAAAAATAGTTTATATGCGATAAAATAAAAATAAAAATAAGATAATTTGAAGTAGAGAAGTATGATTACTATATTACAAATCTACCCACGGACGCTGCAGTTGAGCATGTGATACCCAGTCAACTTAGGCCGGTGAATAAAGAAAGCATGAGGCGTTTCGTAGCAGATCAGGCGCGTTAAATTTGACGAAGGTCTCTCAGCCTAACCTAATTCCAGCCATTTACACACCTCCCTTTTTTGTTTTAGTTGGTGTTCCATTCCTAGCAGAGTGACTAAACTCTCAAGAAGAATCTAACTTAACATGATGCAACTAGGCAAGACGAACCAACACATATATACACAAGCATTGCGTAGGCTGCATTTGGATCCCGTTATAGCAAGCTATGAGCATCAAGTTCGTGTTTGTGGCTCGAAGAATCATGCACGCCAGCTTCTCTCTCTTATCTAAAGGACTGTGGAACTTGTGAGAGCAGCAGCGTCTGTGTACGAGCAGCCCTATAAATGTCCCAAGAAACCCAACGTGAGACTGCTCTACTTTGCAGTACAGCCGTATCTCCTCCCGTTCATGCCCATCTATTAGAATTCAGTGATGATAAATGTGCTCAGTGTCGCCACGGATGAGCCGGGGCAGGATGGCAAAGACCCCCCCGAACCCCACTGTGAGGCGTCCACCGGCAGACACAAGGCCTGGGTGGTGCTGGCCAGCGGCGGCTTGTTACTGGTCGGTATCGGCGGCGCCGTACTCCTGGCATGGTGGGCCCTCTCCTTCCACCAATACAACGAGCAGCTGTGGATGGTCCCCGTTGGCTTGGTGCTCGTGGGCACGCCTGTCCTCGGATGGCTGTCGGTTTTCTCCTCCGGCGGCTGCCAGAGTCTTGAGAGGGTGCAGGCCGCAACAGCTAAGTCACCTCCCTCCTTGGACCCAGAAAGGTGATCAGAGAGAAGGAAGCACAAGAGCTACCATGCATCTCTTTTGTTCTTTCGCTTTTGTTCTACGTGCTTCGTGAAAGCCATATACTGGCGAGTAAACATTATCTATCTGAATCAGATCATCTATGAAGTCTTTGCGAACGTTATTGGTTTGATAATGATAACTATTAAAAAGTATCCCTACTTCGTTCTTTCGTATGCTTTGTGTAATGAGCTTGGTTATGAGATGTTTGATGAGGAAGAATTTACATTCATCACATTTAAATTATTATTTTTTAAATAATTAATTAATCAACACAGAACATAACATGGAAAAGAAAATTATAAAATTGTAAGAAAAACATTAGCTATTGCTCGAATTATCAAGAAGCTTTTGATAATCGATAATACCTATGCCCATGAATATATGAAAAAAATCTTAGTTAATATTGGATTAATGTAAAATGGAGAAATCCACAATGGCAAATTTGGCCAACTGAAGTTGGGGCTATTCTTAAGAACAAAAAAAAAGAGGTGCACCATATATATACACTTTTTTTCGAAGGAAAACCTCAACAAGTCATTGTTAAAAAAGGATAGAAATGACACGAGAGGAAGTCATGAAAGCTCTCCTAACAAAAAGTTTTGCTTCCGAACCAGGGGATAGATCAAACTAGACATTGTTGCAAGCACAAACCGTTCAACACTTTTTTTATTTTAGCAATTAATGCTTAACCTATACTTGATTTGATGAGAAGATTCCACTGCTTTTACTAGTTTCTTTTTCTAATGTTAGAAAGAAACGCAGTAGAAAAGTTGATGGTGGCAAGCTAAGGACAAGTGCAAATAGAGTGGTTGTATTTGGGAATGGAGAACTGGCCCGGTAGTATCTGGGGGCAGTGGAAGTGTAGCTTGGAGAGTAGGCTGAGGCAGTCCTTTCCCGATTCTCGTTCAGCTGGAAGGAAGCATTGGAATGCATGAAAGAATTTAATGAACACCAAGTTTTTGACGCTGAAATCAATGAAAGCAAGAATTATGGAGGCCCACAAATCGCCGAAACTGGGGGGAAAGGATAAGAGTGCTATTATATATATCATTATTGCCTTGTTTCACGACTACGAGAGGCAACAAATAAATAGACAGGCTTAATCTTATCCTCGATCGTCACTGGGACTGCATGCTGACATGAGTAGAAAGAAAGCACTGCTTTTGCGAATTTTGACGCATATTTGTTGGAATTGGATCAGGCAACTAACTGCGTGCACCTGTTTTTTTTTTTTTCGTTGAATGTACCGGTGTTGACTTAGGCGGTGAGTAAAGAAGGTTTTGTATAAGTCAGCACCGTGAATATAGAGGAGGCAATAGGACCTGCAACCTAATTCGACAAGGAAACAGATGGATTGGTGCCGCTGATGGGTTGCCAGTGCATGAATTTAGTTTACAGTGGATTTTAACGGTTTATAGTTTTTTTTAATTTAACCTTACATCTAATAAAAAATTTGTGGTGATCACGAAAATAGGAAAAAAAATTATAACAACAAGGTAGAAAATTATCATAGTAACTTGATTAAAAAATATATATATAATAAGATAAAAAAAAGAAAGAAGACAAGGACAACGCAGAAAGATTGTTCTCAATCATTCAAGCAGCGTTCTCATCTCATGTTAGATCAGATCTACAATAGATTCTTGTTGTGATTACTTGAGGAGAATTTGGATATTGTGCCTAGTGACGTAAACTCGACATTGCCGGTTAAAAATTTGCTTAGGGCTATGTCTTAATTTCGTAGTTTGCATATAATTTGGGTTAGGATTAAGGGTTAATCCTATAACCCGGTTAGGGGCCAATTAGGCCCGAGTTTAGACTGGTTTGGGCTAAGTTTGGAGCCCAACTAGTGAGCTGGAATAGTCAGGTGGTGGCACCACTAGTACATTGTCAATGTCAGACATTGACAGGCGGTGGCACCGCTAGCACCGAGAACCCAAAAGTAATTCAAATTTGGAGCCCAATTTTGAATCCTCTTGGAGCCTATAAATACCCCTCAATTCTCAATAGAGAATACACTTTTTTGAAAAGTTAGAAAGTGAGAAAAAACTCTAGCAAAGTCTTGTTTTCAATAGCTTAAGTGTTCACCTCCCCCTTTCTCTTTGGAAAAATATGTAAAAGTGTGAACCACTTGTAAGAATATTGTAAGAGGGGTATTTTATCCTTCCCTTTCAAAGTGATTTACTAGTGGAAGTTGAGAGCCTTATCGAAGAAGGCTTCGAAAGTGGATATAGGTCATTTGACCGAACCACTATACATCGTGGTGTTCCTTGAATGTGTGAGTGTTTAATTTTCTGAACAATTTCTCTACTTAGCTGCAAATTATTCGATTTTCATCTCCCTACCCTTGACTACCTTTACTCGAGCTATTTTAGCTAAGTCATCCTTCGTTGAATGAAAATCTCTATACATTTACGAAATTGATTTCAAACTTATGAGTTTTAATTCGCTGCACTAATTCACCCCCCCCCCCTCTTAGTGCCACTCCGATATTGACAATTGGTATCAGAGCGAGGCTCACTCTCATATTTAGTTCAATACCCAAGAGAGACGGCTTACTCTGACATACAAGAGAGTCACTCTATTATACGTCTGCCTATATTTAATGGGTTAGATTATACGTATTGGAAGACTCGTATGAGGATCTTCTTTATTTCCATGGATTTTGAACTTTGGAATATTGTCGAAAATGGATTTCAAAAATCTTTTCTTTCGATGAGTGAATGGGATGAATCGGAGAAGAAGGTTTTTGCTTTAAATGCAAAGGCTATGAATGCCTTGTTTTGTGCACTTGACAAAAATGAATTTAATCGTGTTTCGATTTGTGATTCGACTTTTGATATTTGGAGAACTCTTAAGGTCACTTATGAAGGCACTAGCCGAGCGAAAGAGTCCAAAATCAACATTCTTGTGCATTCTTACGAACTTTTTCGGATGAAACCAAGTGAGTCCATCGGAGACATGTACACCCGTTTCACGGATGTCATCAATGGACTCAAAGCTCTTGGTAAAAGTTTTTCTAACTTTGAACTAGTAACTAAAATTTTAAGATCCCTTCTAAAGAGTTGGGATCCAAAAGTTACAGCTATTCAAGAGGCCAAGGACCTTAAAATATTTCCTCCCGAAGAATTTATTGGGTCTTTAATGACCTACAAAATGACGTGTCATGCTCATGAAGAGCTCGAGAACCCCTTTCCAATGAATAGGAAGGATATGGCACTTAGAACACAAGAAGACCACTTGAAAGGAATATCAAGTGATGAGGACAGTAACGATGACATTGCATTTTTAACTCAAAATTTTTAAAAAATTTATAAGAAAGAACAAATTTGAAAATAACACCAAAAACAAACTTGAACATAAAAAGGACCAAGTAATATCCTATGAATGCAAGAAGCCGAGGCATTTTAAAAATGAATGCCCCCAAGCCAAAAAGAAGCAACCGAAGAAGAAGAAAGCTTTAAAGGCAACTTGGGACAACTCAAGTGATTTCGAGAATGAAGAAGCTAGCAACAAAGAGGAGGCAAACTTCGTGCTAATGGCTTTAGGAGGAGAGGTATATGATTTAATTAATGAAGATTTATCTTTCGATGAACTTTCTATCGCTTTTCACGAATTATTTGATGAGTGTAGAACTGTTAGTAAGAAGTTCAACCTATTAAAGAAAGAGTATGCCTTAGTACAAAATAAGCTTGATAGTCTTCAAACTCCTTCATACTCTAAGTGTGAACACTTAGAAGTAATAAAAAATGAGAATTTGCTACTTAAAGAGACCTTAAACAAGTTTAAGGTCGGCGGTAGCAAAGGCTTGGATAGGATCCTTGCAAACAAGGGTCACGTCGTAAATAGAAGTGGAATTGGTTTTGTGAGAGAATCTCACCAAAATCCTACCACCTTCATTAAAGGACCCACATTACATGTTTCACCTCATTTGAAATACAACTTTTATTGTAAATCCTTGTTTACAAATGTCCATTTAAGAATATTAGTCCACATAAGTTGATATGGGTTCCTAAAGGAACTATAAATAATTCAATGATGAATGACAAAATTAGTAGATCAATTTTTGAGGTATCCAAAATCAAATGGGTACCTACAAACCATCCTCTTTTGTAGACAAACTCACAAGCTAGGAGCAAGAGATGATATCTTGATAGTGGATGCTCAAGGCACATAACCGGAGATCCATCTCATTTCTCTATGCTCACTAGCAAAGAAGAAGGGTATGTCACCTTCGGAGACAACAACAAAGGTAAAATCATTGGCAAGGGAACCATAGGTAACAAATTAAGTTTTTCAATTGATGATGTGTTGCTAGTTGATGGATTAAAACATAATCTCTTAAGCATTAGTCAATTATGCGATAAAGGTTACATCATTAGATTTGAATCTAATATATTGAAAAACCAAATAATAACATATCAATGATTGCCTTAAAACAAAATAATATCTACACCATCAACCTTGATAAACTTAGTAATGAAATGTGCTTTTTTGCTCTAAATGATGATGCTTGGCTTTGGGATAGGAGATTAAGCCATCCAAGTATGAAACTAATATCTAAGATTTCATCTAGAGAGTTCGTACGAGGGATTCCCAATATAAAGTTTGTTAAGAAAAAAGTGTGTGATGCTTGTCAACTAGGAAAACAAATAAAAACTAGTATCAAACCAAAAAATCAAATTAACACCACTAGACCATTGCAATTGATCCATTTGGAATTATTTGGACCAATTGACACAACGAGTCTAAGAGGAAGCAAACATGCCTTTGTAATTGTAGATGACTATAGTAGATACACTTGAACCTATTTCTTGGCTCACAAAAGTGATTATTTCAAATGTTTCTCTAAATTTTGTAAACTTACTCAAAACAAAAAAGGCTTCATGATTTCATTAATTCGGAGTGATCACGGTGGCGAATTTCAAAACCGTGACTTCCAAAGTTTTTATGAATCCAATGGATATAACCACAACTTCTCCACTCTAAGAAATCCTCAACAAAATGGAGTAGTTGAAAGAAAAAATAGAAATTTACAAGAAATGGCAAGAACCATGTTAAATGAACATAGTCTACCTAAGTATTTTTGGGCTGAAGCCGTTAATATGACTTGCTATGTCATGAATAGGGTTCTAATAAGACCATCTCTATCAAAAACTCCATGTGAATTATGGAATAATAAAAATCCAAATATTTCTTAATTTAAAGTTTTCGGTTGAAAATGCTTTATTTTGAATAAAAAGGATGCCTTAGGAAAATTTGATGCTAAATCCAATGAAGGCATCTTTCTTGGTTACTCTTCCGTTTCCAAGGTTTTTCATATTTTTAACAAAAGAACCTTAGTTATAGAAGAGTCTATTCATGTAGTTTTTAATGAAATTTTCGAGTTAAAGAAAAATAATTTTGATGATGATCTTGGTTTTGTAATTTGAATTTAAATGAACCTCCTCTTCAAAATAGCAACTTGGATGCATCTTCTTCCGAAATTTCCTTACCGAAGGAATGAAAGTATGTAGATGCTCATCCAAAGGAGCTAATTATAGGAGATACATCAAAAGGGGTTCAAACTCATTCTTCCTTCAAGAATTTTTGTGCTAACGCCGCCTTCCTTTCTCAAATTGAACCTAAATGCATTGACGAAGCCTTAAAAGATGATTCATGGGTTATTGCAATGCAAGAGGAATTGAACCAATTTGAGAGGAATGAGGTATGGAAGCTTGTTCTTAGACCTAGTGACCATTTAGTCATTGGTACTAAATGGGTCTTTAGAAACAAGCAAGATGAATGCGGTATCATGGTTAAAAATAATGCTAGACTAGTAGCCAAAGGTTTCAATCAAGAAGAAGGTATCGACTACGAAGAGACCTTCACTCCTTTGGCAAGATTAGAAGCTATTAGGATGCTCCTTGCCTATGCTAGTAGTAATGATTTTAAACTATTTCAATGGATGTCAAAAGTGCTTTCTTGAATGGTTTTATTTCCGAAGAAGTGTATGTTGAACAACCTCCTAGATTTAAAAATTCTCTTCTTCCTAATCATGTATTTAAATTGACTAAAGCTCTCTATGGCTTAAAACAAGCTCCTAGAGCTTGGTATGAAAGGCTTAGTTCCTTTCTTATTTTAAATAATTTTACAAAAGGCAAGGTTGATACTACATTGTTTATCAAATATTTTGAAAATAATTTTTTTATTGTTCAAATTTATGTTGATAATATTATTTTTGGTTCTTCGGATGAATCACTATGTGAATCATTTGCCAAGTGTATGAGTCATGAATTTGAAATGAACCTAATGAGAGAATTAACCTTTTTTTTAGGATTGTAAATTAAACAACATAGTAATGGTATATTTCTTAATCAATCTAAATATACATTAGAATTATTAAAAGCTATAAACACTCCTATGAGTACTTCCACTAAGTTAGACATGGATGAAAGTGGTGAAAGCTTTGATTAAAAAACATATAGGGGAATGATTGGTAGTTTACTTTACCTCACCATAACTAGACCGGATATCATTTTAGTGTAGGACTTTGTGCTAGGTTTCAAGCTAATCCTAAATTGTCTCACCTTAAAAGTGTTCAAAGAATCCTTAGATATCTTAAAGGAACTCCTAATTTAGGATTATGGTATCCAAAATATGATAATTTTGATTTAATAGCTTATGCATATCTCGATTTTGGCGGATGTATGATAGATATAAAAAGCACATTTGAAACATGTCAATTTTTAGGACATGCACTTGTTTCTTGGACTTCTAAGAAACAAAATTCGGTTGCACTATCTACGGTAGAAGCCGAATACATAGCTATAAGTGCATGCTGTACACAAGTTGTTTGGATGAAAAAATACATTGGAAGACTATGAAATTTACTTAAAGAACATTTCTATAAAATATGATAATACAAGCGCTATTTGTCTAACCAAAAATCCAATTCAACACTCTAGAATTAAGCATATTGACATTAGGCGTCACTTTATACGAGATCATATCAATAATAATAATGTCATTCTAGAATTTATTGATACAAAGCATCAATTAGAGGATATTTTTATAAAATCCTTAAATAAAGATCAATTTGACTTTATTAGAAGGAAATTAGGCATTTTGAATTGTCCTTATGAATGAGCTTGATTGTATATATTTTTCGAAAATTTTTCATCCTCTTTTCGATTTTCGTGGATTTGACTTCTTTCTTTTCAATTTTGAATGACATCTTAAAGAGTGATCTAAGACACTATCCTATCTTAAATCAAACATATTAAAAATTCTAAAAGTAAAAATAAAAAAAATTATTTTTTAGCATGCCAGCGGTGGCATCGCCAGAACCGGCGGTAGCACCGCTTGGGCGCTCGGTCCCCAAGTGGTGGTACCGCTCGAGAACCTCCTTATAAAGAGGGGGTGGTTAGGGTCACTAGTGGAATCGCCCCCAACCCGAGAGCACCCTCCCTAGCACTCTCACAAAGCCTTCTAAACCTCTCTCAACCTCATTCTAAGCCTTTAGAAGCCTAAGAGAGGGGTTCTTCTTGGATCAACCTCTCTACCTCCCAAGGAAACTCATATAAGGTAAGATCTGAAATTTTTTTTCTTCCTCTCATTATTTGGCCTATTCTTTAAAGTTCTCTCTTAATCTATGATCATGATTAGATATGGCTCCTAAGAGATCATCAAGAACCAAAGGGAAAAGGGTGGAAGGAGATTCCTATAACCAAATCATCTTTACATCTAATGAAGTAGCCCTTAGGTATCCTAATTTCGAAACAAGAATAATACATAAGGGCAAACATGTTGATCTAGATGAACTTGGAAATCTAGAACCCATTAGATAGTTTGCAAATTTAGCTATCTTATCTATCCTACAAATCGATGAACTGATTTACCCTATGTTAGTTAAGTTATTTTACGCAAACTTAAGTATAGACAATGATAGCTTAACTACCTACCTCTTAGGAACACAAATTCAAATCTTTGATAGTACTATATGTGAGTTAATTGGAATTACTGAAAAGGATAGGGGTTGTTATTTTAGAAGTAAATGAGATATCAATGCAATCGGAGCAACTTACTCTGAAGCCTTAGAAACTGTTTTTGCAAATCCGAACCTAGGCATAATTCCCAAAAGTTGCAAACACTTTTTGCCCTTTAACTCTAAATTTCTTCATCACATTATGATAAGCATCCTACTCCCTAAACAATTTCATCATGATGAGATTAGTTAAATAGAGTTAAGTACTATGTATTGATTTATGACCAGCCAAAATAATTGTTTTGGATACTTAATCCAGCAACATATGCAGGACATAATAGCTAAAGATAATGTTACCATATGGGGGGTTAGTCACTCGATTAATGCTTGCCTATAATATTTGTGTCTCACCCGATGAAGAAATAACCTAGGTCGATCGATTTAACACTATCGACAGAAACCTACTCAAGAGACTTAGGTGCACTTTTGGCAATGGTATATGGATTAGGCAACCTAGAAAGACTGATCCAGTTCCCCCACTAATAGAATGTTGAATCTCGGATTTTGATGATGAAACTAATTGATTGTGCTTAGATGTTTTAACTGCATTTTGAGTGATGCAGGTCTACTCGATCAGGATTAGACAGTTGACGCAGGAGGAATTAACGTTGCGCCGGAGGAGATCACGTTAGGATATTGGACGGTAGAACGCTTCGGACGTCGGGCATCGGGCCAAGGAGAGCGGAATTGCACCAAGGATATCGGGGTTGCGGAGGTCAACCGTCGATTGGGCAATAAGCCGCAAGAGTGGACGATGCGCTGAAGAATCGGACGAAGCGCCAACCAATAACGTGCCGGGCAACAGAATGTCAATTTGCGTTGTAATAATTGTCTAGATCGGAGTAGAGTTTTGGCTTGTGTGTGCAGGATTAACTACGATAACGATGAAGACATAAAGCGAAACAAAGTGCCGAAGTCAAGCGCGAAGGATTCGTTGGGAGTTCGAGAGTTCGACGGAAGTTCGAAGGTTCATCGGGAATGCTGTCGGAACTAGTCGAGAATGAGTAGGGAGCTTGCCGAAGGGTTTTTCGGAAGCTCGCCAAAAGGTTCGTCGGAAGTTCACGGAGCTCACCGAGAAAGATCGGAGCTTGCCGAAGAAGCTCGTCGGAACTCGCCAAGATCAAATCGTGAAGTCTAGGAGCTTGCCGGGAGTCCGCAGAATGGTTTCTGAGAGTTTATCGGAAGACCGCCGGAAGTTTGCCGAAAGCTCGCCGGAAGAAGTCTTGACTTATGGACTTTGTAATAGCTTAGAAAATGTCTTTAAATTTGTAGTTAGTACGTTAATTAGGGCTAGGATTAGGTGTTAATCTTATGACCCAAGTAGGGGCAAATTCGGCTCAAGTTCGGACTGGTTTGGGCCAATTTTGGAGCCCAACCAGTGAGCTGAAATAGTGTAGGCGGTGGCACCGCCTAGACTAGGCGGTGGCACCGCCCAGAGGCCGAGAGCTAGGCGGTGGAACCGCCGGTCTGGGCGGTGGCACCGCCCAGCACCCGAGAGCCAAGCGGTGGCACCGCTGGACTGGGCGGTGGCACCGCCCAGTACACTGTCAGTGTCAAAACTGACAGGCGGTGGCACCGCTAGCTTCGGGAACATAAGAGAATTCAAATTTTTGGAGCCCAAATTTGAATCCTCTTGAGGCCTATAAATACCCTTCAATTCTCAGCAGAGAGAACAACTTTTTAAGCAGCAAGTGATTGAGAGAAAGGTCTTAGAAAAGTCTTAGCAATCCTTGGTTTTCAATTTGCTAGTGTTCACCTCCCTCTTTCTTGAAAATCTGTAAGGGTGTGAATTGCTTGTAAAGAGTTGTAAGAGGGGTATTTACCCTTCCATTTCAAGAGATTTGCTAGTGGAAGGTGGGAGCCTCGTCGAAGAGGGGCCTCGCAAGTGGATGTAGGTCATTTGACCGAACCACTTTAAAAACGACGTAATCTCTGGTTTGCATTTCATTGTTGCTATTCACATTACTGTAAACTTTCTTACTTGCTTTATTTACTCATTACCTTAGCTGCTCTACTATACGAATACGCTTTCAAGTTCAATTTTTACCGTACGAAAGATTTATCAAAACCGACGTTTTAATCCGCTGCACTAATTCAC
Organism: Musa balbisiana; assembly: GCA_004837865.1. Classification (NCBI taxonomy): domain Eukaryota; kingdom Viridiplantae; phylum Streptophyta; class Magnoliopsida; order Zingiberales; family Musaceae; genus Musa; species Musa balbisiana. The sequence goes on along the minus strand of CM017196.1, from coordinate 18,470,400 downwards.
CCCCCCCCTCTTAGTGCTCTTGATCCTAACAATTGGTATCAGAGCCCGGTATTTCTCATTTCGGATTTACACCCGAGAGAAATGACTCTTCATGGCTTTCAAGAGGGCTTTTCGGTTTTTCGTCCACCGTTGTTTAACGGATTGAACTACACTTATTGGAAAACTCGAATGAGAGTTTTCTTGATTTCTATGAACTTGGATTTATGGAATATTGTTGAAAACGGTTTTCAACTTCCCTCTAAACCGATGAACGAATGGTCGGATTTGGAGAAGAAGCATTTTTCTTTAAACGCAAAGGCTATGAATGCCTTATTTTGCGCTTTGGACAAAAATGAGTTCAATCGGATTTCTATGTGCGAAATGGCTTTTGATATTTGGCGAACACTTGAAATCACACACGAGGGAACTAGTAGAGTCAAAGACTCGAAAGTTAACTTTTTATTGCATGATTTTGAGCTTTTTCGAATGCAACCAAGCGAGACTATAGGCGGCATGTACACCCGTTTCACGGATATCGTCAATAATCTAAGAGTTCTTGGTAAATCTTTTTCGAATTTTGATCTCGTAAGTAAGATCTTAAGATCCCTTCCAAAAAGGTGGGATCCTAAAATAACCGTAATACAAGAGACAAAAAATTTAAATGATTTTCTATTAGAAGAATTAATCGGGTCATTAATGACCTATGAAATGAAAATTTTGGAACATTTTGAACCCGATGAGCACTTGAACCACCTTCCAAAGAATAGGAAGGATTTGGAACTCCGGACAAATGAATACCACTTGAGCGATGACTCAAGTGATGAGGACAATGATGAACTTGAACTTCGAACACTAAATCTTAATAAGTTCATTAAACAAAAATCTAAAATAAATAATGAACTTGAACGGAGGAAGAGGCCAAAGAAGAGGAAGGCAACCAAGGATGAAACAAGAACTTCCAAAGGTGAAACGGCGAATTGGGCTTTAACGGGCTTCGACTACAAGGTAAGTAACTCAACTCTCTTAAATTATTTTGAAATTACATGATGCTTTTTATGATGCATTTTCCTCTTTTATTAGTTTAGAATTAATTTTCTTGAAAATTGCATGTCTAATAATTTAATAATGAAAATGCAAAAATTAGGAATCATGCTTATGATTCTAGTAATTTTAAAAATAATCATGAAAATTGCATGTTTATGATAAACAAAATTATTTTGATTAAAAATACCTTATGAAATTATGCTATATGTGGTTAAGAAGTAATAATGTGTTTCATGTTGATTTCCATTGTTATTTCTCGATTTTGATTAAATGAAATCATGTTTGATTTGAAGTAATGCATAATGATGTAATGAAAATATTAAATGTTTTGATACCATGATATAACGATTTTATGTATAAAATTTTAAAGTTATACATGATGATTTTTGTGATTTATTGGTCTTGATGGTTTTATGACGAAATTCATTTTTCGATCCTAAACGTTGATGCATGTTTTTATTTGACATAAATGAAAAAGCATGCTAACATGAAATCAATCACTTAAAATGAAACATTTAAAAAAGGGGGAAAATATATTATCAATGAAATCATGAATCTATTTATGTTATGAATTTTGTGAACCTTAAAAATGATTTTGATGATTTAAATTTGAAATGAGTTTTATCAAAATCATGATCTTGATTTCTTGGAATAACATGAGATTTCGTTTGACGATCATTTTGATTATTTAAAAGGAGATTTGTCGAAATGATTCATAGAATTTTGGATTCATGAATTGATCCTTCATTTGTTTATGAGATGGTTGAAATCTTTATACCTTTGAATTCTTTCCCTTCTCCCTTCGATTTTTAAATTTAGACATGTTATATATTGAAGATTTGAAACCATGTTTTGATATCATGCATACCCAAGAAATGTTGATTTGACAAATTGAATGAATTGAATATGAATGATGAATTTTCTATTGAATATTACTTGTGATATTCTTTATGAATCATTATCTTGATTTCTCGATATTTGATATATGAAATTTTATAATGAATCAAGATCTTTCTTTAATCAATCTCCTAAGATTTTCTTTTGATTATTTATGAGGAGATTCTTCAAAAAGAAATCATGCCTTTTGGTATACACATATTCTAATCCTTCATAATATGATTTTTATGCAATTGCTTATGTTCATGAAAATATTCATCTCATCATCCAATTAATTCTTCTTGATATTCCTAATATGATGAAATGAAATTATGCATGAAATACAAATGAGAAGTTAATTATCATGCATGATAGGATGTAATAAACTTTAACATTTAGATATCATCATTTGAAAAGCTATGATCATGTTGCCAAAATAATGTATCATGAATGCTTGAATATCATGTATAATATGCTCATAATGATGATTGATTTATTTGTATCATGCATGAAAAATGAAAGGTATAGTTTTAAAATTGTGCATTTTGAAAATATGATGATGAATCTTGTGATTTACATATTATTGATTTTTATCAAAATGAAAGTGCCTTATTGATCTTTATTGTAATAAATCTTACACTTTCGATTTTAAATGATGATACATGTTTTTACAAAAGACTTGAATACCCTCACGTGAAATCAATTGTATAAAATGGAAATGAATTTTCTATCCTATTGAGATTAATGAATTTATTTTACCAATCTTGTGAATCTCATAAAAATAAATATGCTGTGTATCATGAATGCTTTAAATGATAACTGTTTGGTACCAACAATCATGAAGAGATTAATACTTAAAATGTTGATTTAATGTTCGGTATCATGAATACTTTATTATCATACATGAAAATAGTGATAAATATTTTGAAAATAAATGTTTGAATCATGTTAGATGATTTTATATTTTGTGCATGATGAGTTATAGTGATGATTGAGATAATATGAATGATAAAACATGAGATTGTCTGTAATGCAAATTTATTGATCTCATGATGTGTAAACTAAAATAATGATTGGAATATTGATGTAATTATAAATGATGATTTGATAATATGCATGAAATACTCTTGATATTATTTTGATGCATACAAATGAAAAGTTTTGATCATGCATGGTAGGATATAATTTGACAAGTTGATACCATCATGATATGAAACATTTATGATTTACAATGATGCATGCAATACTTGTGCTTTCTAATTATGATGTGATGTATTGCATATGATGTAAATCATGATTTAAAATACTATGAGTTGTTGCTAAAATGATGTATTAGAAATGTTGATTTAATGTTTTGTGTCATGAATGCTCTAAATGATGAATGTTTGGTATCATGATCAAAATGTTTATAAATAGTTAAAAATTTTAGTATCATGTATGATATCCTCATAATGTAAATCGATTTATTCAATATCGTGCATGAATGAAATATAAGGTTTTTGAAAATGTGCATATTCTAATTTGAAAATATAATGATGCACAAATAAGATTGATACTTATCTTTGTCATAATTGATGTAAAAGGTCTTCCCTTCCTTTTGACAATGACAAAGGGGGAGATAGCTAATTTGCACAAGTCAAGAAGATGCAAAAACTTGATTGCTAGCTTGCCTATCTTAAGTAGCAAAGATTGCAAACTTGCTTATTTCAAGAAGCAAAAGTTGTCTTCTTGAACATCACTATCTTGCCTATCTCAATAAGCAAAACATGCTAACGTGCACATCTAGCAAACTTGTATATTTTGAGAAGCAAGGGTTGCTTTCTTGAACATCTCAAAACTGCTAGCTTGCATGTTCTAAAAATATTGTAAAATTTGCTAGCTTGTATGTAGTAAAACTTGCATATCATAAAAGTTGCTAGCTTGTAGAGAAGCAAAGAATTGCTATCTCAAAAGAAGCAAAAATTGTAAAACTTAGAAAACTTGCAATATAATTGCTCTTGCCATGCTTTGTATCAAAAATTGGTTGATATCATTAAAAGCATCGCATTAAATTTTTTAGTATCGCAATGTATCACATGTATCGCAAATTGAAAATTTTGAGACTATTATCATATCATGTTTAACAATTGATGTCTTTCATGACATGATTCTTTGCATTTTTGTCTTGTATGTATCAATGCGATGATTGAAATATTGATTGATGCAAATTTATAATTTATCATTGGTTCCTCTCCTTTTCGGCAATGACATAGGGGGAGAAAGATTGCTAGCTCAAGGCAAATGCTGGCTAGCTTGTACTCTTCCCTACTTTCGACAAAAACAAAGTGAGAGAAGCTTGCTTCCAAAGGAGAGAAAGATTTTGATAGTTAGAACAGCAAAAAAGCAAAGTGCAATCTTGCACAGGAAGCAAGTGTTGAATTGCCATGATTGAACTTAAGAATCTTACTATGCTTTTGTGCTTATATGTTGTGATGAAAATCTAGCTTCACGTTACAAAAACTTGAATATCTTTTAAAATAGCTAGAGCTACTTCTCCTTTTTGTTGATGACATAGGGGGAGAAGTATATTGATGACTTCATGCATTAAATTGAATATTTTATATATTTGCATGATGGTTTAAATGTTTTTCATAACATGTGATGAATGTTACTTGGATTTGGGATAATCCAAGTGTTCTATCAATGGCATATTGATAGGGGGAGTTTGTTTAAACTCCGGGGAGTTAAGGTTAACTCCGGTAGTCATCAATTAGTTGTCATCATCAAAAAGGGGGAGATTGTTGAATCTCGGATTTTGATGATGAAACTAATTGATTGTGCTTAGATGTTTTAACTGCATTTTGAGTGATGCAGGTCTACTCGATCAGGATTAGACAGTTGACGCAGGAGGAATTAACGTTGCGCCGGAGGAGATCACGTTAGGATATTGGACGGTAGAACGCTTCGGACGTCGGGCATCGGGCCAAGGAGAGCGGAATTGCACCAAGGATATCGGGGTTGCGGAGGTCAACCGTCGATTGGGCAATAAGCCGCAAGAGTGGACGATGCGCTGAAGAATCGGACGAAGCGCCAACCAATAACGTGCCGGGCAACAGAATGTCAATTCGCGTTGTAATAATTGTCTAGATCGGAGTAGAGTTTTGGCTTGTGTGTGCAGGATTAACTACGATAACGATGAAGACATAAAGCGAAACAAAGTGCCGAAGTCAAGCGCGAAGGATTCGTTGGGAGTTCGAGAGTTCGACGGAAGTTCGAAGGTTCATCGGGAATGCTGTCGGAACTAGTCGAGAATGAGTAGGGAGCTTGCCGAAGGGTTTTTCGGAAGCTCGCCAAAAGGTTTGTCGGAAGTTCACGGAGCTCACCGAGAAAGATCGGAGCTTGCCGAAGAAGCTCATTGGAACTCGCCAAGATCAAATCGTGAAGTCTAGGAGCTTGCCGGGAGTCCGCAGAATGGTTTCCGAGAGTTTATCGGAAGACCGCCGGAAGTTTGCCGAAAGCTCGCCGGAAGAAGTCTTGACTTATGGACTTTGTAATAGCTTAGAAAATGTCTTTAAATTTGTAGTTAGTACGTTAATTAGGGCTAGGATTAGGTGTTAATCTTATGACCCAAGTAGGGGCCAATTCGGCCCAAGTTCGGACTGGTTTGGGCCAATTTTGGAGCCCAACTAGTGAGCTGAAATAGTGTAGGCGGTGGCACCGCCTAGACTAGGTGGTGGCACCACCCAGAGGCCGAGAGCTAGGCGGTGGAACCGCCGGTCTGGGCGGTGGCACCACCCAGCACCGAGACCGGAGCCAAGCGGTGGCACCGCTGAACTGGGCGGTGGCACCGCCCAGTACACTGTCAGTGTCAAAACTGACAGGCGGTGGCACCGCCACTGACAGGCGGTGGCACCGCTAGCTTCGGGAACATAAGAGAATTCAAATTTTTGGAGCCCAAATTTGAATCCTCTTGAGGCCTATAAATACCCCTCAATTCTCAGCAGAGAGAACAACTTTTTGAGCAGCAAGTGATTGAGAGAAAGGTCTTAGAAAAGTCTTAGCAATCCTTGGTTTTCAATTTGCTAGTGTTCACCTCCCTCTTTCTTGAAAATCTGTAAGAGTGTGAACTGCTTGTAAAGAGTTGTAAGAGGGGTATTTACCCTTCCATTTCAAGAGATTTGCTAGTGGAAGGTGGGAGCCTCGTCGAAGAGGGGCCTCGCAAGTGGATGTAGGTCATTTGACCGAACCACTTTAAAAACGGCGTAACCTCTGGTTTGCATTTCATTGTTGCTATTCACATTACTGCAAACTTTCTTACTTGCTTTATTTACTCATTACCTTAGCTGCTCTACTATACGAATATGCTTTCAAGTTCAATTTTTACCGTACGAAAGATTTATCAAAACCGACGTTTTAATCCGCTGCACTAATTCACCCCCCCCCCCTCTTAGTGCTCTTGATCCTAACATAGAACACCGTGAAACACCCATTTTTAGGGGAAATGAATCTCCTCATAGTCCCTTTGGTGCAGCACCTTCAGAACCCGCTCCTGCTTCATCTTCTGAAGATCTCATTATGATAGAATTAAATCAAATCAAATCACAATAAGAGCAACTCAAATCATAGCAAGAGCAAATCCAATTACAGCAAGTTGAAATTTTGAGGGAACTATGACAGATAAACCAGAAGATAGATACCATGTATAAGAACTCTAGAATTCCTCCTAAGGAATAATCGTTGTGTTAAACCTTTCTTATTATTATAAACCTTTATACTACCTTGACATGCGTTTGCATTATCCTAGTATATGATATTGGATGTTTCTTTCCGAAATTTTGTCCACATTTTGATGGCACCTTCATGTTATTTTGGATGATTTGATGTCTTCCTTGAATGATCGATCTTAATGCCAAGTTGAAGCTTTATCAATTTTGCCATCTCCTTTTCAAGGTTTTTTTCTTATAAGATGATTTTATAAATGCCTTCAATGATCACGAGTTTTATGTTTGAAACCTCATCTCCTTTTTGCTGATGACAAAGGGGGAGAAGAAAATGCAAAAGATTGATGACTTGTGCAAATATGAAATGAGCATGACTTATATGTATCGTATTGCAATAGCTTATATGTTGTATAATGCAATGAAAAATATCTTATATGTGTTATATTCCTTAAAAGCATCACAAAACTTTTTAAGCATATTGCATATGAAAGTTTTTAGATTGGTTGTCGTATCATGTTTATCATTTTTTTTAAATGATAAGTAATCATCTCATGATCATATCAAATCATGCCTTGCATTTATATCATGAGATCTATGTTTAAAATTCAAATTATTATTATTTCTTGTCAAAATAATAATTATCTTTTATCATTTGGCTTGAAAATAATTTTCATGCCTTGAAATTATGAGAAATACGAAGTTTCATATTTGCTCATGCTTATTAAGAATAACGATAAGTTCAACAGATATAACTTTCGGTATAGGCTTGAATTCAAAGAGATTGAATTTAAGTGTTTTTATCTTCTCATAATATGGCATATAGATAGGGGGAGTTATAATTAACTCCGTTATCAATTGATTGTCATCATCAAAAAGGGAGAGATTGTTGAATCTCGAATTTGGATGATGAAGTCAATTGATGGGTTAATTGATCTAATCATATTATTGAGTTAAGTGTGCAGGATTAACTACGATAGCTTGAAGACATAAAGCAAGTTTACCGAAGTCAAGTTCGATAGGTGTTCGAAAGTCCGCCGAAAGTCTGAAGAATCGTCGAAAGTGCTGTCGGAACCAATCGAGAAAGAATTAGAGACTTGCCAAAGTTTTCGGAAGTCCGCTGGAAAGATCGTCGGAGGTTCGCAGAGATCACCAAGAAGGTTCGGATACTTACCAAAGACTTGTTGAACTCGCCACAAGACCAGGAGCCTATTGGGAGTCCGCCGAAAGAAATCCGAGGGTGTATCGGAAGTCTGCCAAAAGTTCACCGGAAGGAAACTCGATGTTGCCGGCTAAAAATTTACTTAGGGTTATGTCTTAATTTCATAGTTTGCATATAATTTGGGTTAGGATTAAGGGTTAATCCTATAACCCGGTTAGGGGCTAATTGGGCCCGAGTTTGGACTGGTTTGGGCCAAGTTTGGAGCCCAACCAGTGAGCTGGAATAGTCTGGGCGGTGGCACCACCCAGAACCCAAAAGGTCCAGCAGTGGCACCACTAGTACACTGTCAGTGTCAGACATTGACAGGCGGTGGCACCGCCAACACCGGGAAACCCAAAAGTAATTCAAATTTGGAGCCCAAATTTGAATCATCTTGGGGCCTATAAATAGCCTTCAATTCTCAGTAGAGACACCTTTTTGAGAAGTTAGAAAGTGAGAAAAAGCTCTAGCAAAGTCTTGTTTTCTATAGCTTAAGTGTTTACCTCCCTCTTTCTCTTTAGAAAAATCTATAAGAGTGTGAACCACTTAAAAGAAGGTTGTAAGAGGGGTACTTGGTCCTTCCCCTTCAAAGTGATTTGCTAGTGGAAGTTGGGAGCCTTATCGAAGAAAGCTTCGAAAGTAGATGTAGGTCATTTGATCGAACCACTATACATCGTGGTGTTCCTGGAATGTGTGAGTGTTTAATTTTCTAAACTATTTCTCTACTTAGTTGCAAATTGTTCGGTTTTCATCTCCCTACTCTTGACTACCTTTACTCGAGCTATTTTAGCTAAGTCATCCTTCGTCGAATCGAAATCTCTACACATTTACGAAATCAATTTAAAACTTATGAGTTTTAATCTGCTGCACTAATTCACCCCCCCCCCCTCTTAGTGCCGCTCCGATCCTAATAGATAGCAAGTTAAATTCGAGGTATGTGTACACCTTGAATGGAGGAGCAGTGTGCTGGAAGAGTTTCGAGCAAGATACTACTACTGACTCAACCATAGAGGTGGAGTACATTGCTGCAGTAGAGGTAACAAAAGAGGGAGTCTGGATAAAGAAGTTCATCACAGATCTAGGGGTCTTGCCAAGTAGCAAGGAGTTGATTCCTTATATTGTGACAACAATGGGATGATTGCTCAAATGAGGGAACCTAAGTCTCATTAGAAATGTTATGAGCAGGTTCCACCTGATTAGAGAGATCGTGACCTGAGGAGATGTAGTAGTGGAAAGAGTTCTATCCGTAGATAACATTGCTGATCCATTGACAAGGCCATTGTCTTAAATTATTTTTTAGCAACATAGAGGTCTGATGGGGATCAAACACATAGGTGATTGGCTTTAGGTCAAGTGGGGGATTGCTAGTCAAATGTGCCTTACAAGCCAATCACGTGAGTGATGGCACATGTGACTTAACACGCAGTCTTTTTACTTATTATATTTTGGCATTTATCACTTTATATTGCTTATTGTATATATATATGTATATATATATGTATATATATATATATACATACATATATATATATACATATATATATACATGTATATATATATACATATACATGTATATATATATACATATATATATACATATACATGTATATATATATATATGTGTTGTGATGTCCTTAGATCTATGCAATGGGAATCGGATCGTGATGAGATCACAATAATGTGACCGATTTGTCTTTAAACACAGATCCTAAATAATCCCAGTCATAGGTTACTTGAGAGGGACATCGAGATAACTAGACAGATTGGTGTGTTGTATACCCATCCATATGATGGATGTAGCTGGTCTCATAACTGCTCATGTAGGGATACTAGGGATACAATACAAGTGCTAATTGGAGAATGAGTTCACTGATCGATCCACTTACGGAATGGTGAATGGTTGATGATGCCTTATTGTCAGATAGCAATTTTGTAGTCCTAGTAGTGTATTTGGTCCTTAGACTTAAGACACTAAGGATGTCCTGTATGAGTGCTCCACTCTTTGATAATAGACTTATAAGTTTAGATGTCCTAAATCTAGCACAGCCAGTCATTGGGAGTGGTAGTCAATCTTATGAGGGTTATTGAGTGTCGATAGAGGATCATCTACTCTCGATGTCATGAGAGGAATATCCCATATGTTCTTGCTCAGAAAAATCCCTAGCTAAGGTCATTCGGATTGAGAGAGAAAAAATTCTCCAAGAGAATCCGATTAGATTGAGACTCGAGTAGAAACCGTATGGGTCTGACAACACCATGCCCGATATACAATCTTTGAGATATTAGATGGATGAGGGACTATATGTACATGGTAACTGAGGATAGATAGGTTTAATGGATTGGATTCCCCTATATCGTTTGAGGACTACGGCGTAGTGGTATAGTACGTTCGCAGTCGATGAGTCGAGTGAATTATTATGGAGATAATAATTCACTGAGCCAGAAGGAGTTCTAATAGGTATGACTCATGGTCAACTCGATATTGGGCCTAGAGGGTCATACACATATGGTAGGCATTGTTGTGAGTAGAGGTTCAAATATGAGATATCCATTGGAGCATCTATTTTATTGGATAACCAATAAGCCCCTGAATTATTGGATTATATGGATGAGATCTAATAAGAGCCCATGAGAGATTATTGGATAAAGATCCACTAATCTAAGAGGCTTGGGTAGTTGGATGAAGATCCAATATCCAATAGGGGAGGATCTATTAGGGTTAAGTTGACAAGGGACCTCTATAAATAGGAGGTAATCAATGGTTCATAGGCTAGAGCCTTTTGCTTGCCTCTCCTATTCTTGTCCCCCTCTTAACCTTAGAGTAGATTTATAGTTTTGAGGAGTGTAATCGCAGCTCTATTGTGTGGATCACTGCTAGAGAGGAGGGCGTTTGACCTCCTTCACCCTCTCCTAGAGATCTATAGGGATTTATTAATATACGATCTTCCTAGGTAACTCAATCTATCTCACACGTGGTTTTCTCTTTCGTGGATTTTGTGCACTAATCTTCGCACGATGATGCACATATCTTTAGGAATTGGGGATTTTATTTTTTGTTCTTCTACTATATATGTGATGTCGCCCCCTAAGATTTCCCAACATGAAGATGTGCCGAGATACCGACGATAATGAGATGGGTGATCACAAGGCATGGAGATGCGCCGTTGCACACATAGATCTTGATGTGAGTGATCAAGCGCACTAGTTCGGGCTTGATCACATTAGGATGTGGTCCATGATCATCTGGTGTGATTGCTCATATGATGTGTCATTAATTATATACATACTAGATATGTATATATATTTGCATGCGATATACATATATATTAAATATGTATGTCTGTGACACGTTACACTAGGAGATTGAATCAAAATCCCCTTTCTCGATAATATTAAGTTGGTAAACATGAGGCAATTAGAATAACCCATGTGGCCTTTCATCGTTATGGGTAGGGACCAATTCTCGACATAGGTTGAGTTGGTCGAGGCCCTCGAGGCTCACCTATGTTGCGATTCGCTATCTTGCCTATGCCATACATATGTCATCGGTGACTTGAGAACATGGTATGCATAGTTGAGTCCCTCGAGGGTATATCATCGAATCAGACTCATCTTACAATGAAGGTGTTAACTTAACCAAACATTATGGTTGGTTGAGTCCCTCAAGGCTATGATGGTTCGGAGGCCAAACAGGACATGAATCATAAGGAGTTATGATCGGCAAGAGTTACCTACCTTTTAGGCTCAGTGTGATTGGTTGAGTCCCTCGAGGTTGTACTAAGATGTTGATTAGATCCTGATCCACACTAGAAGTCTATCGGAGACTTCCATTTCATGTGCTGAGGGTGTCGTGTGACTCGCCACAAAAATTATGGGAGTAGATTAACATAGAAGTCCATATCTTATTTGTTTATTTTTTTTGTAAAATTTGCATGCTATTTATTTTTGCTACATCTTTATTTTTAAAAAATATCACTTTCAAATCCCTTACTTGGCATACTTGATTGCAATTGCCTCACTGGTCCAAATAATACAGATTGGCTTCGCAACTTGAGAATTGTTCTCATGGTGAAGAAAATCGCATATGTCCTTGATACAATGATGCTTATGCCCGAGTAAGAGGCAAGCGAAGATGAGATTGCTTGCTACATGAAGTATATATATGACTCCACTCTTGCTCAATGTTACATGTTGGGCTCCATGACTCCTGAGTTACAAAGACAACATGAAAAGATGGATGCCAGATCCATTCTCCTACATATCCATAAACTGATTGAGGAACAGGGAAGGACTCAGCAATATGAGATATTCAAGAGCCTCTTCCATGCTAGGATGACTGAGGTGACCCCAGTTCAGAACCATGTTCTAAAGATGATTGAGTGGATAGAGAAACTTACATATCTAGGAATGGTCCTAGAGGATAACCCGTGTGTGGATTTTGTACTTCAGTCCCTACCAAATTTCTTTTCATAGTTCATAATGAATTTTAATATGAATAAGCTTGAGGTGACTCTCCTTGAACTACTCAATATGTTGAGGGAGGCAGAGAGCACTATCAAGAAAGAGAAGCTAGTTCTCTATATTTGTGTGACCAGAAAGAAAAGGAAGGCAGAAAAGTCCCTTAAGAAAGGCAAGGATAAGGGTAAATTAGGTAAAGTAAATGTTACTAAGAAAGACACTTAATAGCCCTAGTAGTATATCTGGTCCTTAGACTTAAGACACCAGGATGTCCTATATAAATACTCTACTATTTGATACTAAACTTATAGGTTTGGAAGTTCCAAATCTAGCACACCCAATTATTGGGAGTGGTAGCCAATCTTATGAGGGCTATTGAGTGTCGATAGAGGATCATCCACTCTCGGTATCATGAGAGGAATATTGTTACAACCCTTGTAGATTCTAAGCTTAGGGTTGATCTCTTTAGGGGGATCAGCCTCCTTAGAACTCTATAGGGGTTCCTTCATTTAAATTGCTGCTCAAAGACTGTAAAAAATATTCATCTATTCCTTATGAAAAGAGGATGATTACATGATTATTTATAGGGTTTTTAAATCCCAACTCCTAATAGGACTCCTACTTAAGACTCCTACTCAATTAAGACTCCTACTCAAGACTCCTATTCCTTTATAACTTCTAATGCTTCTCTAAGAAACACTCTTGTAACCCTTGCCGGTCTCTTCACCTATTTAATAGGGGTCGACTATGTAGGTTTTACATAAATGCCCCCTTCAATGAAACTCAATTTAGGACTCTCCTAGCTAGAGTCCTAACAAATATCTTGTGTGTTCTTGCTCAAAAAAATCCTTAGTCAAGGTCATTTGAATTAAGAGAGAAATAGTTCTCCGAGATAATCCGATTAAAGCAAGACTCGAGGAGAAACCATATATGTCTGATAGCACCATGCTTGGTATACGGTCTCTAAGATATAAGATGGTTAAGGGGCTATAGGTACACGATAACTAAGAACATATAGGTCCAAAGGATTGGATTCCCTTGTATCGTTTAGGGACTGCGGCGTAGTGGCCTAGTACGTCCATAGTCGATGAGTCGAGTGAATTATTATAGAGATAATAATTCACTGAGCTAGAGGGAGTTCTGACAAGTATGACTCATGACTAGCTCAATATTAGGCCTAGTGGGTCACACACATATGGTAGGTGTTGCGACGAGTAAAGGTTTGGATATGAGATATCTACTGGAGCCCCTATCTTATTGGATATCCAATAAGTCCCTAAATTATTAAATCTCATATATGAGATCCAATAAAATCCAATAAGAGATTATTGAGTAGAGACCCACTAATCTAAGAGGCTTGGGTAGTTAGATGGTGATCCAATACCCAATATGGTATGATCCATTAGGGTTAATTTGATAGGGGGCCTCTATAAATAGGAGAGAACCAAAGAACCATAGGCTAGAGGTTTATTTTTATTGTCGCCTTCTATTATACTCTCTCCCTCTCCTCCTCATACTACAGCCCCTATTTGGGGCATATAGACAACAAGAAGGGGCAACCCTTCTTGATTGCGTGGTTCGCGCGAGGAAGAGTTTTAGGCAAGAATATGAGGAGTATCTTCATAGCCCCTACCATGTGGATTACTACTAGAGAGAAGGACAGTTGACCTCTTTCATTCTCTCTCACAGATTTGTAGGTTTTCAGGGATATACGATCTCCTTAGATAATTCGCTTATACGTAGTTTTTTGGTTTCACGGGTTTTTGTGCATCAACTTTTGCATGACCATGAAACCTTCTTTTTTGTAGGAATTCTGGGATTTTATTTTTTTGTTCTTCTATTGCGCATGTAATGTCATCCTAGATTACCAACAATTATCTTCTTGGTGCTATATGTCAACATCCTAATTATTAGAAATGATTTAGGAATGCTCTCCACTATAAAGTCTTGATTATCTAAGCATTTCTCCATAAAAGACTTAGGGAAAGCATCCTATATCTTGAGGATTTGGATCTATAGAGATAGATTCAAAAGGATGCTTGGATTGTCCTAATCTAGGTACATAGACACCATTGTTAAAAGGTTTAGCATGGAAAATTTCAAGAGATGTCTCATACCAATGAGACATGAGATATACCTTTCTTGGAGTATGTCCCTAAAGACTCCTAAAGAAAGGGCAAACATTAATAGGATACCCAATAACTCAGCGATAGGGTCTATTATATACACTATACAATTTACCACGCCTAATATAGTGCATGCTCAGAGTGTCACAAGCAAGTATCAAGCGGATCCAAGCTTAGAGCATTGGAAAGCAGTAAAATGTATCATTAAGTACTTGAGAAGGACTAAAGATCTTTTACTACTATATGAAGATAGTAGCCTAATATAGTCGAGTCAGCATCAGTATCTTGCTTGGAACTCTTCTAGTCGAGTCAACAAAGGAACCTAGGTCTTATAAAAAATCTAAACATATTTTGAGAAAGTTCCACCTGTTCAAAGAGATCAGGCCAGAGAAGATGTAATAGTGGAAAATATTTTATTCGAAGATAACATCGTAGATCCATTAACGAAGTTATTGTCTCAGATTATCTTTGAGCGTCATAGGAGTTTAATGGGGATCAGACACATAAGTGATTGACTTTAGGTCAAGTGGGAGATTGCTAATCATAGGTGCCCTACAAGCTAATCATATGAGTGATGGCATGTGTGACATGATATGCACTTTTTTTGTTTATTATATTATTTGATAATTTATTACTTTATCTTGTATACTGCATATATTGTGATATTCGTGGATCTATGCAATAGGAATCAGATCGTGATGAGATCGCGATAACGAGATTGATTCACCTTTAAATACAAACCCCAAATAATCCTAGTTGTAAGTTAAACACAGACCATAAATAATCCTAGTCATAAATTATTTGAGAGGGACATCAAGATGACCGGATAGACTAGTGTTATGTACACTTGTCCATATAATAGAGGTAATTAGTCTCATAGTTACTTGTGTGGGGGCACTAAGGATACGGTATAGGTGCTCATTAGAGAATGAGTTCACTGATTAATCCACTCACGGAATACTGGATGGTTGATAATGCCTTATTATCAAATAGCAATTTCGTTATCTTAGTGGTGTATATGGTCCTTAGACTTAAGATACCAAGAATGTCCCATAAAAGCACTCTACTCTTTAATAACATATTTATAGGTCTGGAAGTTTCAGATCTAACACAATCGGTCATCGAGAGTGATAGCCAACCTTGTGAGGGATATTAAGTGTTAATAAAGGATCATCCACTCTCAATGTCATGAGAGAAATATCTCATATGTTTTTGCTCAAACAAATCCCTAATTAGGATTATTCAGATTGAGAGAGAAAGAGTTCTCCGAGAAAATCCGATTAGAGAAAGAATCGAGTAGAAACTGTATAGGCCTTACAACATCATGCTCATTATATGGTCTCTAGGATATTAAATGAATAAGGGACTATAGATATATGATAATTGAGGATAGATATGTCCCTGTATCGTTTGAGAATTATAACGTAGTAGCATAGTACGCTTGCAATTGATGAGTTAAGTAAATTATTATGGAGATAATAATTCATTAAGTTAGAAGGGGTTTATATATGACTCATGACTAGCTCGATATTGGGCCTAGATGGCCATACATATATGGTAGGTTTTGCAACGAGTAGAGGTTCAAATATGAGATATCCACTAGAGCTCCTATCTTGTTGGATATCTAATAAACCTCTAAATTATTGGATCCTATGGTTGAGATTTAATAAAAGCCAATTGTTAGGAAAAGAGTCAGCACTAAGAGGGGGGGTGAATTAGTGCAATGGTAAAAATTACAGCGATAAAAATTACGTCGGTTCAAAACTTCGTTGCAATTAAATCTGTTTCCGACAAAAAACCATTTCGTAAAGGTATTAACTTTGAAAGTGTATGGAAGAGTATAGTAGATGTAAAGCAAGTAAAATGGTTTGCAGTAAAGTAAATTGCATAAGAGAAATGCAAACCAGATTTTTATAGTGGTTCGGTCGTCGTGACTTACATCCACTTCGCCGATTCCTTTTTCGTTGAGGCCACAAGCATCCACTATTGATCTTCTTTCAATAGGCAAAGACCAACTACCCTTTTACATCCCTCTTCTCCTTTTTACAGGTTTAGGAGATAACCTTTTACAACCCTATTTTACAAGGTATCCCTCTCACACCTCCCTTAGAACTCTCTCTAAGCTTTAGGAGGAGGGAACTCAACTTTCTAAAGTTTACAACTTTAGAATCATAGGGTTTTACTCAATATTTCTTGTTAATCTATGCAGGAATAGCTGAGGTATTTATAGGCCCCAAATAGGTTCAAATTTGGAGCCCAAAATTTAATCCCCCGAAATTTCAGGGTACGGGCGGTACCACCACCTGCAGTCTGACACTGGGCGGTACCACTACCTAGTATGGTGGTACCACCACCTAGAAGACTATGCTTGGTAGTACCATCGCCCAGACTGGCGGTACCATCGCCTGACACAATGTTAAAGACTGTGCCACGATGGTTTCACTTGTTTGGTCACTATTTAGGCTTTTCTCTTAGCCCAACCAGCCCAAACTTGGGTCCAACTATTGCCTTATTGGGTTGGCCCAATTTTAATCTCAATTATGTGCTAATTATAAATTTTAAGATATTTACTAAGCTAAACAGAGTTCGTAAGTCAAGTTTTCTTTCGGCGAGCTTCCAGCGATCTTTCGGTAAACTTTCGATGATCTCTTGGCAATGTTCCAGTGGACTCCTGGCAAGCTCCTGGACTTCACGATGATCTTATTGACGAGTTCTAATGAGCTTCTTTGGCAAGCTCTAGGACTTGTCGGTTGGTTCCGACAAAACTTCCGACGAACGTTCGGACTTCCGATAAACTCTCGAACTCCTAACGAAATCACGTTCTTGACTCCAAGACCTCATTTTGCTTTATTCCTTGCTATCATAGTTAATCCTACACATATAAAAATATACTTCAATCTAGATAATTATTACTATGTATGAATCATGTTGTCCGGCATGTCATTGGTCCATCGACGCTTCGTCCGATTCTTTGGCACATTGCCCTCTCTTGCAGCCTATTGCACAATCGGTCAGTTGACTCTGCAACTTTGATATCCTTGATGCAATATCCACTCTTCTTGGCCCGATGCCCAAACTCATGGCCCGAAGCCTTCTGTCGATACGTCGATCGATACTCCGGCTCGACATCCAATCTTCTGACATATTCCACCGGCCCAACATGATTCTTCCTGCTTTAATTGTCTCAACCTGATCGAAGCATCTTGCGTTACACAAAATACAAATCAAATCATAAACACTTATCAATTGGTTTTATCATCAAAATACGAGATTCAACAATCTCCCCCTTTTTGATGATGACAACTAATTGATGACGAAGTTAACCTTAACTCCCCCTATCAATATGTCATATTCATAAAACCTTGAATTCAAACTAAATTCAAGTCATTGCAAATTTCATTATGAATATTTGTAACACGTCATCATGCATAACATGATCATACTTCTCCCCCTTTGTCATCAACAAAAAGGAGAAGTGCAACTTTCAAGTGTCTGAGATATTACAGTTCAAATCATTGCATAATAAATCTCAAGTTTAATCATCATGCAAGCTAGCAGATTTTATGAGTTTTACAAGTTTGTAAATTTTGCTAGATGTGTAAGTTAACATTTTTGCTTCTTGAGATTACAAGCTAGCAAATCTTGGTGATGTTCAAGATAGCAACTTCTACATTATATTAGAATATGTAAGCTAGCAAATTTACGATATGCAAGTTTTACAACATACAAGCTAGCAAATTTTATATCATTTTAAAGCATGTAAGCTAGCAATATTTGAGACATGAGTTTATATCTTGATTTATAAAAAGAATACTCAAGTTATAATTCCGAGAAATCAAAAGAAACTGTGATTCATTTTAACAAATCTCCTCTTAAATAAATAATGTAAAGAATTCTTAGAAGATCATGAAAAATCTTGATTCATATAAAAGATTTTATAAGAAATTATGATTTCGATAAAACTTATTCAAATTCATCAAATCATTTTCAGAGTCCAAGATATTCACAAAAGCATAATATACATGGATTCATTAATCTTTTATCAAAAAATCAATAAGATAGAGATCTTCCATCTTAAGTTATTGGTTTCATACAAGTATGTCTTTATCTTTTTATTGCAAATAAAAACATGCATCAACTTTTAGGATCAAAAAATAAATTTCATCATAAAAATCATTCATCTTATTTAAAACTAAAAAAACAACTTTTGTTGTGACAAAGATTAATAAGTCATAAATCACAA
The DNA here is from genome assembly GCA_004837865.1 of Musa balbisiana. Taxonomy (NCBI): domain Eukaryota; kingdom Viridiplantae; phylum Streptophyta; class Magnoliopsida; order Zingiberales; family Musaceae; genus Musa; species Musa balbisiana. Next base: position 18,451,776 of record CM017196.1, on the reverse strand, counting down.
AAATCATTATGCATCATTTCGAAATTGATTTCATCAAACATAAAGCATTTCCATCAAGATCATTTTGTTTGTTATAGTCATGCATTTTTCTTTTATAATCGGAAGGCAATATGAAAATAATTAAGATACACATTGTTACATCATTAAAATATCTAGCATAATTTCATAAAGCATTTTCAATCAAAATCAGAAAGCATAATTTGATACACATTAATGCTTCTTAAGAACATACATAGGATTTATCTTAAGCATTAGATTTAAGTCTAACATTTTGTTTCTTTATCATAAAGCATGCAATTTTCGTGATTATTTTTTTAAATCACTAGAAAGGAATTTTATTTTTGCATTTTCATTACTTCATATGCAATTCAAAAAATATATATAATTTTCTTAAACTAAAAAATAATTCATGAAAAGTAATATGTAATTTTAAAATAAACTAAGGGCATTTTGATTACCTCATCATCGAAAGCTGTTAAGGATTAGTTTGTTACCTCGCCTTTGTTGATTTTCTTCTCATCTTCGGATGAGCTCGATTCATCCTAAAGTGCTTCCTTCTTCTTGCGTTCATAATAAGTAGTTATGTTCTTTTTAAGTTTATTTTTCTTTTTTGATTGTTGTTTCATGAACTTTTTAAATTTCATGATGAGTTCAAGTTCACGATCACTTGAGCTTATACTTAAGTGATCTTCAATTGTTCTATGTCCCAAATCATTCTTGTTCTTTGGAAGGTTGTTCTTGAGTTCTTTATGTGCATTACACGTCATTTCATAGGTCATCAAAGACTCTATAAGTTCTTCAATTGAAAAATGGTTCAAATATTTTGATTCTTGCATTGTCATTACTTTTGATTCTTAATTTTTAGAAAGTAATCTTAAGATCTTGTTAACGAGTTCAAAATCTAAAAAAGTTTTACCAAGATCTTTTAAACTATTGATGACATTCGTAAAACGGGTGTACATGTCTCCAATGGTTTTATTTGGTTTCATATGAAAAAGTTCAAAATCATGCATCAAAATATTAACTTTAGACTCTTTAACTCTATTTGTGCCTTCGTGTGTGATTTCAAGTGTGTGCCAAATATCAAAAGCCGTTTCGCAAGTAGAAACCCGATTAAATTCGGTTTTATCTAAGGCGTAAAATAGAGCATTCATAGCTCTAGCATTTAAAGAAAATATCTTCTTCTCCAAATCATTCTAATAGATCATTGGAAGAAAAGACCTTCGAAAACCGTTTTCCACAATACTCCATAGATTTAAATCCAAAGAAAGTAAGAAAACTCTCATTCGAGTTTTCCAATAAGTGTAGTCCGTCCCATTGAACAAGGGAGGACGAATAAGAGAAAGTCCCTCTTGAAAGCCAAAAAGAGTCATTTCTCTTGGGTGTTAAACCAAATGAGAAATACGAGGCTCTAATACCAATTGTTAGGAAAAGAGTCAGCACTAAGAGGAGGGGTAAATTAGAGCAACGGTAAAAATTACGTCGGTTCAAAACTTCGTTGCGATTAAATTCGTTTTTGACGAAAAAACCGTTTCATAAGGTATTAACTTTAAAAGTGTATGGAAGAGTATAGTGGATGTAAAGCAAGTAAAGTGGTTTGCAGTAAAGTAAATTGCATAAGAGAAACGCAAACTAGATTTTTATAGTGGTTCGGTCGTCATGACCTACATTCACTTCACTGATTCCTCTTCCGTCGAGGCCACCGGTATCCACTTACAACCCCTAGTTTACCAGGTATTCCTCTCATACTTCCCTTAGAACTCTCTCTAAGCTGTGGAAGGAGGGAAATCAACTTTCTAAGGTTTACAACTTTAAATCATAGGGTTTGCTCAATATTTCTTGTTAATCCATACAAAAATAGTTAGGGTATTTATAGGCCCCCAATAAATTAAATTTGGAGCCCAAATTCAAACCCTCGAAAATTTCAGGTACGGGTGGTACCACCGCCTATGGTCTTACACTAGCATATCACTAGCCAGTCTGGTGGTACACTATCTAGAAGACTGTGCTGGGTGGTACCACCGCTTGACATAGTGTCGGAGATTGGTGCCACACGGTTTCACTTGTTTGGTTACTGTTTGGGCCTTTCTCTTCGCCCAACCAGCCCAAACTTGGGCCAAACTGTCCCATAATTGGGTTGGCCCAATTTTAATCTCAATTATGTACTAACTATGAATTTTAAGACATTTACTAAGCTAAACAGAGTCTTTAAGTCAAGTTTTCTTCTAATGAGCTTCCAGCAAACTTTCGATAATCTCTTGGCAATGTTCCAGCAGACTCCTAGCAAGGTCCTTGACTTCACGACGATCTTCTTGGCAAGTTCTAACGAGCTTCTTTGATAAGCTCTAGAACTTCTCTGTTGGTTCCCGCAAAACTTCCGACAAACGTCCGGACTTCCGATGAACTCTCAAACTCCTAACGAAATTGTGTTCTTGACTTTGGGACTTCATTTTGCTTTATGCCTTGCTATCGTAGTTAATCCTGCACATGTAAAAACACACTTTAATCTGGACAATTAATACTAAGTATGAATCATGTTGTCCGGCATGTCATTGGTCCATCGATGCTTCGTCTGATTCTTTGGCGCATTGTCCTCTCTTGCGGCCTATTGCCCAATCGGTCAGTTGACTCCGCAACTCCGATATCCTTGGCACAATATCCGCTCTTCTTGGCCCAATGCCCGAACTCATGGCCCGAAGCCTTCTATCGATACGTCGACTGATCCTCTAGGTTGACATCCAATCTTTTGACATATTCTACCAGCCCAACATGATTCTTCCTGCTTTAATTGTCTCAACCTGATCGAAGCATCCTACGTCACTCAAAATGCAAATCAAATCATAAACACTTATCAATTGGTTTCATCATCAAAATACGAGATTCAACACCAATGAGAGATAAAGACCTACTATTCTAAGAGATATGAGTAATTGGATGGAGATCTAGCACCCAATATAGTAGGATCCATTACAGTTAAGTTAACAGGTGACTTTTATAAATAGGAGGGAACTAAAGAGCTATGGGCTAGGTTCTTTTTGGCTGCTCAATATGTTGAGAGAGGCACACTAGGCGATATCACTAGCCAGTCTGGTGGTACCACTATCTAGAAGACTGTGCTGGGTGGTACCACCGCTTGACATAGTGTCGGAGATTGTGCCACGACGGTTTCACTTGTTTGGTTACTGTTTGGGCCTTTCTCTTCGCCCAACCAGCCCAAACTTGGGCCAAACTGTCCCATAATTGGGTTGGCCCAATTTTAATCTCAATTATGTACTAACTATGAATTTTAAGACATTTACTAAGCTAAACAGAGTCTTTAAGTCAAGTTTTCTTCTAATGAGCTTCCAGCAAACTTTCGATAATCTCTTGGCAATGTTCCAGCAGACTCCTAGCAAGGTCCTTGACTTCACGACGATCTTCTTGGCAAGTTCTAACGAGCTTCTTTGATAAGCTCTAGAACTTCTCTGTTGGTTCCCGCAAAACTTCCGACAAACGTCCGGACTTCCGATGAACTCTCAAACTCCTAACGAAATTGTGTTCTTGACTTTGGGACTTCATTTTGCTTTATGCCTTGCTATCGTAGTTAATCCTGCACATGTAAAAACACACTTTAATCTGGACAATTAATACTAAGTATGAATCATGTTGTCCGGCATGTCATTGGTCCATCGATGCTTCGTCTGATTCTTTGGCGCATTGTCCTCTCTTGCGGCCTATTGCCCAATCGGTCAGTTGACTCCGCAACTCCGATATCCTTGGCACAATATCCGCTCTTCTTGGCCCAATGCCCGAACTCATGGCCCGAAGCCTTCTATCGATACGTCGACTGATCCTCTAGGTTGACATCCAATCTTTTGACATATTCTACCAGCCCAACATGATTCTTCCTGCTTTAATTGTCTCAACCTGATCGAAGCATCCTACGTCACTCAAAATGCAAATCAAATCATAAACACTTATCAATTGGTTTCATCATCAAAATACGAGATTCAACACCAATGAGAGATAAAGACCTACTATTCTAAGAGATATGAGTAATTGGATGGAGATCTAGCACCCAATATAGTAGGATCCATTACAGTTAAGTTAACAGGTGACTTTTATAAATAGGAGGGAACTAAAGAGCTATGGGCTAGGTTCTTTTTGGCTGCTCAATATGTTGAGAGAGGCAATGTCACACCCCCCCGAATTATCACATTCAGGAGGTGTGACCCTGTCTAAAATCAATAATATTATAATTCATCGTTAATTCAATCCAGGATCCAATCGAACAATTTGAGGATACTAGGAACCATTCAAATCAATATTCACAATTCATAAACCTGTACGTTTCATAAATCATACTCCACTTCACTCAAAGATTTATAAAATCCAAAGGCAACTCAACTAAACATCAACCACAAAACAAATCCATAATCATAGAAATATATACAATCACAAAAAAATAATTATTTACCATGAGTTCTTATCCTTATACAACTTAAACTTATCATTCCATAAACATGAGCGATCCTTTAAACTTTTACAACACATAAGTATCAACATATCGTTAACATTACATTAGAAGTAAAGTATACTATATAACAATAACCTATCAACCAACAAAAGTAGCCTAAAAATCTTCTAGTCTTTCAATGCTTCAACCTAATTCTAGCTTTTCAGTGCGTGACAAGATACCCTGAAAAATTTATATAGCAACGGGATGAACATAAAGAGCTCAGCTTGTGACTAACATATCCATGGCGATAGAAGAAGTTCAAGCAGGTTTAGTATCAAGATAACAAAAGCAGAAATACCATTGTTCATTTGAAATCATCTTATTTGATATAAAAATCACAAAGGGTTACCTCATTCGAAAATAGGCGTTAGACATAACAATAGGAGAAAGAAAATTAGAGCATTTCATTGGCAAAAGAAATATTTAGGCATATATCAAATGGCACATGAAGCATTTAGGTACATATCAAAGGCGTAAGTGTGTTTGGGAGCAAAACAATGACATACGAGCTTGTATGTCATTTTTGATGTAGCATGCATTCTATTTTTTTTTTATCCAAAGCATAAATATAAACTCATAAGCAAAGCTTTGGATATCATATCAAAAACATAAAGGGTGTTGTGGGACCACATGCATAATGTGATTCATCCATTTCAAGATGACCACCAAGCATAAATCTCTCACGTCTAGGAGCTTCATCCACCTACGTCTGAGTGAAGTCAATGGGGGCCGGCAGAGCATCGCAGGCTCTATGCATAACTCCCTTTATCATTTCTGGTAAAGGTTCACAATATCCCATAAGATACTAGAGTACAAAAGGGTAGTATGAACAATAACATTGGCACATATCGGAAGCATATGCGGAACAACGGAGATATGCGTGTGTATTTATCAAACAAGGAAATGCAAACAAAGCATTACATAATAAATTTCAGACATATAACAATTTCAGGATGAACAATACAAGAATTTCAAAAGACTAATATAAAGCTCAATTGAAGAAGAATTTAGCATAAATCAAAATTTCAATAGAATGAAACTTGAATAGGCAAAACTCAACAAAGTTTTCAATTCTGGCAGAATTTGAATGGTACATTTCCTGATTTGTTTGAGTGACCAAGTATGCTCCAATTCACTAAAAATAGATTTCATTTGAAAGTTGTATCATTCTATTTTTAGATGAACTCGGATTTGTAATTTTTTTTTTTTAGTTCATAACAGGAAGTTACAACAAATAGAGTAATGGAAGGTCAGAATTGATCATCTCTGTTTTGTAGAATTGATAGAATCAATTTAAACAGATGTTTTAGAAGGCAAACATACTTCAAAATTTTCAAATTAGTATGACAAAAGAAAGATATATGAATTTAGTTTTCAAAGAACTAACTTTTGCATAATTCAGAATTTTCACTAGAGAGTTATGAGCAATTTAGTAATAGAAGGTCAGGATTGATCATCTCTATTTTGTAGAATTGATAGAATCAATTTAAACAGAAGTTTCAGAAGGCAAACATACTTCAAAATTTTTAAATTAGGTGTCAAAAAAAAGATATGCAAATCTAGTTTCCAAAGCTTTGCATAATTCAGAACTTTCACTAGAGAGTTATAAGTAATTTAGTAACAAAAGGCCAGAAGCCATAATATATGTGTCACCAAATACATGAGGTCTTTTCATTCATATGTTTGGATAGGTAAATTTACTCCAAATCTTTTAATTTTTATATCAAATGAAAGCTCTATAAGTCTCCTTTCATATGAAAGAGGTTTTTCCTAATCCGAATTTGGTGCAAAAAGTTATGGGCACACAAGTACTAAAAGGTCAAAATCTAAAAATTCCAGATTTAACATTTGATGTATAAACGACATAGATATCTTCCATGCAGCCACAATCTTCCAATTTTCTCAAAATCAATGTGAAAACAAGGATCAAAATTTATCTCTAGGATGGGTTAGAACACTTGCCTTAAAATGTTTTGATTTTCAAATGTGGAGGAATTGATACAAAGCCTTAAGCCAAGATAAAACTTCTTCTTCAATTCTTTCTCTTTCTCTTCTCCTTCAATTCCTTCTCCTCTTCTCAAGTTACGTTGGCTGCAATGTTTTCCTTAATTGTGCCTTAAATTACTTAGGTTTGGCTCATGCTAAAATAGGATAGCAAGCTTGCATGGAGGTTTAGGTATCATCTTTAGAATAAATGTAAGTGGCTCATCCTTGCTAACACATAAGTTCTGACTTTACGTAAGTCTTGTAGAGTATCCCATCCTCCTGAAGATATGTAGGATATATTAGAAGAGAGGATGTTAAGATATTGATCCTCAGACCTACGAGGAGGCTATTATGAGTGTAGACTCCGGGAAGTGGCAAGAAGCTATGAATTCTGAGATGGATTCTATGTACTCCAATAAGGTTTGGAACCTAGTTGATGCACCCGAGGGTGTAAATCGATTGTAAGTGAATCTTTAAGAAAAAGATCGGACTAGATGGAAAAGTAGAGACCTATAAAGCAGGGCTAGTGGTTAAGGGGTATCGTCAAAGGTAAGGTGTTGACTATGACGAAACCTTCTCACCCATAGCCAAGCTAAAATCCATCCAAATTCTATTGGCTATTGCAGCACATTATGATTATGAGATCTGACAGATGGACGTGAAAATCACATTCCTCAATAGTAACATCGAGGAGGAGGTGTATATGATATAGCCTAAGGGATTCATGTCCAAGGACTGCCCAAATAAGGTGTTTAGGTTGCTTAGGTCTATTTATAGACTAAAGCAAGCTTCCCGAAATTAGAACATAAGATTTGATAAGGTAATCAGATCTTATGACTTTGTTAAGAATGAAGATGAGCCTTGTGTGTATAGGAAGGTATGTGAGAGTGCTATCACCTTCATGGTGTTATATGTGGATGACATCATGATCATTGGGAATGATGTAGGAATGCTATCCACAGTAAAGACTTAGTTATCTAGACACTTCTCCATAAAAGACTCAGGGGAAGCATCCTATATCTTAGGGATTTAGATATATAGAGATAGATCCAAGAGGATGTTTGGCGTATCCTAATCTAGGTGTATAGACACTATTGTCAAAAGGCTTGGTATGAAAAATTTCAAGAGAGGTCTCATACCGATGATACATGGGATATCGATTTCTAGGAGTATGTCCCCAAAAACTCCTGAAGAAAGAGCGAACATGGATAGGATACCCTATGCTTCAGTAATATGGTCTATCATGTATGTCGTGCTATGTACTAAGCATGATATATCACTTGCTCTGAGTGTCTTAAGTCAATATCAAGCGGATTCAGGCTTAGAGCACTAAAAAGCAGTAAAGTGTATCCTTAAGTACTTGAGAAGGACTAAGGATCTTTTACTAGTATGTGGAGGTAGTAATAACCTCAGGGTTGAAGGCTACACGGACTCGAGTTTCAAGTCTGATGTTGATGATTTAGCAAGTCGAATTCAGGTTATGAGTATACCTTGAATGGAGGAGCAGTTTGCTGGAAGAGTTCCAAGCAAGATACTACTATTGACTCGATCATAGAGGCGGAGTACATTGTTGTAGTAGAGGAGCAAAGGAGGGAGTTTGGATAAAAAAGTTCATCACAGATCTAGGAGTCGTGCCAAGCAGTGAGGAGCCAATTCCTTTATATTACAATAATAACGGGGCGATTGCTCAAGTAAAGAAACCCAAGTCTTATAAAAAAAATTGTGACTCGAGGAGATGTAGTAATGGAAAGAGTTCCATCCGAAGATAATATTACAGATCTACTAACAAAATCGTTGTCTCCGATTATCTTTAAGCATCAAAAGAGTCTGATGGGGATTAGACACAAGTGATTAGCTGTAGGTCAAGTAGGAGATTACTAGTCATAAGTGTTCTACAAGCTAATCATGTGAGTTATGACACGTGTGACTTGACACACAATCTTTTTACTTATTATTATTATTTAATATTTTATCACTTTATATTGCTTGTTACTTATATATATTATGATGTCTATGGATCTGTGTAATAGGAATCAGATTGTGATGAGATCACGATAATAAGACCGATTCACCTTTAAATATAGATCCTAAATAATCTCAGTCATAGGTTACTCAAGAGGAACATTGAGATAACTAGATAGACTGGTATGCTATATACCCATCCATATGATGGATACAGCTAGTTTTATAGCTGCTCATGTGGGGACACTAAGGATACAGTACAAGTACTCATTAGAGAATGAGTTCACTAATTGATCCATTTATATAATGTTGGATGATTGATGATGCCTTCTTGTCAGACAACGATTACATAGTCACAGTGGTGTATTTGGTCCTTAGACTTGAGATACCAAGGATGTCTTATATGAGTACTTCATTCTTTGATATTGAACTTATAGGTCTGGAGGTTATAGATCTAGTATATAGTCTATTATCGGGAGTGGTAGCCAACCTTACAAGAACTATTGAGTGTCGATAAAAGATCATCTACTCTTAGTGTCATGAGAGAAATATCTCATATGTTCTTGCTCAAACAAATCCTTGGCCAGGGTCATTCGGATTGAGAGAGAGAGTTCTCCAAGAGAATCCGATTAGAGCGAGACTCGAGCAAAAACCGTATGGGTCTGACAACACCATACCCTATATACAATCTTTGGAATATTAGATAGATGCAGCACTATAGATATACGGTAACTGAGAACAAACAGATCTAATGGAATGATTTCCCTATATCATTTAGGGACTATGGTGTAGTGGCCTAGTATATCCGCAGTCGATGAATCGAATGAATTATTATGAAGATAATAATTCATTGTGTCAAAAGGAGTTCTGATAGGTATGATTCACAACTAGTATTAGGACTCTAGTTAGGAGAATCCTAAATTGAGTTTTATTAAAAGGGATATTTATGTAAAACCTACCCAACCGACCCCTATTAAAGAGGTGAAGAGGCCGGCTAGGGTTAGGAGAGTATTACTTAGAGAAGCATTAGGAGTTCTAAAGGAATAGGAGTCTTGAGTAGGAGTCCTATTAGGAGTCTTGAGTAGTAGTTCTATTAGGAGTTGGGGTTTAGAAGCTCTATAAATAACCATGTATTCATCCTCTTTTTATAAGTAATAGATGAATATTTTCTGTAGTCTTTGAGCAGTAATTTGGTGGAAGAAACCCCTATAGGGTTCCAAGGAGGTCGATCCCTTAAAGAGATCAACCCCAAGCTTAGAATCTACAAGGGTTCTAACACTTGGTATCATAGCAGCGTTCTTGGTGTCTCGTTGCCCTTCCATAGTCATTCATCAGCCCTCCATAACCGCCCAAAGCAATTCCTATAATTGCTTAAAAGATCATCGTCGAACTCTGTCATTATCTCTACCACCGCGGATCATCCTTTGATCTCCTCATGAATTATAACAGGTTCTGGTTTCCTACCTTACTGTTGCTGCAATTTAATTATCCTTATTCAAATTCTAAAAAAAAATTGTTCCTATATTGCTACATAAACTTTTCATCGCAAAGATTTCATCTCTACGATGAAAGATACATCGCAGAATTCTAGCCATATAGCATAGCCTCTTTGATCTTACTACTGCATTTTTTTCTATCCAAATCTCTACAATTTTTTTATGACAGCTTTGACACTTCATAATAGCAGATTTTCCTTTAGTTTTATTAAAAAATTCTCAATATAAACCATTGATCTCTTACGTCGAAACTGTTATACTTGAAAATATGCACTGTAAAATTTAAACCGCATAGCACAGATTATTTTATCTTGTTACTACATTTTTTCTAACCAAAACTCTACAAAATTTTTATGACAACTTTGAAACTTCTTAACAGTAAATTTTCCTTTAGTTTTGTTAAAAAAATCTCAATATAAACCATTGATCTTTTACATCTAAACTACTATACTTGAAAATCTACATTGTAAAATTCCAGCCACATAACATAGATTATTTAATCTTGTTACTGCATTTTTTCTGCCCAAATTTCTATGAACTTTTTATAACAACTTTGACACTTCCTAACAGTAGATTTTCCTTTAGTTTTGTCAAAAAATTCTCAATATAATCTATTGATCTTTTACATCCAAGCTGCTATACTTGAAAATATGCACTGTAGAATTCCAACCGTATAGCATAGTTTGTTTGATCTTGTTACTATATTTTTTCTATCCAAATCTCTATGAAATTTTTTGACAGCATTGACACTTCCTAACAACATATTTTCCTTTAGTTTTGTTAAAAAATTCTTAATATAAACAACTAATCTTTTACATCCAAACTGCTATTCTTCCAAACTTTCCACCACCCATGCCATTAACCCATCAATAGAAAAAAAGACAAGGACATCTCTGATCTACAAGCATATGTCATAGCTTCTCAAGATCCAATTGATGCCAAATTTGAAGCATTGGAATCTCGGATTGAATCACGGCTTGAATCGCGCTTGGAGGACAAATTAAGTGCTTTGTTTGCAGAATTCAGAATTGGACAACAACCTAGTTCAACTGAATCGCAACAAGGAGAGGGTTCAAAGAGATCTCTAGAGAAGGAGGGACAGTCCTCCGACATGCTTCAGCCATGCATGAGGGTAGACTTCCCGCGATGGGAAGAAAGAGACCTGACGGGGTGGATTTCGCACGTCGAACGTTACTTTCACTACTACCGAACGTTAGATGATGCTATGGTGGAAATTGCTATCATCCACCTTGAAGGAGATGCTATTAAATGGTACAATTGGTTGGAATACAATAATAGGGCTCCGACGTGGAATTAATTTAAGAATGTATTGCTGAATCGTTTCGAACCTACGGAGTACGAAAATATTGATGGCCAACTCACAAAGATTCAACAAACCTTTACGATTCAAGAGTACCAAACCAGGTTTGAGAAGCTATCCTACCTTACTTGTGATTGGACTAGCCATCAATTATAAGGAATATTCATCGAAAGACTCAAGCCAGAGATAAAAGGGGAGGTTAAGGTGTGGTAGCCCCGTACCATGACAGCTACGATTTCTTTCATCTGAATACAAGAAGAACGGCTTAACCAAGATGCTCGGAGGATGAGAACTTCTACTAGGCCCATGGCATATACACCTCCTTCTGCTCCTAGCCATCCTTCATTGCCAAAAAAATTGACAAGAGAAGAACTACGTGACCAATCAACAAAAGGTCTTTGTTGGCATTGCAACTAGTCGTGGAACCGCGATCATTGGTGTAAAAGGGGCCATCTTCTACTGATTGAACCTCTTGAAGACATGGAGGAGGAGGTCCAAGAGCATAAGGAAGCGATTAGGGATGAAGAATAGTAGTCGGTTGATATTACGATGCATGCCCTTGTCAGTTACGCGAATCCGTAAATGATGAAAGTGGGAGGACTTCTGAATCAACAACCTATCACTGTTCTTATTGATACTATGAGCACTAATAATTTTATGAACAGCAAGGTTGCTGTTTGGATAACCTTACATATCAAGAATTGCAGCAAGTTTGACGTTAAGGTCGTCGATGGATGGATTTTGAAGTGTGATCGTAGGTGCCCGTAGGTAAAACTGTTGCTGCAGAACCAAGATATAATCACATATTTCTTCCTCCTCCCTCTTGATGATTATGAGGCCGTGCTTGGCATCGAATGGCTGACAATATTAGGTGATGTTTCCTGGAACCTTGCGAAACTAATTATGAGATTTTACAATAAAGAGAAACAAGTGATACTGCACGGGAAACGTGGGGGCGACATAATGATGATTTGCACACAACGAATGGAGAAGGTTTTACACAAAGCATGCAGCAGCTTTTTGGTACAACTTAAGCAGCAAACTAAGGGAGAGCTAACAGAATTTGAAGAACCAAACCTACTTCCTTTGCTTGCTGAATTTTCAGATATATTTGACGAACCGTGCAACCTACCTCCTACCCATTGGCATGATCATTCTATACTGATTCTTCTAGGCAAACCTCTAGAAAATACTCAGTCATATCAGTATCCACATCTCCAGAAGGATGAAATAAAAAGGATTGTAAAAGAGATACTTTAAGTAGGAATTATTCGACCAAGTTGCAGCCCCTACTCTTCATCGGTGCTCCTTGTACGAAAAAAGGATAGAACATGGCGAATGTGTGTTGATTACCGAGCTCTCAATAGCATAACTGTCAAGGACAAATATCCTATTCCAGTAGTAGATAAATTAAAGGGAGCATGAGTCTTCACAAAGCTGGACCTTTGATCTGGGTATCATCAAATACAAGTGTTCAAAGAAGACATACCGAAAATCGCCTTTCAAACACACAACGGCCACTATGAATTTTTGGTAATGCCCTTTGATCTCACCAATGCTCCCTCCACCTTCTAAAGCCTTATGAATAATATCTTTCGGAATTATCTTCGTAAGTTTGTGCTAGTTTTCTTCAACGATATCCTTATTTATAGCCCTTCTCTTGAAAGTAATTTTTAGCACTTACGACTTGTTTTGACGATTTTGCGAGAACATATTTTTTTTGTCGAAAAATCAAAGTGCTGCTTTCTTCAATAGAAGGTGAAATATCTAGGGCATATCATATTAAAGGAAGGTGTGATAGTGGACCCCTCTAAAATTGAAGCAATGCAAAATTGGCTAACCCCAAGGAACATAAAATTGCTACGCGGCTTTCTCGGTTTAATAGGCTACTACCGCAAGTTCGTGAAAAACTATGGAAAGATCAATACACCCCTTACTTCCCTGCTAAAAAAGGATACTTTCCAATGGTTGAACAAAGCCACCACCGCCTTCGACGAACTTAAGGCCACAATGACGACAACGCCCATACTAGCGCTACCCGACTTCGACAAGACGTTTGTTATTGAAGTCGATACCTCCAGAGTCGGAATTAGTGTTGTACTAATGCAAGATGGCTGCCCCCTTGCTTATGCTATTAAGGCATTATCTCATTCTCATCTCAAGATGACTATTTATGATAAGGAGATACTCGCGATTGTGCATACGATGACCAAATAGAGGCCATACTTGATCGGGCAACACTTTCAAATTAAGACCGACCATAAAAGCCTAAAATATTTCTTGGAGTAGAAAATATCTTCCCTCAAGCAACAAAAATGGGTAACAAAGCTTCTTGGATATAATTATGAAATAACTTACAAAAAGGGAAAAGAGAATGTTGTTGCAAATGCGCTTTCACGACTACCCGAGCAAGCTAAATTTTTGGCCGTTTCATTTTCGATCAGCAACTTCCTTGAGGATATTAAGAGGAAACTATAAGATAGAGACAAATTTTCATTAGATTTATATCTAACATTTTATTGCATTAACATAAAACATGTAATTTTCATTATCATTTTCAAAATTACGAGCATGATCATATTTTTGTATTTTTATTTTTAAACATTTAATTTTCAAGAAAAATAATTCAAAACTAAATTACAAAAAAAAGTGTATCATGAAAAGCATCATGTATTTTCAAAGTAAATTAGGGGGATTTCGATTACCTCATCGTTGAAAGCGGTTAAGGCATAGTTTGCCACCTCGCCTTTCTTGATTTTCTCCTCATCTTCGGAGGAGCTCGATTCATCCCAATTTTTGTTCCTTTTCTTGCATTCAAAGCAAGTAGTTTCGTTCTTTTTGTTCTTAAAGTTTTGTTTCATTAACTTTTTAAATTTCTTTATGAGCTCAAGTTCCCCATCACTTGAGCTTATGCTCGAGTGATCTTCAAATGTTCTATGTCCTAAATCCTTCATGTTCTTTGGAAGGTGGTTCTCAAGTTCTTCACATGCAATGCACGTCATTTCATAGGTCATTAAGGACCCGATAAGTTCTTCAAGTGGAAAAATATTTAAATCTTTTGTTTCTTATATTGTCGTTACTCTCGATTCCCAAGTTTTAGAAAGTGATCTTAAGATCTTGTTAACGAGTTCAAAGTTCGAAAAACTTTTACCAAGTGCTTTTAGACTATTGACGACATTCATAAAACGGGTGTATATGTCTCAAATAGTCTCTCTAGGTTCCATACAAAATATCTCAAAATCGTGCATCAAAAAATTTACTTTAGAATCTTTTACACTACTTGTGCCTTCGTGTGTGATTTCAAGAGTACGCCAAATATCGAAAGCCATTTTACACAAAGAAACCCAATTAAAATTCGTTTTATCTAAGGCACAAAATAAGGCATTCATAGCCTTTGCATTTAGAGAAAACGTCTTCTTCTCCAAATCATTCCAATTGTTCATTGGAAGAGAAGATATTTCAAATCCATTTTCGACTATGTGCCATAAATCGAGATTCAATGAAAGCAAGAAAACTCTCATTTGAGTTTTCCAATAAGTGTAGTCCGTCCCATTAAAAAAGGGAGGATGAATGAGAGAGAGACCCTCTTGAAAGCCGAAAAGAGTCATTTCTATTTGGGTGCTAAACCAAATTAAAAAACCTGGCTCTGATACCAATTGTTAGGATCATGGTTGGCACTAAGAGAGGGGGTGAGTTAGTGCAGCGATAAAATCACGTTGGTTTAAAAAACTTTCGTATAGTAAAAACTATTTCCGAAACCAATTTTGGAAACTTAACTTTGAAACACGTTCATAAATGAATAGAAGGCAGTAAGCTATTCAAGAGGTTTGTAGTAAAGATAAAAGCAAGAATAAATGCAAACCAGAGAAGACAAAAATTTATAGTGGTTCGGTCAATCGTGACCTACATCCACTCCTCTGATTCCTCTTCCGTTGAGGCCACCAGTATCCACTAGAGGTCTTCCTTCAATAGGTGAAGACCAACTCCTTCTTACACCCCTCTTCTCCTTTTACCGAGTTTAGAAGATAACCCTTATAAGCACTCAATCTCCTCTTAAGCTATTCTAACACTTAGACTCAAGGAGGAGGATTCTAAAAAGATTACAGTAGAATTTTCTCACTTTTGAATGCTCTATGTTTGTATGCTTTAATTAGGGATGGGAGGGGTATTTATAGGCTTCAAGTTGATTCAAACTTGGAGCCTAAATCTTTCCTATCCCGGGTTCCCTTGGTACGGGCGGTACCACCGCCTACATTGGGTGGTACCACTACCCAGTGTCAGTTTGACTGACACTGTCCTAAGCGGAACAACCACCCAAGTCTGGCGATACCACCGCCTGGGGGCCAGTGTTGGGCGGTACCATAGCCCAAACTGGCGGTACTACCGCTTGACATCCTACTAGGGTTGGTACAACCGCCTAAACTAGCGATACCACCGCCTGACATAGTCTCGAAGACTGTGCCATGACGGTGAGACTTCTTTTGGCACTATTTGGGCCTCTTATTGGGCCCAACACAGTTCTTACATGGGCCTAGCTGGCCCCTAATTGGGTTGGCCCAAATCCAATCCCAATTACGTGCTAACTACGATTCCTAAGACATATTCTAAGCTAAACAAATCCCTATGTCAATTCTTCCGGTGAGCTTCCGACGATCTTCCGGCGAACCTCCGATGAACTCTCGGCAATGTTCTGGTGGACTCCCAGCAAACTCCTAGACTTCATGACAATCTTCTTGGCGAGTTCCGTCGAGCTTCTCTGGCAAGCTCTGTGACTTCTCGACTGGTTCTCGTAGAACTTCTAACGAACGTCCGGATTTCCGACGAACTCTCAAACTCCCAACGTGATCGTGTCCTTGACTTCGGGACTTCATTTTGCTCCATTCCTTGCTATCGTAGTTAATCCTACATATGTAAAACATATTTCGATCTAAACAATTAATACTAAGCATTAATCACGTTGTCTGGTCATGTCATTGATCCCTCAATGCTTCGTCCGATTCTTCGGTGCATCGTCCTCTCTTACGGCCTATTGCCCAATCGGCCAGTTGACTCTACAACTATGATATCCTTGGTGCAATATCCGCTCTTCTTAGCCCAATGCCCGAATTCACAGCCTGAAGCCTTCTGTCGATACGTCGACCGATCTATTGGCCCGACGTCCAATCTTCTTACATGTTCCTTCGGCACAACATGATTTTTCTGCTTTAATTGTCTCATCCTGATTGAAGCATCCTGCATCACTCAAAACATAGATTAAAACATAAACATTATTAATTGGTTTCATCATCAAAATCCGAGATTCGATAGTTCCACCGGCCCAACGTGATTCTTTCTGCTTTAATTGTCTCAACCTGATCGAAGCATCTTGCATCACTCTAAACACTTATCAATTGGTTTCATCATCAAAATCCGAGATTCAACAATCTCCTCCTTTTTTATGATGATAACCAATTGATGACGGAGTTAATCTTTCCTCCCGGAGTTTAAACAAACTCCCCCTATCAATATGTCATATTTATAGAACTCTTGGATTCACAAATCCAAGTAACATGTTATCATAAAATTATGCATAACATCATCATACTTCTCCCCTATTGTCAGCAACAAAAAGGAGAAGTGTACCTTTCATGGACATAATTTCAAATTATTGCATGAAGAACATAATATTAAGTTTTATCATCATGCAATTTGTAGCTAGAAAATCCTTAATTTAGCAAATGTTACATCATGCAAGCTATCAAGTTTTAGATATATAAGGTAATAAGATAGCAAGTTTGCAACATACAAGCTAGTAAAAATTTTACAACATTTTAAAATATGTAAGCTAGCAATTTTGAGATATTCAAGAAAGCAACTCTTGCTTCTTGAAATATACAAGTTTATAAATTTTGCTAGATGTGCAAGTTAACATTTTTTGCTTTTTGAGATAGGCAAATAACCACTTCTTTGCTTCTCTTTTGATATGAGCAAGCTAGCATGTTTTTGCACTCCTCTTGAATTGTGCAAGCTAGTAAATTTGCTTTCTAGCAAGTTTTGCTCCCCCTTGGTCATTGTCAAAAAGAAGAGAAGAATACAATTTTGTATCTATTTATCCCTTTACATCAATTTCTAAATTATGATAAAGGTAAGTATTAATCTTATTTGTGCATCATTATATTTTCAAATTAAAACATGCACAATGTCAAAACCATACATTTCATCTTTCATGCACGATACCGAAAAATAAATCAATCATCTTTATGAGCATATCACACATGATACTAAAATATTAAATTTTTTAAGCATTTATTAACATTTTGATCATGATACCAAACATTCATCATTTAAATCATTTTGGTAATAAATCATAGCATTTCAAATCATGATGATATTAATTTTGTCAAGTTACATCCTACCATGGATGATCAAAACTTCTCTCCATTTTATCATTATAAACAAGAAAGAAGAAGGGAAGAATATGATGATGTAAAATATTTCTATCATTTCAATGCATAATACAAGCCATAAATACAAAGAAATCATGTCATGAAAGATAAGACCACTTAAATACCAAAAGATATGATTCATATAGTAAATCTCTTCTTTAAGTAAAATACCAAGAAAAGATCATAAGAGTACAAAGAAGAGATATTGATTAAAAAATCTCAAGTAATTCCAATAAACCAAGATCATAATTTTGATAAAACTCATTCAAATTCAAATCATCAAAATCTAAACATTTCTTTCAAAATGACATAAACAACTTTATCAATTTCTTAGTGAAAAATTGATAAGATAGAGAAAAAGAAATTTTCAAGAAAAATATTTTTCTTCTTTTAGTTGTTTTAATTCATATGATTTATTTCATAGAAGCATACCTTTTTTCATTTATGCCAAAAACATATATTAATGTTTAAAAACTGAAAAAGCTATTTTCATTACCGTAAAAATCGATAATCCATAAATCTCAAGAATCATCATGCATAATTTTAAAATTTATTAAGCATGATCATTATACATGACATCAAGACATGGTTTCAAAATATTTAATATTTTTATTACATAATTACATCATTATGCATCATCGAAATTGATTTCATAAAGCATTTTCCATCAAGATTATTTTGTTTGTTATAGTCATGCATTTTTCTTTTTAGGTGAAGCTAACTTTTCAAGCTTAGTTTTCGATACGAAATCCATGCATCATCATTAAGCATAATATCAAAACTTCTTCATATTTTTATTAACACATAAAGCATGGTTTCAATCAAAATCGGAAATTATCAAGATACACATTATTTCTTCTTGAAAAACATTCATAGGATCATCATTAGATTGAGTCTAACATTTTATTCCATTAACATAAAATATGTAATTTTTATTATCATTTTCAAAATTACTAGCATGATCATAATTTTTGTATTTTTATTTTTAAACATGTAATTTTCAAGAAAAATAATTATTATAAATTAAATTAAAATTAACTAATGAAAAGCATCATGTAATTTCGAAATAAATCAAAGGCATTTTGATTACTTCATCATCGAAAGTCGTTAAGGCATAGTTTGCCACATCGCCTTTGTTGATTTTCTCCTAGTCTTCGGATGAGCTCGATTTATCCCAATTTATGTTCTTCTTCTTGCATTCATAGCAAGTAGTTGCGTTTTTTCTGTTCTTTAATTTTTGTTTCATGAACTTTTTAAATTTCATAAGCAATTCAAGTTCACCATTACTTAAGTTTATGCTCCAGTGGTCTTCAATTGTTCTAAGTTCAAAATCCTTTCTGTTCTTTAGAAGGTGGTTCTTATGTTCGTCAAGTGCCACATTAGTCATTTCATAGGTCATTAAAAACCCAATTAGTTCTTCATTTGGAAAATAGTTCAAATCTTTTGATTCTTGTATTGCCATTACTTTTGAATTCTAATTTTTAGAAAGAGATTTTAAAATCTTGTTAATGAGTTCAAAATTCGAAAAGCTTTTACCAAGAGCTTTTAAACCATTGACGACATTCGTAAAATTGGTGTACATGTTTACAACGGTTTCGCTTGGTTTCATATGAACCAATTCAAAATCATGTATTAAAATATTAATCTTTGAAACTTTTAATCTACTAGTGCTTTCATGTGTGGTTTCAAGAATGTGCCAAATATCGAAAGTCGTTTCGCACAAAAAAACCTGATTGAATTCGTTTTTGTCAAAGGCGCAAAACAAGGCATTCATAGCCTTTGCATTTAGAAAAAAAGTCTTCTTCTCCAAATCATTCCAATGGTTCATTGAAAGAGAAGACCTTTGAAAATCAAATTCGACTATGTGCCATAAATTGAGATTCAATGAAAGCAAGAAAACTCTTATTCGAGTTTTCCAATAAGTGTAGTCCGTTCCATTAAAAAAGGGATGACGAATGAGAGAGTGACCCTCTTGAAAGCTGAAAAGAGTCATTTCTATTTGGGTGTTAAACCAAAGTAGAAAACGATGCTCTAATACCAATTGTTAGGATCGGGGTCGGCACTAAGGGGGGGTGAATTAGTGCAGTGGTAAAAATTATGTTGATTCAAAACTTCGTTACGATTGAATCTGTTTCCGATGAAAAATCGTTTCGTAAAGGTATTAACTTTGAAAGCATATGGAAGAGTGTAGTGGATGTAAAGCAAGTAAAGTGGTTTGTTGTAAAGTAAATTACACAAGAGAAGCGCAAACTAGATTTTTATAGTGGTTCAATCGTCATGACCTACATCCACTTCACCGATTCCTCTTTCGTCGAGGCCACCGACATCCACTATCGATATTCTTTCAATGAGCGAAGACTAACTATCCTTTTACACCCCTTTTCTCCTTTTTATAGGTTTAGGAGACAACATTTACAACCCTCTTTTACAAGGTATCCCTCTCACACCTCCTTTAGAACTCTCTCTAAGCTTTGGTAGGAGAGAACTTAACTTTCTAAAGTTTATAAATTTAGAATCACAGTGTTTTGCTCAATATTTCTTGCTAATCCATATAGGAATAGCTGGGATATTTATAGGCCTCAAATGGATTCAAATTTGCAGCCCAAAATTTAAACTCCTGAAATTTTAGGGTACGAGCGGTACCACCGCCTGTTCTGGGCAGTACCAATGCCTGCAGTCTGACATTGGGCGGTACCACCACCCAGTATGGTGGCACCATTGCCTAGAAGATTGTGCTAAGGGTACCACTGCCCAGACTAGCGGTACCACTGCCTGACACAGTCTTGGAGACTGTGCCATGACGGTTTCACCTGTTTGGTCACTATTTAGGCCTTTCTCTTGGCCCAACCAGCCCAAACTTGAGCCCAACTGTCCTCTAATTGGGATAGCCCAATTCTAATCTAATTATGTGCTAATTAAGAATTTTAAGACATTTACAAAGCTAAACAAATTCCGTATGTTAAGTTTTCTTCCGGCGATCTTTTGGCGAACTTTCGACAATCTCTCGGCAATGTTCCAGCGGACTCCCGGCAAGCTCCTAGACTTTACGACGATCTTCTTGGTGAGTTCTGATGAGCTTCTTTGGCAAGCTCTAGGACTTCTTGGTTGGTTCCAATAGAATTTTTGATGAACATCTGGACTTCCGACGAACTCTCGAACTCCCAACGAAATCGCGTTCTTGACTCTAGGACTTCATTTTGCTTTATGTCTTGCTATCATAGTTAATCCTGCATACATAAAAATGCACTTCAATTTAGACAATTAATACTAAGCATGAATCATATTGTCCGACATGTCATTGGTCCATCGACGGTTCTTCCGATTCTTCGGCGCATCGTCCTCTCTTACGACCTATTGCCCAATCGGTCAGTTGACTCTGTAACTCTGATATCCTTGGCACAATATCCGCTCTTCCTGGCCCAAAGCCTTCTATTGATACGTTGACCGATCCTCCAGCTCGATGTCCAATCTTTTGACATGTTCCACCGGCCCAACATGATTCTTCCTGCTTTAATTGTCTCAACCTGATCGAAGCATCCTGCATCACTCAAAATGCATTAAATCATAAACACTTATCAATTGGTTTCATCATCATTCCGACGAACTCTCGAACTCCCAACGAAATCGCGTTCTTGACTCCGAGACTTCATTTTGCTTCATGCTTTACTATCATAGTTAATCTTGCACATGTAAAACACACTTCGATCTAGACAATTATTACTAAGCATGAATCATGTTATCCGACATATTATTGGTCGATCGACACTTCATCCGATTCTTCGGCGCATCGTCCTCTCTTACGACCTATTGCCCAATCGGTCAGTTGACTCTGTAACTCTGATATCCTTGGCACAATATCCGCTCTTCCTGGCCCAAAGCCTTCTATTGATACGTTGACCGATCCTCCAGCTCGATGTCCAATCTTTTGACATGTTCCACCGGCCCAACATGATTCTTTCTGCTTTAATTTTCTCTCTTTGATCGAAGCATCCTACGTCACTCAAAACACAGATCAAATCATAAACACTTATCAATTGGTTTCATCATCAAAATCTGAGATTCAACAGCTTCAGGACTTCTCGGTTGGTCTCGGTAGAACTTCCGACGAATCTCCGGACTTCCGACGAACTCTCGAACTCCCAACGAAATTACGTTCTTGACTCCGAGACTTCATTTTGCTTCATGCTTTACTATCATAGTTAATCTTGCACATGTAAAACACACTTCGATCTAGACAATTATTACTAAGCATGAATCATGTTATCCGACATATTATTGGTCGATCGACACTTCATCCGATTCTTCGGTGCATCGTCCTCTTTAATAGCCTATTGCCCAATTGGCCAGTTGACCTCCGTAACTTCGATATCCTTAGCACAATATCTACTCTTCTTGGCCAAATGCCCGAAACCATGGCCCGAAGCCTTCTGTCGATACATCAACCGATCCTCCGGCTCAACATCCAATCTTCTAACATGTTCCACTGGCCCAACATGATTCTTTCTGCTTTAATTTTCTCTCTTTGATCGAAGCATCCTACGTCACTCAAAACACAGATCAAATCATAAACACATAAGTTTCATCATCAAAATCTGAGATTCTACAACACACAAACATATATATACACATATATATACACATATATATACATATATATATATACACATATATATATATATATATACACATATACATATATTTATATATATACATATGTATATATATATATATGTATATGTATATATATATATGTATATATTATATATATGTGTGTATATATACATATATACATGCATATAAATATATATACATACATACATACATACACACACACATATATATATATATATATATATATATATATATATATATATATATATAGTTATGTTAAAGTTAATTTGCACAAACATATATGCTACTCTATCGGTAAAATATAACATAGGTTCAATGTGCTCTTTGATGGGATGAGTGATCCGTGCAAAGGTATATTATATATTAGAGGAGAAGAAGATGTTGTAGTGTGAATGATTATTATCATCTTATATACCTCTGACAAGATTCAAAATTCTTTTAATTAACAAGATATAAATAATACATATATCTTTTTATTACAATTTAGAAGAAACTAGTTTTTAAACATATTTTAATATATAATTCTCATTGATTGGATCCAAATAATATGCGTACTGTCTAGACAACTGTCTTATTACTAAAAATAATATTTCAATGACTTTGTTATAATACTAAATGTTTTAAATAATTTTTTTACATATAATTTCAAAACTGCTATAATCATATATCATCTAAAACTAAGCCCAAACATTTTAAATTCATTTTTAAATATAATATTGGACAACTATTTTTATATAAATTCTAATAAGATAACTTAAAAATATTTATAAAATAATAAATAATAATTTCAATTGTATATTTTTAAAATTATAAATATTTAAACTTTTATAATACTTTTAAATGATAAAAACTTATAAATATTATAAGTCATGTGTATTTATCGATTTGAGACACATGTATTGATACTTTCAAAATATATTAGATAGAGTTAGGTGAGTATACTCACCACATATCCTCCATACAAATATACATTTCATACCTTTTTGTCTTACTTTTGTAAAATAATCCTTTTTTTCTTCCTAACATAAATATCATATTAACTAACAAACACGAAGATTAGTCTATTTATAATTCAATATATAAATCTAATTAATAAAAGTATAAGAAACTTTAAAACTATACCTAATAAAATTTTCTTAGACTTAATCTGAATTCATCTAATATCAAATCGAGCCCTTCATAATTTTCTTTTATTGTTTTATTTTTTTTCTCACTTCTCTCATGAATTTTTTTTTCTTTCTTTATTTTCTTTCCCTTCTCCTTTCCTTCTCGTCTTCTTCTCCCTCTTGCCTTTCGTTCTTCTTATTCTCTTTCTTCTTTCTGTTCTCTGTTCTCACACCATATCCTTTATTTTTTCCCTCCTCCCTTCCCTTCTTATTCTTTTCTTTTCCTTCTCCCCTCTTCCTCCTCCACTTTTCTTCTTTTCTTTTCTAACCGCAGCGTATCAATCCTCCCTTCTTCCTTTCCTCTTCTTTTTCTCTTCCTTCCCTATTTCTCTCTTTCTCCTCTTTCTCCTTCTCGCTTCTTTTTCTCTGTTCTTTCTCTCTCCCACACGCTCCCACGCAGCCTCTCTTGTCCTCGTGAGAGAGGGGGCGTGAGAAGGGGAGGCAGTGGGAAGCGGTAGGCTTGAAACCCTTTTTTTTTTTTTTTTTGCAGTTTTGCAATTTAGTTTCCTGTAGATCATGAATTTATAATTAGATCCTCAAATAAATTTATTACATGTTCAATTCCCACGAAGGGGTAGGTAATGGAGATCAATTATCTTCCTGCACCTTTATTTTTGTTCAACAATTATCTTTTGAATGATGAAAAGATTACTCCCCTTGTTAAAGGAATTGGAGTTCAATGATGACATACATGTTAATGTTTTTTAATGGTAACTAAAGAAAAGATAAATTTTTGGGAAAACGTAACTCTTCTTATATTTTTGCTGAGTAGTGCTCCCTTTTTTATAATTCTCAAAAGTCCTCCCTTTTGCCTTATACCAGAAATATCATTGATTTAATAGTCAGTCATTTATCCCATTTTTTTATAATCTTTTTCTATAGACCGATTCATGGGTGAGTCAGTCTAGTTATAATATTTTTATACTATATTATTATATTATTTTAATAATATCAAAAAATATAACAGAGCATACAAATATTATACTATATTATTTTTATATTATATTATAATTTTTTAATAATATTAAAAAAAATAAATTATGTCACAATACAAGAATATTGTAATATAATGTTTTTATATTGTATCATCGTGTCATCCTTTTATTATTAAAAACATGATAACATAAGGTTAAAATAATATAATTAGTTCGGTGTATAGGAAAAGAGAGAAAAAAAGGGTATTCTGGATATTATGTTAGAAAAAAAAGAGTGTTGTTAGAAAAATTAGAAAAAATGTGAAGTACTTACTTCTTAGGAAAACTAAAAAAACCAGAGCTTTTCTCGATAATTTGCCTAAAAAAGAAAATTCCTGTGCCATCCTTTTTAATATCTTGGATTGGTATGCAGGTCATACCAATCTTCAGATTAATAAAACTAAATCCAAAATGCTTTTTTAGGAAACACTAAGATCCTATTGTTAGCCATAATATTTGTGATCTTGGGGCACGACAGATGGGTCAAGGCTTATGAAATATCTTAGGTCATTACCAAAATCAAATGATTGATGAGGCTCATAATAAAATTTAAGATTTATACTCAAATTTTTTGAAGTCAACATAGAAGGATGTGCTCATCAAATTTGTTATCCATGTTATTCTTATTCATACTCTTCGAATTCTAAAACTATAATTATGTTTTGAAAAGATTGATCCGACTATCTGATAATTTTTTTGGAATGATCCCGTTGAAAACATGAAGATGAACCATTTCCTAGACACCGTTTCTGACACAAAGGATGAACGAAGTCTAGGCCTAAAAGATTTATTTATCATGAAGAAAACCCTATCAAAAACCATGTTTGCTTATGGCTTTAATATCTTCATTGCTAATACGGTAAGTTGCACCCTTGGTTAGATAACGGAAGAAGAAATACATCTTCTTTGGAAAAGCATATACTTCAGGATATTAAAGGGGTGTTTTCGTAAACTACTATTGGTGTTTTCGTAATCATGATTGGGCAACGTACTTTTCGTTAGGTGGTCCACATTTTTTTTTTCCAAAAAAAAAAAAAATAATTCAAATCAAATGATACATCAGATTTGTTCTCCTCGAAGCTTAAGATACAAGACAGAATTAGGAACCATTGGAACCACCTCTCTCATATCTTTGGTGTTAACTACCAGATAGTGAGCTGCCTTGTTACCCTCCATGGGGATATGGGGCAACTTCATATATTGAAATTTTGACAGTAACATTGTTATTGCTGATGCAATTTTCATAAAACATGGAGTGGTTTCTTCTTTCTTCAAAATCTTTATCAGGCACAGATCATCACCTTCAACCTCTAGATTGTTGATGCCTTCTCTTGTTGCAAGCAGGAATACTTCTTTAATCGTCATAGCTTTAATCATCAGGAATACGACCTCGTTACTATTATGTGATAAAAATCCAACCCACATATCTTAATATTGTGAATGAAATATTTAACTTTCCTAACTGCTAGAACAATGAGATTCTTAACAACATATTTCATCCACTGCTACTTGAAAAGTTTAACGACATCCGTATCTCACAAAATCCTCATGATAATAGCTAGATTTGGACTCTCACTCCGAAAGGTAATGTATCTTTAGAAAATACGTACGCATATGTTACAAGTAGTCTTCATCTTAAGGAGGAAAGCTGGTATCAGTGGAAGGCGATGTAGGGTGTCGGGATACCTCCTAAAGTCGAGGTTTTCTTACGGAAAATGTTGTGGGGTAGAGGGCTCACATTTGATTGATTTGCTAGAAAGCTGCATTCTCAGCCTAATTGATGTCGTGTTTGAAAGCTTCATTTTGATTCTCCTAGACACATCTGCTAGAGAATACTGGAAACTGGTCAGAGATAAACTTGGATATGACTGAATGGTATAAAGGGTACTGATTGCTTGAGGGGCAAGATCCTTAGAAAGGTGGGGGCCAAATGTCCAACGAGTGTAACTGGTAACTCCCTGTGGTTCCTCTGGGTTAATCTGAATGGCTGCCTCGGTCGCAACCGTTAGACCTGGCCTTACTCCTTTATCGCACAAAGCTTTTATTTACTATTGATGATTTCTGTTCAGATCAACATGGGTCCGAGGAAGTTTTGTGGGATTCAATGCACCTTTGATTAGATCATTGAATGTGATGGCTCATTTAGTCTAAACTGCATGCTTGCAGGTACATGTTATATTATTAAAGACAAGCAAGCAGAACAACTTCTTTGGCTACACTCTACAGGCTGTGGAAATTGTAAAGGGAGGAGCGCTAAGAAGGTGGAGTGGAGTGCAGGGCGATCCTACAAGTCTTGAAACTGGTAAAAGAGGAAGAAGGGCTGAGGAACATTTGAATCAAGTGGAATGCTTTAGAGGTCATCAACTGCCTTAACGGAACAAGAGGAATTCCTTGGAGTCAAAAGTTCAACGTCTAATTGGCACCACAACATTTAGTTTGGTCATTAGAAATATGACTACGGTAGAATATGGCCTTCATGTAACTAGACGATTTTAGTGAGCTCTTACAGCTCCTAAATGAATGTATAATTTTTCTTCGAAATAGAAAAAATGCTATTCTAAACTCACCAAGATGTACATATACATGTATATAATAGTTGTTGAGAAAGAGATTCACTAGGTCAGATCAGGCTGCTTTGTAACGGAGATAGATCCTCCAACCAGATACCTAATAATATCTAAAATATTTGGTGTATTTTTTTTGCATTGTTACTTTTGTTGCCTAAGGCAGCCCTTTTTATGCAAAGCTTGGGATCTGTTATTTGAAAGATGTCATGGTAAGTACACAAAGCCGAAGTTGAACCAGAAACCAAAGTTGGCTTTTCATCAACAGTACTAACGAGAACTAAAATGACCCATTTCCGTGTACTCGTGACATGTGAACTTGCTCACTGCACGCTATGGCTTCAGGAACGTTCATGGGTTGAAACTGAAATTTGCATTACAAACATCTGAACTCCAAATCCTGCATTCATGGACGGCCCTGCCCACAATAATCCATCCAGCTTGAAAAGCTGAAGCAGGCGGTGCATGCAAGCCGAGTCTAGTCTCGCATCATTCTCACTGTAGAAAGTTCACGTGTGCCGGTTCTGTATGAGACTCTCTCATCATCATTGCTCGAAAGCTCAAAACATGCGGTTCACTGTTTCAGGTTGGCATTTTTCTCCCCTCCCCCATTGGACTCTTACCAAACACGGTGTGCTGCATCTCCGGGAATAGGTCGTGTGTCCGGATGTGGCTGTGTAAACACTCAGATAATCCAGTCATGATCCAAGAGCCAAGGAGAGATGTATGCAAGTGTATCTTATGGTATCACGCAACTCACCATTGAGGGTGGGAGGAATGATGAGTTGATAGGACCATCTGAAACTATTCATTATCTTTTGGCTTCTAATGCATGTGGTTGGATACCTCCATGGACCACACACTCTTCTCCTGTTCCTTTTTCTTATTTCAAACTGTATCACACATATCATTAAGCTGTCTGCTCGTTAGCTTGCTCTCACAGCACCATGGTTGGCCCGAGAGCAAAGCTGTGGAGACTCCAATTCCCAAGTTGAAGCACTCCCTATGCATCCACGGGTGTACTGGTCAAGTGATAATGTTGTGAATACATGGCACCTGCAAAGTTCATCAACCTCTTTTGGTTGAAGAAAAAGAAAGCTAATTTCTGCTCGTTGCGCGTTTGACTTATTGCTAGGCTAGGCTGTTGGAGAAGTGTAATGTGAGACAAATAAGAACTGATGCAAGGAAATCCTAACATTTTAACGTGTAATCCAAATTATGTTGGTCAGATTTATACAAACATTTTAATTTTATAAAATCAATCCTTATTTCGTGGTTTTTAAGGATGTGAAACGCAAAACAGAGGATCTGAATTCTGTCATAACATCGGATTAAATTTCGATTTACTTACTGAGATCAATCCATAACATCAGATATCATCCAGAACTACGCATCCAACTTAAGATATCAGTCTCATTTGGACCACTTGGCCAATTGTTTGCATGACTGTACGGGATAACGATAAACTCAATTAAAGACTAAGGATATATTCTCATAAATACTCATTGTACGAAATTTCGAAAAAAAGATGGGATTTTGAAAAAAAACAAATTCAATGTACACAATCTATTGTTTTTCTACTTGATGGTGTGAATGTTGGTCGCTTAGATTATTAAAGAGCATGGCACCGAAGCATGTTTATTAATTTCATGTGATGTCCTTACTATAAATAGTACGACTATGTAATGCATGCAAATGATTCATTAGACAAGTAAATTAAACTTACGCAGATTAATGATGATTTTGAGGCCTATATAATTACGAGAATTTCGCCCCCTTTCTCTCTCTCCCTCCCCACATATGAATAGAGGGAAGAGAAATGGAGAAGCTCAAGTCTTCATTCAAAAATCTCCAAGGAGACATCACCAGCATCAAACCCATTGGCCCCATCTGCATCCAAGAAGCAGAAACCCAGTCCTTCAGAGCAGGAGAGCTCTACTCCAGCTTACATTACCCCTATTGCACCTCTTCTCCCTCCTCATCCACCTGCTTTGACCCCTTGGAGCTCCAGGAGAACCTCTACCAGCTCCCATATCTCGAGGAGGATTTCGGCTTCAGCGACGTGTCCACCACGGCCACCACCACCACCACCACCATGTCTTCTACCTGCCCCGGCGCAGACCAATACGAAGGTCGGAGTGCAATCCTAGAAGGCGCCATATGTTCCACGAGGTTCTTCTTTTCACCGTGCACAACGAAATCCATCATGGAGGAGGCTAAACCTGAGACCGGCATCCGAAAAGCCCAACGCACAACCAAGGCAGCGTTGGGTAAGGCGTCATTCTACGAGGAGAGCATAACGATGGCCATTTCCTCGGAGGACCCGTACGAAGACTTCCGAGCATCCATGGAGGAGATGGTGGTGGCACACGAGCTGAGAGAGTGGCATAGCCTTCAGGAACTTCTGCATTGCTACTTGAGGCTGAACGAAAGGAAGAATCACAAGGTAATAATGCTAGCTTTTGTGGATTTGTTGATGCAACTGATGGAGATGGAGAAAGAAGTTTATTCTGCTCAAAGCTTCCCTTCTCACTTGCTACCTCAGGAAGATGTAGATCAGTGAGCATTACTAGCTTAATCTTCTGTTTCATGCATCCTTGCTTTTGCTTTGCTAGACCAAATTAATGTGGTGCTTCTTCTGGTAGTTGGTACTGTTTGCTCACCGGGGGATTCAGAGAGCAGTTACTTAACTATTCCTCTCGTGTAGAAAATGCGGAAACAATGTTACCTGGTGATAGTTTGATTTGAAAGTTTGGAATTCCATGGTTGAGCAAAAAGAATATGCCCACTAATTCTATGCAGTAAACTGTATCAGAGTGGGACGACACTGGTGCTCATGGAATGAAGGTCCTTCACCCCATTGTACTTCAGATTCAAACCTTTCAGGTTTTACCCATCCTGACATGGGAAAGCCCGTTTTACGGTACAAATTTGAAGATTGAATGCTCTCCTGAGATGGGTAAGAAAGTTATCAATCCATGCTTGTGACTACTGACATATTCTATCTGGGTCTGTCGACAGAGCGTCCTTGCAGATCGATATGCCTTACGAATATTAGGATATATTATTTGAATGTAAAATTTAATCTACTTAGGTCATTGAGAGGCCCAATGACATGCGATGATTCGGTCTACTTAATTTCTATTGTTGATTTAGAAAAGCAGCACTCAGCTTTGGGTTATCGAAAAACTAGATTCTTGTTTTGTTAACCTCTGGATCATCTTACAGCTTCTTGCAGTAAAAATAATCATCAAAGATCTGAATCCCTGCAATATGTGCATTTCACTGGATTGTCCGGTGATTCACCGACCACCAATCATGCAAGTGGGCCTGATGGAGTTCTCAGTGGTTGAACAGTGTTAAGCTTTATAAGCTTTGTCGCGGGCATCGATATCAATGGGGAATAGTCCTGGGCAGCCATGCCGAATAGTAGGGACCTGTAGTTACACCGATATAAAAGGAAAACAAGACAAGAGTTTGCTCTCCAATGACATGATCCAACAAGAAACAAGGGATTCATGGCGATGCTTAGATGATCCACCCGGTAGGCCACAAGTCACGGCGTCATGCATTTGATGTTATACGAGGCATTAGTTGTTCCACGACCGTCTTCGCCATTTGGCTCTCCTTTGAAGATTCCACTGGTATACCCTAAATCGAGTTAACTTTTTTCCTCGAGCACATGGCTCACATCCACATCATACGGTGACACATTAACGTCGCAATACGAGACAACGATACATCATTGTGCAATTACTCTGAGTTATTTTAGCATTTGTCGATAACAAGGGGAAACTTTGATGCCGAGGATGGTCTTCTGCGAGATTATTACGATTTTTGAATCATAGAAACGTATGTCTTCTCTGTATAAAGACTTCGCTCGAATGAATTCAATTCTCAACCCAGCATCTCTAATATTATTTTAAGCACCGCGTGGTTCCTGTGTATGACTCTGAATTTGTGGCTTGCTCGCGTGTAGTGTTCGTGTGAGACAGATTCTCATCTTGCAGCTGCCAGAGAACTCTGTGTTCTGAATGAAGGTTGATTCATGAGAGACGTGTGATCTCTGATTCTCGAGCCAAGGAGGTGTCTTTGTCAAACAGGACTGCCCGAAAGCAAAGGGGAAACAAAAAAAAAGCTAAAAAATAAATAAATGTAAGCATGAGAAGCTTAAAGGCATCACAGGCTCTCCTTTTTAGAATCAAACTGCATACAGTTCAATCAAATCTCCCGCAAAACCATCAACCTTTTCTTACTCGGTACGAGCGCTAAAAGCCGACAAATTAGAATCAATACGCCCTCTTCGTTCATCACCAAGTGAGACAAACCCAGAAAACCAGTGCCATCAGGATCAAAAGGTAAGCAGGTGTAGTATATCAGAGGCACTATGCAGTCAAACAAATAGTACTCAAACAGCTACTGTTGTTATATATAAGTTCCAATAAGAGAGCAATTATACATATACAGCACTCCTTTGCAGGAACGGTGCTTGCACGAGCCCCCTTAAGATATCCTTGCATCATGGTTCGGCCCCAAAGACGTCGTCGCTGTTCACCTTCAAATGGGAACCGGGGACCCCCGAACACTAGGAGCTGTTCGATTAGGACTGCATGGCTCGGAGCCACGTGATGGCCATGGCGGAAACTATCAGCGTGGTCCATGCAACTATTGGCCTGACAGTGCCGGAGCTCACAGCCACCGCAGTCCACGGCTCATATCTGCAGTTTGCAGTTCACTTGTAGTACACTTGCAAGAAGGAGAAGGCCACCATCCGCCACCTATTTGATCTTTTGTTTCACTTCTTTTGCGATAACATCTACCTGTGCAACTCCATCTTCTGAGAATTGTGATGAGTGAGCTATGACCATCGTTGGCTGTATTCTTATAGTCGAACCATCACAATCGTATCCAAACAGGGGATATTTGCAGTCGTTTTCTCCGCTCACAACGCCAACTTGGAGCTTCCTATCGTTCTCTCCGAGCTGGCTTGCCACAGCGTGTTAGCGTGTTAAAATATAATTTAAATTTTATGAAACCAACTTAGTGAAGTCGAGTGTTAGTGTTTAGATAGATTTTATTTTCGTAAATTACAACTGTAAATGTTGAAGTTGGTGGCAACAAAGAGAAGGTTGGTGGCAGCAAATGTTGAAGTTAACAGTTGACAACAGCAAATATTGAAGTTAGCAATCGACAACAGCAAATGTTGAAGATTAGCAGCAGCAAAGTTGGAGTTGGCAGCAACAAAAGAAGTTGGACTTTAGTTTTAGATCAAGTTTATCTTTAACTAAGGGTTGCAATTGTAGGTCAATTGATCTACTATAAATATGGGTTGTGTTTGTCGCTTAAGGCAAAGCATTGATAGAAGAGTTGAGGGAATTAATTATATGTGAGATATATATTATACCTCTTCCATGTTGATCCACTTCATTATTAAATTTTGAGAGTTTCCATTCTTTCCAAGGTATCCAAGCCTTAGATCCTATAAGCGAGGAGTGAGAAAATAGAAAGAGAAGTTGCGAGAGATAGTGTGACGTTGCTCGTGAAGGATTAATCGGTGACATTGAGGAAGAGAAGATCCAGATCATCGAAATGATCTTTTTCAACAAAAAATATGATCATGGGAGCATTCAAATGGAGATAGATTTCGAATCTCAAGATGTTTGGTATATTATTGTATGGGTTTTCACAGAGAAAAGGACATATCAAGAACAAAACATGACTCTCTCACGACAGTAGAGGTCATATTAAGAGATCAAAAGAAGCAAGATAAAGTAGCTGTAAGTCTTATTTATCAAGCAATAGCAACATTCTTGACAAGATCATTACAACTCTGAACAATACATGATTCTTGATTAATCCTTCAAAAGATTTATTAAGACGTGAATAAAGT
The DNA here is from genome assembly GCA_004837865.1 of Musa balbisiana. Classification (NCBI taxonomy): domain Eukaryota; kingdom Viridiplantae; phylum Streptophyta; class Magnoliopsida; order Zingiberales; family Musaceae; genus Musa; species Musa balbisiana. The sequence goes on along the minus strand of CM017196.1, from coordinate 18,418,862 downwards.
AAAGAAAACACAATTACAAGTACTCAGAGTAGAGTTTGAAAGTTTGAAGGTGAATCACATACAATCCATCTTCGACTATTTTTCTAGCGCTTTAGCCATCACAAACCAAATGAAAATCAACGGAGGATATTAATAATATTAAAATTATTAAAAAGATTCTTATATCTCTAAGAACTATTAAGAACTAAATTATTAAAAACTAAATTTAAGTATATAATTGTTAGGATCCCTCTATTTTTTAAGCTTTTAAATAATATTTATTGAGTTTGTTTAGTTTAGTAAGAGTTGGATAGGGGTTTATTTAATATTTATTTATTATTACGAGTCTAAGTCCTGATGGACTCTCGGTGGAACTCTATAAATAAGGATGTATTTATTTCTTTTCATTAAGCAATGAAATATTATTCAGTCTTTTGACAAACCCTAGGAGGCCAATCTTCTTGAAGTGATCAAGGAGGTCGATCCCCTCGAAGTGATCATCCCCTTTTCTCCCCTTTCTTCTATGATAAAATCCTAGGGTCTTATCATTTGGTATTAGAGTAACGATCCTTAGTGTTATCACTGTAATTTCTCACATAACTTCATCGTAGCTATCACCATCTCGAAAAAGAAAAAAGAGAGAAAGGGTGAAGCTTGCAGCCATGCATGTCAATCCTTCTCGAACGAGAAAGAACCCTTACTTCCCAACCAACGACCACCACTTCCCCTTCTCCATCATCGCCATTGCTTCTCGGCTAGCAACCACATTGCCATTGCTCCTTGGCCAACAACCTTCCCTCCTCGCTGCCCCATCTCGCTCGAGCGAGAAAGGGCCGCCGCCATTGTTCCCGGCCAACGGATAACCCCCCTCACCGCACCTAGCCTTGACGACCCTTTGCTGCTCCTCGCCCTTGGCAACACTACTCCTAGCTGTGCTGCCACTATTGCCTCTCAACCTTGGCAGCAACCTACCCTCCTCGCAGCGATCAAAACAGGTCAACTCCCCACGCCCGTCACTATTGTTTTCTTCCTCTTCTCCACTGGCAACGACAACAACCCTTATAGCCTCAGCTCTCGGCCACTCTTGATCCCTCGGCATTATCACCCCACGTAGTGATAAAAATAGGGCAAAATCCCCTTACTAGTTATAAGTACCCTACAAGCCAATTACGTGAGTGATGGCACGTGTGACATAACACACAATCTTTTTGCTTATTATTATTATGGTATTTTCTCACTTTATATTCCTTGATGTATAAATATATTATGATGTTCATGGATCTGTGTAATGAGAATCAGATTATGATGAGATCATGATAAAGAGACAGATTCATCTTTAAATATAGAGCCTAAATAATCCTGGTCATAGGTTACTCGAGAGGAACATTGAGATACTATGAGATCAGTTACATCCATCATATGGATGGGTATACAATATACTAGTCTATCTGGTTATCTCAATTTTCCTCTCGAGTAACCGGATAGACTAGTGTACTATATAGCCATCCATATGATGGAGATAGTTGGTCTTATAGTTGCTTATGTGGAGAAACTAGGGTTATAGTGTAGGAGCTCATTGGAGAATTAGTTCACTAATTGATCCACTCATGGATTGCTAGATGTTTAATGATACCTTATTATTAGACAATAATTCTATCATCCTAGTATATGTACTTATCCTGTTAGGATCAAGTCGATACTAGGGGGGGGGTGAATTAGTGCTTTTGGAAACCTACGTCGATCATGAAAATTTATATGATAAAACTATATCAGAAAGATGTTTAAGCTTAAAGATGTTTGTAAGAGAGTGATGAAGATGTAAAGTGGTTGTAAAGTACGTAAATACTAGAGAAGAAAGAGAACACACTAGTTTTATAATGGTTCGATTGTTTTAATCTATATCCACTTCTGATTCCTCCTCCGTTGAGGTCGTCGGCTTCCACTATTGATCTTCCTTCAATAGGCGAAGATCAACTACCCTTTTATAGTTCTATTCTCTTTTTCACAGGTTTAGGAAATAACATTTACAATTCTTTTAGCCCTCCCTTAGACAGAATTTACACTTAGGGAAGAGGAGGGGAGCTCTCAAAAAATCACAATAGCATTTTCTCACTTAGATCATAACTTTTTTGTTTACACTTTCATGCTCTTTTATGCCAGAAAGAGTAGGGTATTTATAGGCCTCAAATGACTTCAAAAATAGAGCAAAAAAATATCTCATCTCGGGTTTTTGGGTACTAGCGATACCACTGCTTAATCTAACAGTACTACTACTTAGCAGGGCCTCGGAGACTAGGCTTTGGTGTACCACCATATGCTTGGGCAGTACCACCACCTACAGGCATTAATGGCCGATGGTACCACTGCCCAGTTTGGGTGGTACCACTTGGGAGGCCAAGCCTCGGTTCCACCGCCCAGTCTATGTGGTGCCATCACTTGACGTGGCTCCAAGTGGCTGAATGGGCCATCCAACCGACTTAATTCAATCTTGTTTTGAGCTTAGTTATCCCCTAATTAGGTTAGTAGGATTTTTCTTAAAATTAAATTAAATTAATATCTTAACTATAATAGTTAAGGCTAAAAAAATTATGATACAAGTAATCTAAGTTGTCCGCCACGTTAATTGTTTAACCGAACTCTCGATGAACTTCCGACGAACTCCAAGCAATCTTTCGATGAGCTTTTAGCAAACTCTTGGCGATCTTCTAGTGACCTTTTGGTGAACTTCCGATGAGCTTTCGACGAACTCCCGATGAACTTCCGGTGAACTTTTAATGAGCTTTCGGTGCTTCATTTAATCCTTTGGTGTATCCCTCGATTCATCCAGTCCGTGCCCTATCATTGACTCCGGCCTAATATTTGATTCTTCTTTAATTGTTTTACCTTTTTATGATTATAGTTAGTCTTGTATCACTTATCTCAATATATGGATTAGATTATTAATTCATCAATTAATTTCATCATTAAAATCCGAGATTCAACAATCTCCCCCTTTTGATGAGACAACCAATTGATGACAAAGTTAATTTTAACTCCTCCTATCTAAATGTCATATTGAGATAAGGCAAACTTGAATTCAAAAGAAATCATAACATTTGAATTTAAGTGAAACAATTTTGATCATAATGATTAAATGTAATATATCAAAATTTCATATATTGTGCATCATAGTTTCAAGTCATCAAGGTATAACATGCACAATTTCATCATGTCATGCATGATAATAAACTAACATTACTTTGAGCATAACCTACAATATACTAAAGCATTAAAATTTTAACCATTTATCACTTCATGCATGATACCAAAATTAACATTATTTTAGGCATTACATTCATGATTTTATCCCTTTTGTCATCAATAAAAAGAAGAATCATTCAATAAATATTTGAACTATGCAAGTTTTATACCATTTTATGCAAGTTAGCAAATTTGTGAAATGAGAAGTTAAGCAAAAACATTACAAGATAACCACTTTTGCTTCTTAAAATGGGCAAGCTAGTACTTCTCTTTAGATGTGCAAGCACTTTTTGGTTCTTCTTGAGATATTGTTAGAACCCTTACAGATTCTAAGTTTGTGGTTGATCTCTTTAGGGGATCAGTCTCATTGGAACTCTATAGGGGTTTCTTCCTCCAAATTATGGCTCAAAGGCTGTAATAAATATTCATATATTTCTTATAAAAATAGGATGAATACATAGTTATTTATAGGGCTTCTAAACTCCAACTCCTAATAGGATTCCTACTCAAGACTCCTACTCAATTAAGACTCCTACTCAAGACTCCTATTCATTTATAACTCCTAATGCTTCTCTAAGAAATACTATCCTAACCCTAGCCAGCCTCTTCACCTCTTTAAAAGGGGTCGGCTAGGTAGGATTTACATGAATGTCCCTTTTAATGGAACTCAATTTAGGACTCTCCTAGTTAGAGTCCTAATAGATCCGCCCTCTTCAAATCAGCCATGTCCTTGAGGCTAACGATTCATGAATTCTGGAAATTTGATCTTCAAGTTGTCATAGTTCTCCCAAGTGGCATCTTCTGTTAGTAGGTTCATCCATTGTATTAGCACTTCAGTAGTGGGTCGTCGACATCGAGTCACGATCCATCGATCAATAATGGCACTTGGCTGGGTTTGGAGTTCTCCTTATTGAATCTTGGATTTTGATGATGAAATCAATTGGTAAATTATTTGATCTAATCCATGTGTTGAGATAAGTGTACATGATTAACTACGATAGCGGTAAGGCGTAAAGCAGATGATGGGTCGGAGTCGAAGATTCAAACGATATACTAGAAGCTCGTCGAGAGTTCATCGTGAGATTGGCGGAAGCACGTTGGAAGACTCGCCGAAAGCTCATCGGGAGATCACCAAAAGCATTCTGGAAGACTAGCCGAGAGTTCGTCGGGAGTTCACCAAAAGCATGCCAGAAGATTCGCCAAGAAGTTCGCTGGAGGATCGTCGAAAGAGAAATCAACATACTAGACTAATTGATTGTCTTAATCATAGTTAGAATCATAAATTAAGTTAGGATTGGGAGGTGATCCCACTAACTTAATTAAGGGTCATCTGGGCCCTTAACAGGGCTAAATTGGTCCGGATTGAGCAACCCATTCATCATCGGAAATCAAGGCCGGCGGTGGCATCGCTTGGTGACCCAGATTCCTAAGTGATCTGGGTGGTGGTACCGACAGCAATTATTACCTACCGGCGGTGATACTGCCAGAGCTTGGTCTCCGAGCTCTGTTATATGGTAGTATCGCCCAGAATGAGTGATGGTACCATCCACTGTTAGATTATAGACGGTAGTATCGCCCAGTAATGGCGGTAGTGTTAGGAAAGTAGTCGGCACTAAGAGAGGGGGTGAATTAGTGCAGCGGTAAAAATTATGTCGATTCAAAACTTCGTTGTGATTAAATCTATTTCCGACGAAAAACCATTTTGTAAAGGTATTAACTTTGAAAGTGTATGGAAGAGCATAGTGGAATTGAGCAATGAGCAAGTAAGATGATTTGCAGTAAATGTAAATTGCTCAAAAGTAAATGCAAACCGAGTTTATAGTGGTTCAGTCATCATGACCTACATCCACTCTATCGATTCTTCTTCCGTCGAGGCCATCGGCATCCACTATCGAACTTCCTTTAATAGACAAAGATCAATCTCCTTCTTACATTCCTTATCTCTTTTTCACATGTTTAGGAGACAACCTTTACAAGCACTCACTCCTCTCTCAAACTGTTCTAACACTTAGACTAGAAGAGGAGGATTCTCATAAGAGATTACAACAATGTTTTTCCCTTTTTAAATTCTCTGTGCTTATGTTTGTTAACCAGGGATGAGAGGGGTATTTATAGGCCTCAAGTTGATTCAAACTTAGAGCCTAAAAATATCTCATCATGGGTTTCCTGTGCGTGGGCGGTACCACCGCTGGTGTCAATTTGACACTAACACTGCACTGGGCGGTACCATCGCCTAGCACCTTGCCACTAGGCGGTACCACCGCTTGGGAGGCTGTGCTGGGTGGTACCACCATTCAAACTGGCGGTACCATTGCCTAACATTGCCTTTGGGCGGTACCACCGCCCAGATTGCTAATACCACTGCCTGACATAGTCTCGGAGACTGTGCCATGATGGTGCCACCTGTTGGGTCACCGTTTGGGCCTTTCATTCGGCCCAACATAGTCCTTACATGGGCCCAATTGGCCCCTAATTGGGTTGGCCCAAATCCAATCCCAATTATGTGCTAACTATAATTTTTATGACATTTACTTAGACAAGTCCATAAGTCTAGTTTTCTTTCGGCGAGCGACCAACGATCTTCCGGCGAACTTCCGACGATCTCTCGGCATTGTTCCAGTAGACTCCCGGTAAGCTCCTAGACTTCACGACATTCTTCTTAGCGAGTTTTGATGAGCTTCTTTGGCAAGCTCTAGGACTTCTCAATTGGTTTCGGCAGAGCTTCCGATGAACGTCCGGACTTTCGACAAACTCTCAAACTCCCAACGAAATCGCGTTCTTGACTCCGGGACTTTATTTTGCTTTATGCCTTGCTATTGTAGTTAATCCTGCAAATGTAAAACACACTTCAATTTAGATAATTATTACTAAGCTTGAATCATGTTGTCAGGCATGTCATTGGTCCATCGACGTTTCGTCTGATTCTTCGGCGCATCGTCCTCTCTTACGACCTATTGTCCAATTGGCTAGTTAACCTCCGCAACTTCGATATCCTTGGCGCAATATCCGCTTTTCTTGGCCCGATGCCTAAATCTATGGCCCAAAGCCTTCTGTCAAGACGTTGATCGATCCTTCAGCTCGACGTATAATCTTTTGACATGTTCCACCGGCCCAACATGATTCTTCCTGTTTAATTATCTCATCCTGATCGAAGCTTCCTACATCACTCAAAACGCATATCAAATTATAAACACTATCAATTGGTTTCATCATCAAAATTCGAGATTCAACAATCTCCCCCTTTTTGATGATGACAACCAATTGATGACGGAGTTGAAACAAACTCCCGGAGTTTAACCAAACTCCCCTTATCAATATGCCTTATTGATAGAGCTCTTGGATTCAAAAATCCAAGCAACATATTATCATAAACTTATGCATAACATCATACTTCTCCTCCTTTGTCATCAACAAAAAGGAGAAGTGTAACTATTAAGTGTTTGAGATATAAATTCAAATCATTGCATACTAAACATAATCTCCATTTTAATTATTATGTAGGCTAGCAAATTTAGCAAGTGCTACATCATATTAGAACATGCAAGCTAGCAATTTTGAGATGTTCAATAAAGCAACTCTTGCTTCTTGAAATATGCAAATTTGTAAATTTTGCTAGATATGTAAGTTAGCATGTTTTGCTTCTTGAGATTGCAAGCTAGCACTTTTGCTTGAGATCGCAAGATAGCATTTCTTGCTTTTGAGATGAGCAAACATTTTGCTTCTTCTTCTATATATCATTAAGCAAGCTAGCATGTTTTTACATCTTCTTGACTTGTACAAGCTAACAAGTTTGCCTCTTTTCATGATATGCACACTAGAAATTCTTTCTCCCCCTTTGTCATTGACAAAAAGAGGGGAATAACAAAACAATGGTGCAATTCATCAATTTTCAAATTATGACAAAAATAAAGTATCATTCTTATTTCAATATGTCGTAATTGAGATAAACCTTGAATTTAAATTTAATTCAAGTTAATGCAATTTTAATCATGATTCTCATACATGATATGCAATACATTAAATACATCATCATAAGAAAATCATAAGTATTGCGTGCATTATTTTAGAGTAAGCTAGCAATTTTGCTTCCTAACAAGTTTTTCTCCTTGCAATTTGTGAGCTAGCAAATTTTACAATAAAAGTTGGCAAAATTTTTACATTTTTGGGGTGTGCAATCTTTTTGCTTCTTCTTAAAGTATGCAAGCTAGCAAAATTTTTTCCCCTTTGTCATTTTCAAATAGAAGGGAATAACAATACAGTAGTACAATTCATTTCCCTTTACTATAATCTTTGAATCATGACAAGGGTAAACAACAAGGATGAAAAATTAAGTTGTGAATGTCAAAATAATTTTTTATCCTGAATATTTCATCATTGCATGCATCATTATCATAAGTTGAAGTATTACATGCATAATACCAAATCATCATGTATAATTTTAAAATATAAAATCATCATTACAGGCATGATTCCAAATCATCATTCATAATTACATCAATATTTCAATAATTATTTCAATCATCAAAAAATCAAGTCATGAATATCAAAATCATAATATTGTATGTATTCATATCATCACATGAAGAATATCAAAAAGAACTTGGTGATGAGATATATTTCATGAATACAAGAAATTTTACATAATAAAATTCAAGTCATAAATCTCAAAAGATGTCAAGTAGCATATCATGGTTTATTAGAATAAGTCTTCTTTTTAGTGAATAGCAAAAAGAATAGTAGGAGAACAAGATCTCAATTCATGCATATTAATAGATATGATTCACTTTGACAAATCTCATTTTTAGTAAATAACAAAAAGAAACATGGGAGTTCAAAAACAAGATCTTGATTCATAGAAAAATTTCAAGTATCAATATTGAGAATTTAAGATCATGATATAGATGAAGACATTCCTATAGCAAAAAGCTATCATGAGAGAACACATAAATAATCTCGATTCATGTATAATATCTCTCAATTCATTATGAATCATAAAAAATTATAATTCTGAAAAATCATGATTCATTTAGAAAATCTCCTCTTAAGAAAATACCAAGTAGAATCGTAGGAGAATGATTAATAAAAAAAATTGATTCATAATAAATCTTAATTTGTAAATATCAAGGAATCAAGATCATGATTTGGATAAAAAAAATTTATTCAAATTTAAATCATCAAATCATCAAAAAATCAAGTCATGAATATCAAAATCATAATATTGTATGTATTCATATCATCACATGAAGAATATCAAAAAGAACTTGGTGATGAGATATATTTCATGAATACAAGAAATTTTACATAATAAAATTCAAGTCATAAATCTCAAAAGATGTCAAGTAGCATATCATGGTTTATTAGAATAAGTCTTCTTTTTAGTGAATAGCAAAAAGAATAGTAGGAGAACAAGATCTCAATTCATGCATATTAATAGATATGATTCACTTTGACAAATCTCATTTTTAGTAAATAACAAAAAGAAACATGGGAGTTCAAAAACAAGATCTTGATTCATAGAAAAATTTCAAGTATCAATATTGAGAATTTAAGATCATGATATAGATGAAGACATTCCTATAGCAAAAAGCTATCATGAGAGAACACATAAATAATCTCGATTCATGTATAATATCTCTCAATTCATTATGAATCATAAAAAATTATAATTCTGAAAAATCATGATTCATTTAGAAAATCTCCTCTTAAGAAAATACCAAGTAGAATCGTAGGAGAATGATTAATAAAAAAATTGATTCATAATAAATCTTAATTTGTAAATATCAAGGAATCAAGATCATGATTTGGATAAAAAAAATTTATTCAAATTTAAATCATCAAATCATCAAAATCACTTTCATAGTTCAAGAGATTCAAAATAATATAAATATATTTTTCAATCTCTTATTCAAAACTCGATAAGATAGAGACTTTTCATTTTAAGTTGTTGGTTTCATACAAGTATGCCTTTATCTTTTTATGCTAAATAAGAATATACATCAATCGTTTAGGATCGAAAAATAAATTTTGTCATAAAAACCATCAAGATCAATAAACCATAAATTACCCAATAATCATCGTTACTTCAAATCAAATATGATTTCATTAATCAAAGAGCATCTTGTTAGGTGTACAAGCATTAGATTTATATCTAATATTTTTGTTCATTTATCATAAAACATGCAATTTTCATGATCATTTTTAAAATTACTAGAAAGATAAGCATGATTCCTATTTTTTTGTATTTTCATTTATTAAACATGTAATTTTTGAGAAAAATAATTATTCTAAACTAAATTAGAAATAACTCATGAAAAGTATTATGTAATTTCGAAATAAATTAAGGGGATTTTGGTTACCTCGTTGTCAAAAGTCGTTAAAGCATAGTTTGCCACCTTGCCTTTGTTGGTTTGTTCTTCATCTTCGGATGAACTTGATTTGTCCCAAAGTACTTTCCTCTTCTTGCGTTCATAGCAAGTAGTTGCATTCTTTTTGTTTTTTAATTTTTGTTTCATAAACTTTTTAAATTTCATAGTGAGGAGTTCAAGTTCACCATCACTTGAGCTTATGCATAAGTGGTCTTTAATTATTCTAAGTCCGAAATCCTTCTTGTTCTTTGGAAGGCTGTTCTCAAGTTCATTTTGTGCCATATTAGTCATTTTGTAGATCATTAAAGATCCAATTAGTTCTTCGATCAAAAAGGTATTCAAATTTTTTGATTCTTGAATAGCCATTATTTTCGAGTTCTAATTTTTAGAAAGTGATCATAAAACTTTACTAACAAGTTCAAAATTCAAAAAAGTTTTACTAAGAGCTTTTAAACCATTGACAACATCCATAAAACGGGTGTACATGTCTTCAATGGTTTCACTTGATTTCATATGAAAAAGTTCAAAATCATACATCAAAAAGTTGATTTTCAAAACTTTAACTTTGCTAGTGCCTTCATGTGTGATTTCAAGAGTGTGCCAAATATCGAAAGTTGTTTCGTACATAGAAATTCGATTAAACTCAGTTTTATCTAAGGCGCAAAATAGAGCATTCATAGCTTTAGCATTTAGAGAAAAATCTTCTTCTCCAAATCATTCCAATGGTTCATTAGAAGAGAAGACCTTTGAAAATTGTTTTCAATAATATTCCATAAATTTAAATCTAGAGAAAGCAAGAAAACTCTTATTCAAGTTTTCCAATATGTGTAGTTTGTCCCATTGAACAAGGGGAGATGTGAGAGAGTGACCCTCTTAAAAGCCGAAAAGAGCCATTTCTTATGGGTGTGAAACCAAATGAGAAACGAACATAGCTCTGATACCAATTATTAGGAAAGCAGTCGGCACTAAGAGGGGGGGGGGGGGGTGAATTAGTACAATAGTAAAAATTACGTCAATCAAAACTTCATTGTGATTATATCCGTTTCTGACGAAAAACTGTTTCGTAAAGGTATTAACTTTAAAAGCATATGGAAGAGCGTAGTGGAGTTGAGCAGTGAGCAAGTAAGATGATTTGCAGTAAATGTAAATTGCTCAAAAGTAAATGCAAACTGAGTTTATAGTGATTCGGTCGTTGTGACCTACATCCACTCCGTCGATTCCTCTTCCATCAAGGCCACCGATATCCACTATCGATCTTTCTTTAATAAGTGAATATTAACCTTCTTCTTACACCCCTCTTCTCCTTTTCATAGGTTTAGGAGACAACCTTTATAAGCACTTACTCCTCTCTCAAACTGTTCTAACACTTGGACTAGAAGAGGAGGATTCTCACAAGAGATTACAACAACGTTTTTCCCTTTTTAAATTTTATGTGCTTGTGTTTGTTAACCAGGAATGAGAGGGATATTTATAGGCCTCAAGTTGATTCAAACTTGGAGCCTAAAAATATCCCATCTCGGGTTTCTTGGGTGCAGGTGGTACCACCGCCAATGTCAGTCTGACACTGACACTGCATTGGGCGATACCACCATCCAGTCTAGCAGTACCACCACTTGGCACCCTGCCACTGGACGGTGCTGTCACACCCCTAAAAAATAATCGATAATATTTAAAATTTTTCCTCATAATCACAAATCAATCCAGGATCCAAACTAACATTTGAGGATACTAAGAAATATGAAGTCAAATTCACATCTATAAAACCTATAGAGTTTATAATTATATATCACATCACTCAATAATTCACACTTATGAAAACCCAAACCAACTTAACAAAATATTAACAACACTTATAAATCCACAAGCTAAACAATTTATACAATAAGAACTCTAACCATTTCTTCCATAAATTCATATCATCAAAAACTAAACTTAACATCTCAAAATTCCGAACGAGAGATCTTTTAACACTTTTACATGACATATCCATTTAATTTCATCGACAACATATCATTATATACAAGATATGCTTATACAACAATAACCACAATATATCCACCAATAAGATTTGCCCACAATTCTGAATAGCACTCCACTACCTCAGCCCCATACAAACATTTCAAAGAGTGATAAGCTGACCTGAAAGATTTATATAATAACGGAGTGAGCTAAAAATAACTCAGCAAGTGACAAAGCATATCCAGAACAAAAGGAACGGTTTCAAGCAAGTAAGGTATCATAATGCATGGCAGAATACAAGAACTCTCTGGGTACCATATTATTAGATATAGAATCACAAATGTCATGTCATTCAAAACACATTTAGTTCATAACAAATGGAGCATAGAGTAATTGGAGCATATCAATAGCGTATGAAATGTTCCGGAGCATATCAATAACATATGGAACATTTCAGAGTATAACAAATGAAACTTGAAATGGAGCATATCAATAACAAATGAAACATTTCGGAACATATCAATGGTATGTGAAATATTTTAAAGCAAATCAATGACATATAAACCATTTCGGGGCATATAGAAGAACAAATACGAAACAAAGTCTCAAATATCGAATTTGACATTGCATTCATATCATTCTTATCTAGAACATATATAGAAACACATAACCAAAGCTTTGGATATCATATCAAACACATAGAAGATGAAGTGGGACTATAACATAATATAGTACATCCATTTTTGAATGACCACCAAACATAAGTCTAGAGTATCGAGGGCTCTAAACACATAACTCACTTTACCATTTCTGGCAAAGGTTCATAATATCCCACAAATACCGGAGTACAAAAGGATAGTATGAATAATAAATAATACATATCAGAAGCACACGCGGAACAACAAAATGTACATGTGCCTTTACAAGTCAATACGATGCAAGCATAATCTTTCACAAATGTATTTAGATTTGAAAGGAAATGAAAGCAAGAGCATACAAGGATTTCAAGCAATCACATATACTTCAATTAAAATAAGAAGGTTAGATAAATTCAATGTTTAAAGAAATGAAATTGGAATAGGCATATATCGAAAGCAATTGCGAAACAATAGGATATACATGTGCCTATATGAGTCAATACGATACAGCATAAACTTTACATAATAAGTTTCAAGAATGCAAATAATTTAAGGACAAGAGTATACAAGAATACAAAGAAGTAATATAAAGCTTAATTAAACAAATAAAGCTAAATGAAATTAATTTCCAAAAGGAATGGAACATAATAAGGCGAAATCGACCAAAGCTCGATTTCTGATAGAATTCGAGAGGCACATTGAACAAATGATTCAAACTATCAATCATACTCCAATTTACTCAAAAAATATATTGTTAGAAAAATATTTCAATCTAATTAAGATAAAATAAGTTTTATATAAATCGAAGTTTCCAACAAAGAGTTACAATTGATTTAGTAATCAAAGGTCAGAAAATAAAATCACTATTTTGCAGAATTCATAAGGTCGGATTCCATAGATAATGGGGTAGGCATTTAGACTCTAAATCTTTCAATCTAGGTATAAAAAGAAAGATCTATGAGTCTAATTTCTAATGAAATAAGTTTGGAATAAATCAGAGGTTAATGAATGAAGTTATAACCATAACAAGGTATAAAGGTCATATCTCGGAAGTTTCACATATTCAAATCGTTACGTCTAAATAGGAGACATATCAAATGTAAGGTTAGAACAATTCAAAGTTGTTCATATTCAAGGCAAATGCAGAGATAAAATTGTAGTAAGGAAAGATCAGGAAACTTGCAATAGGAAAGATTAGAAAGCTTGTAATAGGAAGGATCGGAACACTTGCAATAGAAAGGATTGAAACAATGGAAAAGATTGAAAAACTTGCCTTTCGAAGATTTTGATCCGAAGTTCCGAAGATGTAAGCCCAAATCCTTCTTCTATTTTTCCTCCGACTCCTCTTCGTGTTTCGTATTTTGCACCTAACTTCTTTTTTCCCACCGCAGCTGCCATGCCACAATCGCAGCCATAATCGTAGCCACGATCGTAGCCACAGCCCCTTTTACTATACTATTTCCTTGCTCCCTTCTTTTATTCCTTCTTTTTCTTTCCCAAACACAACTACCACAGCCACCGTCGCTGCCGTAGCCACGCTGCTACCACTACCACTGTCATAGTCACAGTCCCTTCTATCGCACTGCCTTCTTCCTCCTCTTCTTTCGCAGACACAGTTGTTGCAGCCACAGCCGCAGTAGTCGCAGCCACAACCACGGCCGTAGCCCCTCTTTTTCCATTCCTTTCTTTCTCTTTTTCCTTCCTCTTCTATTGCTGACGCAACTGATGCAGTTGCCGTTGCAGCCGCAACCATAGCCCAACCCCTTCTTTTCTTATCTTCCATCTCTTTCTTCTCTGTAGCTGCAGCTGCTACTGTTGTAGCTGCAGCCTCTTCTTCCTCCCCTACTCTTCTTCCTCTCATTTTTCTCTTCCAGCCGCAGCTGCCACAATCGTAGCCGTAGCCTCTTCTTCCTCCCCTACTCTTCTTCCTCTCCTCCTCCTTCTTCTTCTTCTTCTTCTTCTTCTTCTTCTTCTCCCCAACGCCCCATAGCTCCTCGCTGCAGCCCTTGCAGCAGCCACCCTCCTCTTTTCTTCTTCTTCTTCTTCTTCTTCTTCTTCTTCTTCTTCTTCTTCTTCTTCTTCTTCTTCTCTTCTCCACCGTGATGCCCCACACTTGCACTCCTCTGTTTCCTCCAGCAGGAAACAGAGGTGCTGCAGCCCTAGCTGCTGCAGCTACCTCTCTCTCCTCTCCCTCTTCCCTCTCTTCTTCTTCCTCTTCTTTTCTTGTCTTCTCCCTCTTCTAGTTCCACTTTTCTTCTCTTCTTCCCTTCTCCTTCCCGATGCCCCACACCTCCTCACCGCAGCCCTTGCCACATCCACCCTCCTCTTCTCTTCTTCTTCTCCTCTTCGATGCCACACACATCCTCGCTGCAACCCTTGCCACAGCCACCCTCCTCTCTTCTTCTTCTTCTTCTTCTTCTTCTTCTTCGCTTCTCCTCCCTGACGACCCACACATCCTCTCCTCTGTTTCCAGCTGCGTGGAAATAGAGGTGCTGCAGCCCTAGCTGTGGTCACCTCTTGCTCCTCTCCTTCTTCCCTCTCTTCTGCCTCTTCTCTTCTTCTTCTTCTTCTTCTTCTTCTTCTTCTTCTTCTTCTTCTTCTCTCTCCTCTTCTTCTTCTTCTCTTCTTCTCCTCTTCTTCCCTTCTTCTCTACTTCTTCTCTTCTTTCCCCCAATGCCCCACCGCTTTTCTCTCTATTTCATGGAAACAGAGAGCATGGGTGGTGGTAGGATAAAACCAAAATTTTTATTTTTTTTTGTTTTTACAGCCTAACACTTTAATCACTGGATTTATTATGTATATATATATTATTTGAGTTTGAAATAGATCCTTATAAATAAATTTTTAAAAGTGAGGGATATTACACTCTCCCCTCCTTAAAAGAAAATTTAGTCCTCTAAATTCGTAATACCGCAATCGATGAAAAGATGATGATACGTTTTATTCATTTCCTCATCCAACTCTCAAATAGTTTAATCAATAGAATATAATGATACTATCATCCAAGAGTGATCGAAATATCCTACTCCTTGATCTTCAATAGATGGTAACCCGACTTTCGATTAATCTTGGAAAATATTTATGCACCATACAGTTGATCAAACAAGTCGTCACTTTAGAGGATACTTATTTTTTTATGGTCACCTGATTCAATTGACTATAGTTAATGTAAAGTCTTAATGTTCTATCCATCTTCTTAACTAACACCGAAGCACCTTATGATGAAATACTAAGCCAAGAAAAACCCTTATCTAATAGTCTTTGTAATTGCTTTTTCAATTCCGCTTACTCAAATGGTGTCATTCTGTAGAGAGACTTAGATATTAGGATTATTCCGAGGACCAAATCAAAAGCAAAGTCATGTCTAGAGGTAATCCGGGCAAGTCATCTTTGGATATATCAGGTAAGGAGGTAAATCATGTCCAATACTCTCAAAATAAAAGATGGGCTGATCTAATATGCAAAAAGTGATCATTTATTATATAACAATCCATACTAGTATGATAAGAAGATAGCCAATCTATACCAAGTATAATATCAAAATTTCAAATCTCTAGGAGAACCAAATTAGTAAAAAGTTCGAGTTCTCTAATAAAAATCAGACAAGATGTCCAGATCAAGTTTGTTATCAAAGAATCCCCAATAATCATTTTTACATATAGCACATAATGTAGTGGTCTAGGTTGAATATCCAAGTGATAAGCAAAATATTACGAATCAAATCATAGATGAGACCTATGGTCCAACAAATATTTGCATTATTTCATAAACATGAATAATACCTTCGATCATTGATTCAGAAGTTTTAGAATCATATTCAATGATAGCATACACTCTGACATAGGCTGATAATATAGGAGGCAATGACTCTTTATTCTTATTTAATGGGCAGTCTTTTATTTTATGTTTCAACTTTCTACAAGCAAAATAGACTCTAGTCACCCACAAACATAAACTTGTTTCATAATTTAACTCGCATCTTACACAGGATTAAGTCTTTTGTGGTGACTTCTATTTTCAAATCCAGATGCCTTAATCCTTTTGTTATCACTTTCTGATTCATTTCCAATCATATATTTTTATTGGTAAATTTATCCTTGCTATTCCTGCCCTTGATCTCCAAAAATTCTTTTGATCATCAGAATAATTTCATACATCAAATATCTTCTCTATTCGCATCATCCATTTTTCTTCCACTAATGGATTAGGTTCACCATGCTTTCTCTGCGCCACTCTGATTTAATATCCTCGATTAACCCTTTCATCCCCCTTAATTAATCAGAAGCAAATGAAGTAGGAGGACCAAATGTCCTCGCCACCCTAAATTCCTAAAATGCATCAAAGAAAATTTCCACCGATCACTATAGTTCACTAGACCTCAATATATTTTGTACGCCAACATATTAAATATTTCAGTGATCCTCAAATAATGCTTTGATACCACCTCTGTCATGCCCCTAAAAAATAATCGATAATATTCAAAAATTTTCCTCATTATCAGAAATCAATCCAGGATCCAAACTAACATTTGAGGACACTGAGAAACATTCAGTCAAATTCACATCTATAAAACCTGTATAGTTTATAATTATATATCACATCACTCGATAATTCACACTTATGAAAACCCAAACCAACTTAACAAAATATTAACAACACTTATAAATCCACAAGCTAAAAAATTTATACAATCAGAACTCCAACCATTTCTTCCACAAATTCATATCATCATAAACTAAACTAAACTTAACATCCCAAAATTCCAAACGAGAGATCTTTTAACACTTTTACATGACATATCCATTTAAGTTCATCGACAACATATCATTACATACAGGATATGCTTATACAACAATAACCACAATAAATCCACCAATAAGATTTGCCCACAATTCTGAATAGCACTCCACTGCCTCAGCCCAATACAAATAGCTTAGAGAGTGATAAGCTGACCTGAAAGATTTATATAACAACGGAGTGAGCTAAAAACAGCTCAGTAAGTGACAAAGCATATCCAGAACAAAAGGAACGGTTTCAAGCAAGTAAGGTATCATAATGCAAGGCAGAATACAAGAACTCTCAGGGTACTATATTATTAGATACAAAATTATAAATGTTATGTCATTCAAAACACATTTAGTTCATAATAAATGGAGCACAAAGTAATTGGAGGATATCAATAGTGTATGAAATGTTCCGGAGCATATCAATGACATATGGAACATTTCAGAACATAACAATAGCAGATGAATCATTTCGGAGCATATCAATAACAAATAAAACATTTCAGAATATAACAATAGTATGTGAAATATTTCAAAGCAAATCAATGGCATATGAACTATTTCGGGGCATATAGAAGAACAAATATGAAACAAAGGCTCAAACGTCGAATTTGACATTGCATTCATATCATTCTTATCTAGAACACACATAAAAACACATAACCAAAGCTCTGAATATCATATCAAACACATAGAAGGTGAAGTGGGACCTAACATAATATGGTACATCCATTTTGAATGACCACCAAACATAAGTCTAGAGCATCGCGGGTTCTAAACACATAACTCACTTTACCATTTCTAGCAAAAATTCATAATATCCCACAAACACCAAAGTATAAAAGGATAGTATGAATAATAAATAGCACATATTGGAAGCACACGCGGAACAACAAAACGTACATGTACCTTTATAAGTCAATACGATGCAAGCATAATCTTTCACAAATGTATTCAGATTTGAAAGGAAATGAAAGCAATAGCATACAAGGATTTCGAGCAATCACATATACCTCAATTGAAATAAGAAGGTTAGATGAATTCAATGTCCAAAGAAATGAAATTGGAATAGGCACATATCGAAAGCAATTACGAAACAATAGGATATACATGTGTCTATATGAGTCAATATGAGATAGCATAAACTTTACATAATAAGTTTCAAGAATGCAAATAATTTAAGGACAAGAGTATACACAAATTTAAAGCAGTAATATAAAGCTCAATTAAATAAAGAAAGCTAAATATAATCAATTTCCAAAAGGAATGGAACATAATAAGGCAAAATCAACCAAAGCTCGATTTTTGATAGAATTTAAGAGGTACATTGAACAAATGATTCAAACTATCAATCATGCTCTAATTTACATAAAAAATATATCATTGGAAAGATATTTCAATCTAGTTTTAGACAAAATAAGTTTTGTATAAATCGAAGTTTTCAACAAAGAGTTACAATTGATTTCGTAATTAAAGGTCAGAAAACAAAATCACTATTTTGCAGAATTCATAGGGTCGGTTTCCATAGATAACTGGGTAGGCATTTAGACTCTAAATCTTTCAATCTATGCATAAAAAAAAACCCTATGAGTCTAATTTCCAATGAAATAGTTTGGAATAAATCAGAGGCTAGTGCATGAAGTTATAACCATAACAAGGTAGAAATGTCATATCTCAGAAGTTTCACATATTCAAATCATTACATCTAAACAGGAGACATATCAAATGTAAGGCTACAACAATTCAAAGTTTTTCATATTCAAGGCAAACGCAGAGATAAAATTGTAGTAAGGAAAGATCAAGACACTTGCAATAGGAAAGATTAGAAAGCTTGCAATAGGAAGGATCAGAACACTTGCAATAGAAAGGATTGAAACAATGGAAAAGATTGAAACACTTGCCTTTCAAATATTGATCCGAAGATCCGAAGATGTAATCCCAAATCGTTCTTCTATTTTTCCTCCATCTCCTCTCTGTGTTTTATATTTTTCACCTACCTTCTTTTTCCCAGCCATAGCCACCGTTGCAACCCCTTTCACCGCGCTACTTCCCTTCTCCCTTCTTTCATTCTTTCTTTTTCTTTCCCAAACACAACTGTCATAGCTACCACCGCTGCCACAGCCATGCCGTTACCACTACCACTGTCACAATCATAGCCCTTTCCACCACACTGCCTTCTTCCTCCTCTTCTTTCGTAGACACAACCGCTGCAGCCACAGCCACCGCAGTCATAGCTGCAACGACGGCCGCAGCCACTCTTTTTCCCTTTCTTTCTTTCTCTTTTTCCTTCCTCTTCTTCTATCGCCGATGCAGCTGCTGCAGTTACTGCCGCAGCCGTTGCAGCCGCTGCAGCCACAACCATAGCCCAACCCCTTCTTTCCTCATCTTCCCTCTCTTTCTTCTCTGCAACTGCGGTTGCCACCGCTACAACCGCAGCCTCTTCTTCCTCCCCTGCTCTACTTCCTCTCCTTCTTTCACTTCCTACTGCAGTTGCCACCACCGTAGCCGCAGCCTCTTCTTCCTCCCCTACTCTTCTTCCTCTCCTTCTCTTCCAACTGCAGCTGCCACCACCGCAGCCGCAGTCTCTTCTTCCTCCTCCTCTTCTTCTCTTCATCTCTTCTTCTCCTCTTCTTCCTTTCTCCTCCCCAATGCCCCATAGCTCCTCGCTGCAGCCCTTGCAGTAGCCACCCTCCTCTTTTCTTCTTCTTCTTCTTCTTCTTCTTCTTCTTCTTCTTCTTCTTCTTCTTCTTCTTCTTCGCCACTTCTTCCCTTCTCCTCCCTGACGCCCCACTCATGCACTCCTCTGTTTCCTCCTGCAGGAAGCAGAGGTGCTGTAGCCCTAGCTGTTGCAGCTACCTCTCTCTCCTCTCCCTCTTCCCTCTCTTCTTCTTCTTCTTCTTCTTCTTCTTCTTTTCTTCTCTTCTCCCTCTTCTTCTTCCTCTTTTCTTCTCTTTTTCCCTTCTCCTTCCTGATGCCCCACACTTCCTTGCTGAAGCCCTTGCCACAGCCACCCTCCTCTTCTCTACTTCTTCTCCTCTCCGGCGCCACACACATCCTCGCTGCAGCCCTTGTCGCAACCACCTTCCTCTCTTCTTCTTCTTCTTCTTCTTCTTCTTCTTCTTCTTCTTCTTCTTCTTCTTCTTCTTCTTCTCCCCGATGCCCCACACATCCTCTCCTCTATTTCTAGCTACATGGAAACAGAGGTGCTGCAGCCCTAGCTGCTGCCACCTCTTGCTCCTCTCCCTCTTCCCTCTCTTCTCCCTCTTCTCTTCTACTTCTTCTTCTTCTTCTCCTCTTCTTCCCTTCTTCTCTACTTCTCCTCTTCTTCTCCCAAATGCCCCATAGCTTTTCTCTCTGTTTCACGGAAACAGAGAGCGTGGGAGGCGGTGGGATAAAACCGAAATTTTTGATTTTTTTTTTATTTTTACAGCCTAACACTTTGATCACTAGATTTATTATGTTTACATATATATTATCTGAGTTTGAAATATATCCTTATAAATAATTTTTTAAAAGCGAGGGATATTACAAGTACCACCACCTAGGAGGCTGTGTTGGGCGGTACCACGGCCTGACACTACCTCTGGGTGGTACCACCGCCTTACATAGTCTTGGAGAATGTGCCACAACGGTGTTGTTTGTTGGGTCACTATTTGGGCCTTTCAGTGGGCCCAACACAATCCTTACATAGGCCCAACTAGCCCCTAATTGGGTTGGCCCAAATCCGATCCTAATTATATGCTAACTACGATTTCTAAGATATTTACTTAGATAAGACCGTAAGTCTAGTTTTCTTCCAGCAAGCTTCCGGCAATCTTCCAACGAACTTCTAACGATCTATCGGCATTATTCTAGTGGACTTCTGGCAAGCTACTCGACTTCATGACGATCTTCTTGGTGAGTTCCGATGAGCTTCTTTGGCAAGCTCTAGGACTTCTTGGTTGGTTCCGGCAGAACTTCCGACGAACTCTTGAACTCCCAACGAAATCACGTTCTTGACTCTAGGACTTTATTTTGCTTTATGTCTTGCTATCATAGTTAATCCTGCATATGTAAAACATACTTTGATCTTGATAATTATTCCTAAGCTTGAATCATGTTGTTTGGCATCATTGGTCCATCGACGCTTCGTCCGATTTTTCGGCGCATCATCCTCTCTTGCGGCCAATTGCCCAATCGACCAGTTGACCTCTGCAACTCCAATATCCTTGGTGCAATATCCACTCTTCTTAGCCCGATGCCCGAATCCATGGCTCGAAGCCTTCTGTCGATACGTCGTCGATCCTTCGGCTCGATGTCCAATCTTCTAATATGTTCCACCGGCCCAACATGATTCTTCCTGCTTTAATTATCTCATCCTGATCAAAGCTTCTTGTGTCACTCAAAATGCATATCAAATCATAAACACTATCAATTGGTTTCATCATCAAAATCCGAGATTCAACAAGTGGTACTGCCAGTACCTCAGAAATCCGAGATGAGACTTTTTGGCTCCTTTTTTGAAGCCATTGGGGCCTATAAATACCCCACCCTTTTCTGTATGAAAGGGTACCTAAGTGTGATTATAATCTTGAATATTTGGAGTGTAAAAGTATTAGATTTTTCCTCCTCCCTCTCTTAGCTTTGTAACTATTCAAGAAAGAGGAGTAAGGCTTGTAAGAGTTATCTCCTAGACCCGACAAAAGGAGAAAGTGCTGTAAAAGGTGGTTGGTCTTGGCCTATTGAAGGAAGGTCATTAGTGGATGCCAGTGACCTCGACGGAGGAGGAATCCAAAAGTGGATGTGGGTCACATTGACCGAACCACTCTAAATTCTGGTTTGCTTTTCCTGTTGTGCAATTTACTTTACTGCAAACCTCCTTGAGCTTCTTCTTACACTCTTATAAAAGTTTTAAGTTAAGCATATTTTCGAGATCGGTTTTAATTGTACAAACAAAATTTTGAAACCGATATTTTTTACCACCGCACCAATTCACCCCCCTCCCTCTTAGTGCCGCTCTTGATCCTAACAATTGGTATCAAAGCTTAGTTCACTCTCATTTGGTTTAAAACCCAAGAGAGATGACATTTGGTGGCAACCAAGAGGGTCATTCAATTACACGTCCGCCCATGTTCAATGGGACGGATTACACATATTGGAAGACTAAAATGAGGATCTACCTAATTTCAATGGATTTCAAATTATGGAATATTATAGAAAATATGTTTCAAAAGTCTTCTCTTCCAATGAACAATTGGAATGAGTTGGAAAAGAAGACTTTCACCTTAAACGCCAAGGCTATGAATGCCTTGTTTTGTGCTTTAGATAAAAATGAGTTCAATCATGTGTCTATTTGTGAATCAACTTTTAATATTTGGCACATACTCCAAGTGACTCATGAAGGCACTAGTAGAGTGAAGGAGTCAAAAATTAATCTTTTAGTACACTCTTATGAGTTGTTTCGGATGAAACCGAGTGAGATCATTGGAGACATGTACACCCGATTTATGGATGTCGTCAATGGTCTAAAAGGACTTGGTAAAAGTTTCTTGGATTTTGAACTTGTTAATAAATTCTTAAGATCCGTTCCAAAGAGTTGGGACCCTAAAGTAACGGCCATTCAAGAGGTCAAAGATTTAAATAATTTTCCTTTCGAAGAATTAATTGGGTCATTAATGACCTATGAGATTACTTGTAAAGCTCATGAAGAGCTTGAGGACACCCTTCCAAAGAACAGGAAGGATATGGCACTAAGAACATAAGAAGACCACTTGAAAGAAAATTTAAGTGATGAGAACTTTAATGATAACTTGGCACTCTTGACAAGAAAGTTTAAAAAATTTATAAAAATAAATAAATTTAAAAATGATACTAAAAATAAATTTAAACCCAAGAAAGATAAAGTACTATGCTAAGAATGTAAAAAGTTGGGACATTACAAGAGCAAATGTCCTTAACAAAGAAGAAGCAACCAAAGAAGAAGAAGGCTCTTAAAGAAACATGGGACGACTTAAGTACATCTGAAGAAGAGGAGCCAACCAACACTGAGCAAGTTGCTCACTACACACTAATGATTATTAGAGATGAGGTAACAAGTTCATTAGACACAAATTTATCTTTCTATGAACTTTTAAGTACTTCTCATGAATTATTTGATGAATGCAGAATCTTGAGTAAAAAATATTAACTCTTTGAAAAAATAACATGCTTCTCTTGTTAGTAATTTTGATAGACTAAAAATTGATCGTGATAATAGCTTAGCTCCCTGCACAAAATGCCATGAAGTAGAAATACTTATAAAGGAAAACTTGCTACTTAAAGAAACCTTAGAAAAGTTTGAGGTTGGTAGTAAGTCTTTGAACATGATCCTTGCCAACAAGGGTCATGTTCATAGGAGAGGCGATATCGGATTTGTAAGTAGCTCTCACCAAAATCCGACCACCTTTGTTAAAGGCCCTACCTTGCATGTATCACCTCACACCAAATGCAACTTTTGTTGCAAACTTGGACATGTTGCGTACAAATGTCCATTTAAGAAATATAGTCCACATAATTGATTTGGGTTTCTAAGAGAACCTCAAATAACTCAATGCAACATGATAAGCTTTGTAGATTGATTTTTGAGGTACCCAAGGTCAAATAGGTACCTAAAAATCATCATTTTTTATAGAAAAATGTACTATCATAAGCTAAGAGCAAGAGATGATACCTTGATAGTGGATGCTCAAGGCATATGACCGGAGATCTCTCAATTCTTTAAGCCCACTAGCCTAGACGAAGGATGTGTCACCTTCGGAGACAACAACAAGGGTAAAATCATTGGCAAAGGAACCATAAGTAACAAATCTAACCTTTTTATTGAAGATATGTTGTTGGTTGATGGCTTAAAGCATAACCTCTTGAGCATTAATCAATTGTGTGATAAAGGATATATTATTAAATTTGAATCTAATACTTGTATTATTGAAAAACTATACAAAAACACATCTATGATTGCACTAAAACAAAATTATGTATATACTATTGACATTAATGATTTTTGTGATGGAATGTGTTTTTCGATCTTGAATGACAATGCTTTGCTTTGGCATAGGAGATTAGGTCATGCTAGCATGAAACTAATCTCTCAAATCTCATCTAAAGAACTTATAAGAGGAATTCCTCATATTAAGTTCGTTAAAGACAATGTGTGTGATGCATGTCAACTAGGAAAATAAATAAAAGGTAGTTTCAAACCGAAGAACCAAATAAGCACCTCTAGACTATTATAATTGATCCATATGGACTTGTTTGGACCAATTGCTACATCAAGCCTAGGAGGTAGCAAATATGGCTTTGTCATTATTGATGATTATAGTAGATATACTTAGACTTACTTATTAGTACACAAAAATGATTGCTTTAGATACTTCTCTAAGTTTTGTAAACTTGTTCAAAACGAAAAGAGTTTTATGATTTCATCAATTCAAAGTGATCACAATGGTGAATTTTAAAATTGTGATTTCCAAGACTTTTGTGAATCTAATGGATACAACCACAACTTCTCTACTTCAAAAAATCCTCAACAAAATAGGGTAGTAAAAAGAAAAATAAAAACTTATAAGGAATGGCAAGAACTATGTTAAGCAAATATAGCCTACCCAAATATTTTTGGGCCGAAACTGTAAATACGACATGCTATGTTATGAATAGGGTTCTAATAAGACTATTACTTTCCAAAACTCTTTATGAGTTGTGGAATAACAAAAAGCCCAACGTTTCATACTTTAAAGTTTTTGGGTGTAAATGTTTTATTTTGAATGAAAAAGATACCTTAGGAAAGTTTGATATAAAATCTGATGAAGAAATTTTTCTTGGCTATTATTCTATTTCAAAGGCTTTTCGTATCTTTAATAAAAGAACTTTAGTTACAGAAGAATCTATTCATGTTGTTTTTAATGAAGTTTCCGTAGTTAAGAAAAATAATTTTGATGATGATATTAATTTTAATACTTTCAATTTAACTGGATGCATCTTCTTTCAACTTGGATGCATCTTCTTTCGAAATATCCATACTTAAGGAATGGAAGTATGTAGATGCTCAACCCAAGGAGCTAATCTTAGGAGACACATCTAAAGGGGTTCAAACTCATTCTTCTCTTAAGAGTTTTTGTGCTAACATCGCCTTTCTCTCCCAAATTGAACCTAAATGCATTGACGAGGCCTTGAAAAATGATTCATGGGTTATCGCAATGCAACAAGAGTTAAATCAATTTGAGAGAAATGAGGTGTAGAAGCTTATTCCAAGGCCAAATGACCATTTAGTTATTGGTACTAAATGGGTCTTTAGAAACTGTTAGGATTAAGAACTGCACTAAGGGGGGGGGGTGAATTAGTGCAGTAGAAAACTTTCACGATTTCAAAAGTCTTTGTTTCGATTAAAACCAATTTCGACGAAAATGGTTTCGATTCAATCCGTTTCGAAGTGAAATTGAACTTGAGAGCTTTCGTAAAAGTGCAAGAGAAGATTAAAGAGATTTGCAATAATGTATATTGCATAAATGAAAAGCAAACCATAATTTTAGAGTAGTTCGGTCAATGTGACCTATATCCACTTTCGGATTTCTTCTTTGACAAGGTCACTAGCATCCACTAAAGTCCTTCCTTCAATAGGTGAAGACCAACCACCTCTTTACAGCACTTTCTTCTTTTCACGGGTTTTGGAGAGAACCCTTACAAGTCTCACACCTCTCTTGAATGATCTCAATACTTAGAAAGGGAGGAGGAGAACTCTAGCACTTTTACAACTCTTTAACACTTTAAAGACTCAAAATTATGCCAATACTTTCATGCTCTTTCATGCAGAAAAGGGTGGGGTTTTTATAGAAAATGGAGCTAAGAAGTGTCTCATCCTGGATTTCTGGGGTATTGGCAGTACCACCACCATTACTGGGTGGTACTACCGCTTACAGTCTAACATTGGGTGGTACTACCGCTCAGTCTAGGTGGTACTACTGCTTAGTCTGGGTGGTACCACCTCTTGACAATAGTGGTACCACTGCATGATAGGGGCGGTACCACTGCCTAGACCACCTGGGAGACTAGATCTTTTGGGCGGTGCCATCGCCGGCCTTAGTGATGCCATCACCGGCCATGTTTTCAAGGGTTGAATGGGCTGCTCAATTCAGCCCAATTCAACCCTATCAAGGGCCTAGTGGGCCACTAATTAAGTTAATGAGATTATCTCCCAAATCTAACTTAATTTATGCTCTAACTAT
Organism: Musa balbisiana; assembly: GCA_004837865.1. NCBI lineage: Eukaryota > Viridiplantae > Streptophyta > Magnoliopsida > Zingiberales > Musaceae > Musa > Musa balbisiana. The sequence goes on along the minus strand of CM017196.1, from coordinate 18,392,661 downwards.
GATAATTAAGATGTGATCACAACATTTCTTACTCTGGTGCGTCAATTGCTCTTCCAGCGAGCTTCCGGCGACTTCCGGCGAACATCCGACGAACTCTCGACAATGCTTCAGTAGACTCCCGACAAGCTCCTGGACTTTACGATGATCTTCTTGGCAAGCTCCAATGAGTTTCTTTGGCAAGTTCCTGAACTTCTCGATTGGTTCCGGTAGAACTTCCAATGAACGTTCGGACTTCCGACGAACTCTCGAACTCCCAATGAGATCTCGATCTTTACTTCGATACAACACATGCTTTATATCTTACTATTGTCGTAGTTAATCCTGTACACTTTTCTCAACATATAGATTATATTAAACAATTTACAATTGATTTAATCATCAAAATATGAGATTCAACAATCTCCCCCTTTTTAATAATGACAATCAATTGATGATAAAGTTAACCTTAACTTCCCCTATCTATATGCCATACTTGAGAAAAGACATTCTTGAATTCAAGGCCTTTGAATTCAAGTATCAAACTGAAAAGTTAAGTTCATTTAAACTTATCAATATGCACATCATGATACTTATCATGATTTTCCAATTCTAAATACGATCCCATGTATTTGTCAAAATGATGTCAAGGCATGACATCCATTTACAAGTAGTTGAATCTCAGATTTTGATGATAAAGTCAATTGATGGGTTAATTGATCTAATCCATATTATAGAGTTAAGTGTGCAGGATTAACTATGATAGCTTGAAGACATAAAGCAAGTCTACCGGAGTCAAGTATGATGGGTGTTCAAGAGTCCGCCGAAAGTTCGAAGAATCGTCGGAAGTATTGTCGGAACCAACTGAGAAGGAATCAGGGACTTGCCAAAGTTTTTGGAAGTCTACCGGAAAGATCGTTGGAGCTTTGTGGAGATCACCGAGAAGGTCGGCTACTTGCCAAAGACTCGCTGAACTCACCACAAGATCGGAAGCCTACTAGGAGTCCGCCGGAATAAATCCGAGGGTGTATCAGAAGTCCGCCGGAAGTTCGTCAGAAAGCTCGCCAGAAGGAAACTCGACATTGCCAGTTAAAAATTTGCTTAGGACTATGTCTTTATTTCATAGTTTGCATGTAATTAGGATTAGGATTAAGGGTTAATCCTATAACCCGGTTAGGGGCCAATTGGGCCTAAATTTGAACTAGTTTGGGCCAAATTTGGAGCCCAACCAGTGACTCGAAAGGTTGGGCAGTGGCACCACCAGACTAGGCTGTGGCACCACCCAGAACCCGAAAGGTTGGTGACATTGACAGGCGATAGTACCGCTATCGACAAGTGGTGGCACCACTAGCTTTGGGAACTCAAAAGTAATTCAAATTTAGAGCCCAAATTTAAATCCTTTTGAGGTCTATAAATATCCCTCAATTCTCAGCAAAGATTACACACCTTTTTGAGAAGTTAGAAATTGAGAAAAAACTTTAGCAAAGTCTTATTTTTAATAGCTTAAGTGTTCACCTCTCTCTTTCTCTTTGAAAAATCTGTAAGAGTGTGAACCAATTGTAAAAAGGTTGTAAAAGGGGTATTTAGTCCTTTCCCTTCAAAGTGATTTGCTAATGGAAGTTGGAAGCCTCATCGAAGAAGGCTTCACAAGTGGATGTAGGTCATTTGACCAAACCACTTTAAATTATGGTGTTCCTTGAATGTGTGAGTGTTTAAATTTCTGAAACATTTATTTACTTAGCAGCAAACTTTTGGTTTTCATCTCCCTATTCTTAACTTCCTTTACTTGAGCTATCTTTACTAAGTCATTCTTCGTCGAATCGAAATCTCTACACATTTACGAAATTGATTTCAAACTTATGAGTTTTAATCCATTGTACTAATTCACCCCCCCTCTTAATGCCGCTCCGATCTTAATAATTGGTATCAGAGCCTTGTATTTCTCATTTGGTTTAACACCCAAGAGAAATGACTCTTTTCAGCTTTCAAGAGGGTCACTCTCTCATTCGTCCTCCCTTTTTCAATAGGACGGACTACACTTATTGGAAAACTCGAATGAGAGTTTTCTTACTTTCGTTGGACTTAAATTTATGGAATATTATCGAGAATGGTTTTTGAATATCTTCTCTTCCAATGATCCATTGGAATGATTTGGAGAAGAAGACGTTTTCTCTAAATGCAAAGGCTATGAATGCCTTATTTTGCACCTTAGATAAAATGGAGTTTAATCGGGTTTCTTTGTGTGAAATGGCTTTTGACATATGACACACTCTTGAAATCATACACGAAGGCACTTCTAGGGTTAAAGATTCGAAAATCAACTTTTTAATGCATGATTTCGAGGTTTTTCAGATAAAGCCAAGCGAAACAATTGGTGACATGTACACCCATTTTACGGATGTCGTCAATGGTTTAAGAGCTCTTGGCAAATGTTTTTCAAATTTTGAACACGTAAACAAAATTTTACGTTCTCTCTCTAAGAAGTGGGATTCAAAAGTAACAACTTTACAAGAAACAAAAGATTTAAATATTTTTCTACTTAAAGAACTTATCGGTACATTGATGATATATGAAATGGTGCACAATGCACTAGATAAACATAATGAACAAAACCACCTTCCAAAGAACAGGAAGGATTTGGGACATAGAACACATGAAGACCACTCGAGCATAAGCTCAAGTGATGATGAACTTGAACTTGCAAAGAAATTTAAAAAGTTAATGAAACAAAAATTAAAGAACAAAAAGAACAAAACTACTTGCCTTGAACGAAGAAAAAGAACATAAATTGGGAAGAATCGAGCTCCTCCGAAGATGAGGAGAAAATCAACAAAAGCAAGATGACAAACTACGCCTTAATAGCTTTTGACGATGAGGTAATAAAAATACCCTTAATTTATTTTAAAATTACATAATACTTTTCATGAGTTATTTTTAATTTAGTTTAGGATTAATTTTCTTGAAAATTACATGGTTAATAATTTAATAATGAAAATAAAAAATTAGGAATCATGCTTATCATTCTAGTAATTTTGAAAATAATCATGAAAATTGTATGTTTATGATAAACAAAATAATTTTGATTAAAAATGACTTATGAAATATGATATCGTGCCTAATAAATTTATTTTTTGAAACTATGCATGATGATGATAAGTTTTGGGTAATTTATAGTTTATTGATTTTGATGATTTCTATGATGATCTTTTGCGATTTATGGATTATTAATTTTTACCGTGATGAAAGTTGCTTTTAAAAATGATGTACAACTTTTGTATGCAAACTAAACATGAAAAGGTAGATTTATGTAAAAAGAAAAATGCATGACTACAACAAATAACAAAATTATTTTGGTAGAAAATACCTTATATTCAATGAAACCATGATTGATGAATATGTTTTATGATTAATAATTTCTTTGCCTTGTATGTCCTATCATGATGAATATTTTGAAAATAAATGAAATCATGTTTGATTTGAAATAATACATAATGATCATGCTTATTGAGTTTTCTTTCGAAATGATGCATAATGATTTTTGTAATTATCAAACTTTGTGATCTTTTGAAAGATCTTTTTCGGCGTTAATGAATGATGCATGGATTTGGCATAAAAAAAAAGAACAAGCATGTATGAAATCAATCAATGAGTTGAAACAAAAGGAGGAAAGCATTTTTCTTGAAATTTTTTTTCCCTATCTTATCAATTTTTCACTAAGAGACCAATAAAATTATTTATGTCTTTTTGAATCTCTTGAAAGTAAGGTTGAGAGTTTGATAATTTTGATGATTTGAATTTGAAATAAGTTTTATCAAAATCATAATATTGATTTTTTAGAATAACATGAGATTACTTTTGATGATCATTTTGATTTTTTTGATTCATGGAATTTTGGATTGATCTTTCATTTGTTTATTGGATGGTTGAAATCTTTATACCTTTGATTATTCCCTTCTCTTTTCAATTTTTGAATTTATGCATGTTATATGTTAAACATTTGAAACCATGTTTTGGTATCATGCATATCTAAGAAATGTTATTTTGACATAAATGAAATAGGCATGCTTATATGAAATAGGGTAAGTGTCATGCTTGACGATTGTATACTTAATGATGCATAAAGTTGTAATGAAAATATTAAAATTTTGATACCACGACTTGATGATTTTATGCATGAGATTTTAAAGTTATACATGATGATTTTTGTGGTTTATTGATCTTGATGGTTTTTGTGATGAAATTTATTTTTCGATCATAAACAATTGATAATATATATATATATATATATATATATATATATATTGGCACAAAAAGGACACAAGCATGCTTGTATGAAACAACTAAATAGAGAAAAGCATTTTTCTTGAAAATTCTTTTTCTCTATCTTATTGACTTTGATGAATCTATTTTATCATCTTGAAAATGATTTTGATTTGATGATTTGAATTTAAATGAGCTTTATCTTGATTTTTCGAGATTTATAACTTGAGATTTACCTATAAAAATCAAGTTCTTTTATCCTCAATGTTTCTTTTTAGCATCTACTATCCAAATGAATCATGATTGATATCATTGCTATATTACTTCTTGTTGTGTACTAAAGAGAAAATTTTCCTAAATGAATCATGATTTTTCGGAACCACAATTCTTTTTATGATTTATAATGAATTGAGAGATTTTATATGCTTGAATTAATATCTAGTTCTCCTACAAGATTGAATGAATTTTATCTATATCATGATCTCTTAAGATTTTCCTTTATTTAAGAGGAGAATTTTCAAAAGAAATCATGTCTTTTGGTATTATCTTTTCATGATATGATTTTTATGCAATTCCCTATATTCATAAAATATTTATCTCATCACCCAATAACTCTTCTTGATATTCCTTATGTGATGATATGAATACATGAAATATTCATTAATTTGTTTTAGTGTATACAAATAAGAAGTTTCAATGGTAGGATGCAATTTGACAAATTAATACCATCATAGTTTGAAACATTTATGATTTGAAATTATGCATGCAATTGCTTTTTATTGTGATGATATATGCATATAATGTGTATTATGAATGCTCTAAATAATGAATGCTTGGTATCATGATCAAAATATCGATAAATGATATAATTTGTTACCAAAATGATATATTATGTATGATATGCCCACAGTGATTAATTTATTTGTATAATGCATGAAGTAAGGATACAAATATAAAGTTTTGAAATGATGCATATTTTAATTTAAAAACATAATGATGCTCAAATAAGATTGATACTTACCTTTGTCATAATTTAGAAATTGATGTAAAGGGTCTTCCTTTCTTTTTGCCAATGACAAAAGGGGAGAAAGAGTTGCTAATGTGCTATCTTGAATTGATGTAAAGGGTCATCTCAAAGAGAAATTAGCTAGCTTGCACAAGTCAAGAAAATGTAAAAACTTGCTTACTTTCTTGCATATCTAAAGAGAAGATGCAAATGTAACACTTACCAAATTGTTTGCTTGCCTCATGTAAATGTGGACACAATCACTTCTTGTCTTGTTGTAACAATTAATTTTTAATGCCCCTTGCCTTGATGACTACTAATCCTTGATGTGTTTTATTTGATGAATTATTTGGTGAGCATATGTAGAGTAAGGAATATTAGTTGAATATCATTTTTGGATTTTCCTTGAATTTCTTTACGTTACTCATTTTCAGATTTTCCTTAATCACTTCACATTGAAATTGAATGTTTCTATAACATGTTTACTTTGAAAATCTTGTGCCTTGGTTTCCATGATGAGCATGTTGAAGATTCATACTCTCTTAATGCATCCGAATGCATAAACTTATTAAGATTATTTTTTGAACTTTCTTGATTCATTCAATTGCTATGACGAGAATTTTACACTATTATATGCCTTAATAATATGTTGAAAATTATGTGATTTGGATACAAAAATTTTCATGATAATAAGCATATTTTATCTTCATGATTATATTTGAAAATCTATAGCAAAACCTTGTCCAAATGCATAGAAGTGTTAAATTTCATTTTCGGATTTTCTTGATCCTAACAATCGAATTTTCTTGATACATTATTATCTTTCAGACTTAATAAGCATATGTCATATCGAATTTGATTCATATCATTGATTTTTGACATATGGAATCAACTAGCAAATGCATCTCTCATAAACTTATCATGTGAATAATATTTTTTGAGAAATGGATTTGATGATTCCTTCTTATAAACTCCTTCTTGAAAAAAAAAAGGGGGGGCAAGATACTTTTTACTTGCAAGGATTTGATTCACATACATATCTTGATCCTTCTAAAAATGAAGAGTGCTTTAAATCTCTTATTGATTTTAATTTCATTCGAGTTATGGCATGAATCATTACCACACTTATGTTTAAAATTTGCTTATATCGTTCTCCTTTTTGTTGATGACAAAGGGGGAGAAATATATGAATTGATGCTATGAGTGCCATATTTGAATTTGAATTATGTTAAGATATCAATAACTTGCATCGCAATTTTACATGTTGATATCTTGCTATGTGATGAAATGCTATGATTGCTAAATACTTAAATGTTTGCATCATGTTAAGATATCAAGAACTTGCATCGCAAATTTACATGTTAATATCTTGCCATGTGATGATTGCTAAACACTTTGAAATGTTTGCATTATGTTAAGATATCAAAAGCTTACATCATAATTTTACATGTTGATATCTTACTATATGATGAATTGCTACAATTACTATCATTCACATTTGAAATGTACAACTTGAAAATGGATGTCAAGCCTTGACGTCATTTTCAGAGAGATACATTATGATAGGAATCATGATGGGAGTATTGATAAGGTTAAATGATCTTAACTTATCAATATGTCTTTTGAATTCAAAGGCTTTGAATTCAAGAATGACTTATCTTAAATATGGCATATAGATAGGGGGAGTTATGATTAACTCCGTCGTCAATTGATTATCATCATCAAAAAGGGGGAGATTGTTGAATCTCAAATTTTGATGATGAAGTTAATTATGGGTTAATTGATCTAATCTATATTATTGAGTTAAGTGTGCAGGATTAACTAAGATAGCTTGAAGACATAAAGTAAGTCTACCAAAATCAAGTTCGATAGGTGTTCGAGAGTCCGTCGAAAGTCCGAAGAATCGTTAGAAGTGCTACTGGAACCAACCGAGAAGGAATCGGGGACTTGCCGAAGTTTTCGGAAGTCCGCTAGAAAGATAGTCGGAGGTTCCCGGAGATCAACGAGAAGGTTTGGCTACTTGCTAAAGACTCGCTAAACTCGCCATAAGACCGGGAGCCTACTGGGAGTCTATCGGAAGAAATCCGAGGGTGTATTGGAAGTCCGCCGAAAGTTCATCGGAAAGCTCGCTGGAAGGAAACTTGACGTTACCGGTTAAAAATTTGCTTAGGATTATGTCTTAATTTCATAGTTTGCATGTAATTAGGGTTAGGATTAAGGGTTAATCCTATAACCCGGTTAGGAACCAATTAGGCCCGAATTTGAACTGGTTTGGGCCAAATTTAGAGCCCAACCAGTGATCCAAAAGGTCGGGCGATGGCACCGCCCAGAACTCGAAAGGTCGGGCGGTGGCACCACCAGACTGGACTGTGGCACCGCCATCGACAAGCGGTGGCACCGCTAGTACACGGTCAACGTGACATTGACAGGTGGTGTCACCGCCACCGACAGGTGGTGCACCGCTAGCTCTAGGAACCCAAACGTAATTCAAATTTGGAGCCTAAATTTGAATCCTCTTGGGGTCTATAAATACCCCTCAATTCTTAGCAGAGATTACACACCTTTTTGAGAAGTTAGAAACTGAGAAAAAGCTTTAGCAAAATCTCGTTTTCAATAGCTTAAGTATTTACCTCCCTCTTTCTCTTTGAAAAATCTGTAAAAGTGTGAACCACTTGTAAAAAGATTGTAAGAGAGGTATTTGGTCCTTCCCCTTCAAAGTGATTTGCTAATGGAAGTTGGGAGTCTCATCGAAGAAGGCTTCGCAAGTGAATATAGGTCATTTGACCGAACCACTTTAAATAGTGGTGTTCCTTGAATATGTGAGTGTTTAACTTTCTGAAACATTTATTTACTTAGCAGCAAACTTTTGGTTTTCATCTCCCTATTCTTAACTTCCTTTACTTGAGCTATCTTTACTAAGTCATTCTCCGTCGAATCGAAATCTCTACGCATTTACGAAATTGATTTCAAACTTACGAGTTTTAATCTGCTGCACTAATTCACCCCCCCCCTCCCCCTCTTAGTGCCGCTCCAATCCTAACACAAGTTTGATATTTCAAATATGAGAAATGACAAAGATAGTAATTCATCATTCTTATGGCAAGATATCAATTTATCAAGTTGTAAAATAGCAAGTTAAGCTCATGATATCTTATATAAAAGACATTTATCAATTTGATATGATAAGATATGTTTTTGCCATATTCCAATATGTTTCACATGATAAGTACATAAGCATTTATGATAAGATACATTACATACATTGTCATCAATTTACCACATTTTGGTATCAGTTCTCCCCCTTTGTCATCAACAAAAAGGAGAACAATTCAACAATGCAAGCATGGTAAAATTCATGCCACATTTCAATTTGTATTTGATGATACTAATCATATTGCAAGCATTCATGACATGGTATCATTCAAAAGTTCTCAACGTTATACACATTAATGATATAGCTTCTATCAACTTCTTTCCTTTTTTGTTATCAAAACTTTGCATGAAGAAGGAAAGTAAGGAGGAAATCCATTAAGAACCAACTTTGTGAAATAATTGAATCAAGTTAGAAATGATAAAAAGTTTCATGCTTCAATTTTCACAAGGATCAAGATATTCATTTGAATCAAGTCAAAACCTCACTCTTACAAGTGTCATCTCATACTAAAAAATTCATAAAAATTCTTCCTTCATTAAGAAAGAATTCATGTGAAAGAATCATCATATGAAGGATAAAAGAAATTCCATGAATGATCACATCAAATCCATTTCTCAAAAAATTCGTAAGAGTGAAATTCGTGAGAGATGCATTTGTTAATAAATTCCATGTATCAAACATCATTACGTGATGGAGCAAGGATATGAAATAAACTTGATATGACATGAATTCATGAAAGCTCCATTCAAGAAATTCACAAAGATAGTCTGAAAAAGATATACATCAAATTCATGCATTTGGAAAAATTAACATTCCTAATTCTCTTCTAATAAAATCGTATTGTTCTTCACTTAAAGGTTTTGTAAAGATATCGGTTAATTGATGTTTCATATCAATAAACTCTAAGATTACATCATAATTATTGATATGATCTCATATAAAATGATGCCTACTACCAATATGTTTTGTTCTAGAGTATTGAATGTGATTTTTTGTTAAATATATTGCACTTATGTTATCATATTTTATAGGAATGTTTTTATGATGAATCTTATAATCTTCTAAAGTGTTTTTCATCTACACAATTTGTGCACAACATGCACTAGCTACAATGTACTCAGCTTCGGTTGTAAATAGTGCAACCGAGTTTTGTTTCTTGGAAGACCAAGAAACAAGTGTGTGTCCTAAAAATTGACATATTCTAGATGTGCTTTTTCTATTTAATTTACATCTAGCAAAGTCCGCATCAGCATATGCAAATAGTTGAAAGTTCTCTGATTTTAGATACCATAATCCTAGATTAGTGGTACCTTTAAGATATCTAAGAATTCTCTTAACTATTTTAAGATGAGATATCCTAGGATTAGATTGAAACCTAGCACAAAGACCTATACTAAACATAATATCCAGTCTATTTGCGGTGAGGTATAGTAAACTTCCTATCATTACCCTATAAGCTTTTTGATCAAAGCTTTCTCCACTTTCATCAATGTCAATTTAGTGGAGGTACTCATGCGAGTATTAATAACATTTGAGCTATCCATATCAAATCTTTTTAGTAAATCTAAGGTATATTTTATTTGACTAAGAAAAATTTCATTACTTAGTTGTTTGATTTGTAAGCCTAAAAAGAAAGTTAATTCCCCCATCAAACTCATTTCAAATTTAAGACTCATACTTTTAGCAAATGATTCACATAGAGAGCTTTAGTCAATTTAAACACATGATTAGGGAGATTATCATTCTCAAATCCGGGAGATTGTTCAATATAAACTTCTTTGGAAATAAAACCATTAAGAAAAGCACTTTTAACATCCATTTGAAACAACTTAAAATTATTACTACTAGCATAGGCAAGGAGCATCCTTATGGCTTCTAATCATGCCACAAGAGTGAAGTCTCTTCATAATCGATACCTTCTTCTTGGTTGAAACCTTTGGCCATTAATCTAGTCTTGTTTCTAACCACGATACCAAGTTCATCTTGCTTATTTCTAAAGACTCATTTAATACCAATAACTAAATGGTCATTTGGCCTTGGAACAAGCTTCCGCATCTCATTTCTCTCAAATTGATTTAACTCTTCTTACATTATGATGACCTATGAATCATCTTTCAAGGCCTCGTCAATGCATTCAGGTTCAATTTGGGAGAGAAAAGTATCGTTTACACAAAAATTCTTAAGAGAAGAATGAGTTTGAACCCCTTTCGATGTGTCTCTTATAATTAGCTCCTTAGGATGAGCATCTATATACTTCCATTCCTTCGGTAAAAAAGGTTCAGAAGAAGATGCATCCAAGTTGCTAGATGGAGAAAGGGATTCATTTAAATTCAAAGTATCAAAATTCAGATCATCATCAAAATCATTTTTGTTAACTTCGGAAATTTCAATAAAAACAATATGAATAGATTCTTCTATAACTAAAATTCTTTTATTAAAGATGTGAAAAGTCTTTGAAATAGAAGAATAACCAAGAAAAATTCCTTTATCAAATTTTGCATCAAACTTTCCTAAGGTATCTTTTTCATTCAAAATAAAACATTTACACCCGAAAACTTTAAAGTATGAAACATTGGGCTTTTTGTTGTTCCATAACTCATAAGGAGTTTTGGAAAGTAATGGTCTTACTAAAACCCTATTCATAACATAGCATGTCGTATTTATGGTTATGATTATATCCATTAGATTCACAAAATTCTTAGAAATCATGGTTTTGAAATTCATCACCATGATCACTTCGAATTGATGAAATCATAAAATATTTTTTATTTTGAACAAGTTTACAAAACTTAGAGAAATACCTAAAGCAGTCATTTTTGTGTACTAAGAAGTAAGTCCATGTATATCTACTAAAATCATCCACAATGACAAATGCATATTTGCTACTTCCTAGGCTTGATGTAGCATAGTCCGAACAAGTCCATATGGATTAATTGTAAAGGTTTAGAGGTGCTTATTTAGTTCTTTGGTTTGAAACTATCTTTTATTTGTTTTCCTAGTTGACATGCATCACACACATTATCTTTAACGAACTTAATATGAGGAATTCCTCTCATAAGTTCTTTAGATGAGTTTTGAGAGATTAGTTTCATGTTAGCATGACCTAATCTCCTATGCCAAAGTCAAGCATCATCATTCAAAACCGAAAAATATATTTTATTGTAAAGATCATTAATGTCAATAGTGTATATGTTATTTTATTTTAGTGTAATCACAGATGTGTTTTTGTATGATTTTTCAATAATGCAAGTATTAGTTTCAAATCTAACGATATATCCTTTATCACATAATTAACTAATACTCAAAAGATTATACTTTAAACCATCAACTAATAATACATCTTCAATGGGAATGTTCGATTTGTTACCTATGGTTCCTTTGTCAATGATTTTACTCTTGTTGTTGTCTCCGAAGGTGACATATACTTTGTCTAAGCAAGTGAGCTTAGAGAAATGAGATGGATCTCTGGTCATATGCCTTGAGCATCCACTATCAAGGTACCATCTCTTGCTCCTAGCTTGTGATGGTACATTTTTCTACAAAAAGAGATGATTTTTAGGTACCCATTTGACTTTGGGTGTCTTAAAAATTGATCTACATATCCTATCATGTTGCATTGAGTTATTTAAGGTTCTTTTAGGAACCTAAATCAATCTATGTAGACTATATTTTTTGAATGGACATTTATACGTAACATGTCCTAGTTTACAACAAAAGTTGCATTTGGTGTGAGATGATACATGCAAGGTAGGGCTTTTAATAAAGGTAGTTGGATTTTGGTGAGAGCTACTCACAAATCTAATTCCGCCTTTTCTATGAACGTGACCCTTATTGGCAGGGATCGTGTTCAAGGACTTACTATGAACCTTAAATTTTTTCAAGGTTTCTTTGAGTAACAAGTTTTTCTTTAGAAGTATTTCTAGTTCATGATATTTTGTGCAGGGAGCTAAGCTATTTTTATGCTCAATCTTTAGTCTATCAAAATCGCTAATAAGAGAAGCATATTCCTTTTTCAAAGAGTTATACTTTTTACTCAAGATTCTACATTCATCAAACAATTCATGAAAAGCACTTGAAAGTTTATTGAAAGTTAAATTTACATCTAATGAACTTGTTACCTCATTTCCAATAGCCATTAGCACATAGTGAGCAACTTACTTGGTGTTGGTTGGCTCCTCTTCTTCGGAAGCACTTGAGTCATCTCGTGTAGCTTTGAGAGCCTTCTTCTTTGGTTGCCTCCTCTTTGCTTAGGGACATTCACTTTTGAAGTGTCCCAACTTCTTGCATTTACAATATATCACTTGTTCTTTCTTAGGTTCAAATTTATTTTTAGTATCATTTTTAAATTTATTTCTTTTTATGATTCTTTTGAACTTCTTTGTTAAGAGTGCCAAGTCATCATCAAAGTCCTCATCACTTGAGTTTTCTTTCAAGTGGTCTTCTTGTGTTCTAAGTGCCATATCCTTCTTGTTCTTTGGAAGGGTATCCTCAAGCTCTTCATGAGCTTTACATATCATCTCATAGGTCATTAGTGACCCAATTAGTTCTTCAAGAGGAAAATTATTTAGATCTTTGGCCTCTTGAATGCCGTTACTTTAGGGTCCCAACTTTTTGGAAGAGATCTTAAAATCTTATTGATAAGTTTAAAATCCGAGAAACTTTTACCAAGTCTTATTAAACAATTGATGACATCTGTAAATCAGGTGTATATGTCTCCAATGGTCTCACTCGGTTTCATTCGAAACAACTCACAAGTATGCACTAAAAGATTGTTTTTTGACTCCTTCACTCTACTAGTGCCTTCATGAGTCACTTTGAGTGTGTGCCAAATATTAAAAGCTATTTTACAAATCGATACTTGATTAAACTCATTTTTATCTAATGTACAAAATAAGACATTCATAGCTTTGGTATTTAATGTAAAAGTCTTCTTCTCCAACTTATTCCAATTGTTCATTGGAAGAGAAGACTTTTGAAAACTATTTTCGATAATGTTCCATAGTTCAAAATCCATTGAAATTAGAAAGATCTTCATTTTAGTCTTCCAATATATGTAATTCATCGCATTGAACATGGGCGAACGTGTAATTGAATGACCCTCTTGGTTGCCGGCAAATGCCATCTCTCTTGTGTTTTAAATAAAATGAGAGTGAACCTTGCTCGGATACCAATTGTTAGGATCAAGTGTGGAATTAAGAGGGGGGCGAGGGGGGGGGGGGTAAATTAGTGCAGCGGAAAACTTTCGTGATTTCAAAAGTCTTCGTTTCGATTAAAACCAATTCCAACGAAAATGGTTTCGATTAAATCTATTTCGAAGTGAAATTAAACTTGAGAGCTTTCGTAAAAGTGCAAGAGAAGATTAAAGAGATTTGCAGTAATGTAAATTGCACAAATAAAAAGCAAACCAAAATTTTAGAGTGGTTCGGTCAATGTGACATACATTCACTTTCGGATTCCTCCTCCGACGTGGTCACCGGCATCCACTAAAGGTCTTCCTTCAATAGGTGAAGACCAACCACCTCTTTATAGCGCTTTCTCCTTTTCACGGGTTTAGGAGAGAACCCTTACAAGTCTCACACCTCTCTTGAATGATCTCAACACTTAGAAAGGGAGGAGGAGAACTTTAGCACTTTTACAACTCTTTAACACTTCAAAGACTCAAGATTATGACAATACGTTCGTGCCCTTTCATACAGAAAAGGGTGGGGATTTTATAGGCCCCAATGACTTAAAAAATGGAGCCAAGAAGTGTCATATCCTAGATTTTTGGGGTACTGGTAGTACCACCACCTTTACTGGGCGGTACTACCGCCTACAGTTTGACACTAGGTGGTGCTACCATTGAGTTTGGGCAGTACCACTGTTGATAGCAATAATTGTCATTGGTACCACTACCCAGTCTGAGCGATACCACCGCATAGACCACCTTGGAGACTAGGTCTTCTAGGTAGTGCCATCGTAGGCCCTAGCGGTGCCACCGCCGGCCATATTTTTAGGGGCTGAATGGGTGCTCAATTCGGCCCAATTTAGCCCTATCAAAGGCCTAGTTGGCCACTAATTAAGTTAATGAGATTACCTCCTAAACATAAATTAATTTATGCTCTAACTATGATAATTAAGAAATGATCATAGCACTTCTTGTTCCGGTATGTCAATTGATCTTCCTGCGAGCTTCTGACGTACTTCTGCCGAACATCCGACGAACTCTCGGCAAAGCTCCAGTGAACTATCGGCAAGCTCCCAAACTTTATGGTGATCTTCTTAGTGAGCTTCAATGAGTTTCTTTGGTATGCTCCTGGACTTCTCGGTTGGTTCCGGCAAAACTTCCAACGAATGTTCGGACTTCCAGCGAACTCTCGAACTCCCAATGAGATCTCGATCTTGACTTCGGTAAAACACCTGCTTTATGTCTTACTGCTATCGTAGTTAATCCTGCACACTTTTCTTAACATATAGATTAGATCAAACAATTTATAATTGATTTCATCATCAAAATCCTAGATTCAACAGAAACAAGCAAGATGAATTTGGTATCGTGGTTAGAAATAAAGCTAAATTAGTGGCCAAAGATTTCAACCAAGAAGAAGGTATCGATTATGAAGAATCCTTCGCTCTTGTGGCTTGATTAGAAACCATAAGGATGCTCCTTGCCTATGCTAGTAGTAATAATTTTAAGTTGCTTCAAATGGATGTTAAAAGTGCTTTTCTTAATGACTTTATTTCCGAAGAAGTTTATATTGATCAACCTCCCGGATTTGAGAATGATAAGTTTCCCAATCATGTGTGTAAATTGACTAAAGCTTTCTACAGTTTAAAACAAGCCCCAAGGGCTTGGTATGAGAGACTTAGCTCTTTTCTTATTCTAAATAATTTCTCTAAAGGCAAGGTCGATACTACATTATTTATCAAAAAATTTAAAAATAATTTTCTTATTATTCAAATTTATGTTGATGACATTATTTTTGGCTTTACAAATGAGTCATTATGTGAATCGTTTGCCAAAAGCATGAATCTAGAGTTTGAAATGAGCTTAATGGGGGAACTAACCTTCTTTTTAGGCTTACAAATCAAACAACTTAAGGATGATATTTTTATTGGTCAAACAAAATATGCATTAGACTTGTTAAAACGGTTTAATATGGATAGTTCAAAGGCCATCAATATTCTTATAAGTACCTCTATTAAGTTAGACATTGACGAAGGTGGAGAAATCTTTAATCAAAAAGCCTATAGGGGTATGATAGGTAGTTTGCTATACCTCACTGCAACTAGATCGGATATCATATTTAGTGTAGGACTTTGTGCTAGATTTTAATCTAACCCCAAGCAATCTCATTTAAAAGCTGTCAAAAAGATTTTTAGATACCTAAAAGGAACTCCTAAATTAGGATTATGGTATCTAAAATCAAAAAAATTTGAATTGCTTGGTTATGCCGATACTAATTTTGCTGGGTGTTGAATGGATAGAAAAAGCACATCTAGAACATGAAAATTTTTAGGTTACGCACTTGTCTCTTGGTTCTCCAAGAAACAAAACTCGGTTGCACTATCCACAACCAAAGCCGAATACATTGCGGCAAGTGCATGTTGTGCACAAGTTGTATAGATGAAAAATACATTAGAAGATTATAAAATTTTTCTTCAAAATATTCCTATAAAATGTGACAATATAAGTGTAATATATTTAACAAAAAATCCTATTCAACACTCTAGAACTAAACACATTGACATTAGGCATCACTTCATACGAGATCTTATTAATAATCATGATGTAATATTAGAGTTTATTGATATGAAACATTAATTAACCGATATCTTTACAAAACCCTTAAATGAAGAATAATTTGATTTCATTAGAAGGGAATTAGGGATGTTAAACTGTCAGAATACATGAATTTGTTAATTTTTGTTTTCAGACTTTCTTGATCACTCACTTGAATCTTGATCTTATAGTATGCCTAATAAGCCATATGTATTTTTTCATACGAGTTTTATATGATGTTTGCATACAAATTTTATATGATGAATCATGAACTTATGGTATGCATTTTTCAATATGAGTTCTATATAATGTTTGAGTATGGTATACATTTTATATGATGAATCATGAACGTACAATCTTCAATATAAATCTTCTTCTCTTATGATGCGAATTTTACATGATGATGTAAATAAGGTAGTATGGTTCACAGCAATAAAAATCTTGCAAGTTGGAATCACCCCATGACAGCACCACACAACAATGTGAGCAGTGCTCACTACCTATAGGCAGTGGCGCCGCCCAGCTGGCGGTAGCACCGCCAGTTGTCATGGGTGGCAAGCGATAGCACCGCCCAGCTAGCGGTGCCACTACTCACAACCTGTCCCTTATAGACACCAAGTTAGGGCCGGCGGTAGAACCGACCCCAACCCATTCTGTACTTATCCAAACTACACAAAATCTCTTGCTCTCCCTCTAGCTACTCCAAAATACCCATCTCCTACTAAATCAAGGATCAATCTTCGACATCCTTTTGGAGATCACTAGAAGGAAAAACTACTAAAGTAATCTCTACACCAAATTGATTCTCCTTTGTATTACTTATTCTTGCTCCTTATTTGCCATCACAATTATAGTATCAATGAGATCTAGAAGATCCTTTAGGGACAAAGGGAAGAGGAGATTAGATGAAAACTATGACTCCATACTTTTCGATTCTCATTAACATGCCCCTAAATTTTCATCCATAGAGTCTAGACATGTTCATAAGGGTAAATATGTTGATTTAGACAAATTAAGTGATTTGGAATCTATTCAATGGTTTGCTAATCTAGACATTCTCCCAATCCTTCAAATTAGTAAATCTATTTACCCTAGACTTGTTAGGCTATTTTACAACAATATATGTGTAGATGAAAACGAAAGGGTATCTATCTATCTCTTAGGACATCATATACCTATTATGGATAGCATAATTTGTAACATCATAGGAATTGCGGTAAAAGAAAAAGGGTGTTATTTTAGAGGACAATGAGATGAAGAATCAATTAGGACTACTTACACAAATGCCTTAGGAACAATTTTTGGTAATCCTAACTTAACTATTCTTCTAAAAAGCTACGAACATTTACCACCTTTAAGCACCAAAATACTATTGAACTCAGATTTTGATGATGAAACCAATTGTAGTGTTGATCTAATATGTGTTTGAGTGATGCAGGGCTAACATTGATCAGAAGAGGCAAATTGATTAAAACAAGAGGAATCGGACGTTGGGCTGGAGTGAACATGTCAGAATATTGGATGGACATCGGCCCATAAGAACGGTCGACATGTCTGCAGAAGGCTTTGGGTCGAGAATTCGGGCATCAGGCCTAGAAGAGCGGACATTGCGCCAAGGAGATCGGAGTTGCGAAGGTCAATATGTTGATTGGGCAAAAGCCACAAAAGAGAATGATGCGTCGAAGGATTGGACTAAGGATGGAAAGAACCAATGACATGTCAGACAACACAAGATTAGTGCTTGAAATAATTTACCTAGATCGAGTTAGGTTTTAGAACCTAATTGAGTCAGTTTAAAATGTAATTAGACCAACTCAATTAGGGGCCAACTAGGCCCATAATAGGGCTATTTTGGGCCAAGAGAAAGGCCCATTTAGTGACCCAAGTTTAGGCTATGTTGGGCCAAGTAGAAGGCCCAAACAGTGACTCAAGAGGTGACACCATCATAGCACAGTCTCTAAGACTATGTCAAGTGATGGTACCGCCAGTCTGGGTGGTGGTACTACTCAACACAGCCTCCCAGGCGGTGGTACCACCCAATGGCAGGGTGCTAGGCGGTGGTACCACCTAGTGCAATGTCAATGTCAGATTGATACTAGCGGTGGTACCGCCTAACACAGGCGGTAGAACTGCCCGTGCCAAGGAAACCTGGGATAAGATATTTTTAGGCTCTAAGTTTGAATCCACTTGTAGCCTATAAATACCCCTCTCATCCCTAATTAACACATACATAATTAAGAGTGAAAAAGAAAAGAAATGCTACTGTAATCTTGTGTAGACTCCTCTCAAAAGTTCTAAGTGTTAGAATAGTTTGAAAGAGGAGTAAGTGGGGGTGTAAGGGTTATCTCCTAAACCCGGTAAAAGGAGAAAGAGTTGTAAAAGGTGGTTGGTCTTTGCCTATTGAAGGAAGACTGATAGTGGATGCCAGTGGCCTCGACGGAAGAGGAATCGGTGGAGTGAATGTAGGTCACGATGACCGAACCACTATAAAAATATGGTTTATGTTTCTCTTGAGCAATTTACTTTAACTGCAAACCACTTTACTTGCTTTACATCCACTATGCTCTTTTGTATGCTTTCAAAGTTAATACCTTTATGAAATGGTTTTTCATCGGAAACGGATTTAATCGCAATAAAGTTTTGAATCGATGGAATTTTTACCACTGCACTAATTCACCCTCTCTTAGTGCCGACTGCTTTCCTAATAGTTGGTATCAAAGCCTCATGATTTCTCATTTGGTTTAACACTCAAGAGAAATGACTCTTTTCGGCTTTCAAGAGGGACTTTCTCTCATTCGTCCTCCCTTATTCAATGGGACGGACTATACATATTAAAAAACTCGAATGAGAGTTTTCTTACTTTCCTTGGATTTGAATTTATAGAATATTGTCAAAAGTGGTTTTCGAAGGTCTTCTCTTCTAATGAACCATTGGAATGATTTGGAGAAGAAGACTTTTTCTTTAAATGCTAGAGTTATGAATGTTCTATTTTACGCTTTGGATAAAACTGAGTTTAATCGGGTTTGTACTTGTGAAATGGCTTTTGATATATGACACACTTTCAAAATCACACACGAAGGCACTAATAGAGTAAAAGATTATAAGATAAACCTTTTGATGCATGATTTTGAATTTTTTCGAATGAAGCCAAGCAAAACCATTGTTAACATGTACGGGATGTCGTCAATGGTTTAAAAGCACTTGTAGAAGCTTTTCAAATTTTGAACTTGCAAACAAAATTTTACATTCTCTTGATAAGAGTTGGGATCCGAAAATAACCGCAATACAAGAATCAAAAGATTTAAAACATTTTTCGATTGAAGAACTTTTTGGTTCATTAATGACATATAAAATGATGCACAATGCATAAAACGAACTTGAGAACAACCTTCTAAAGAATAGGAAGGATTTTGGACTTAGAACGATCGAAGATCACTCAAGTATAAGCTCAAGTGATGGTAAACTTAAACTCCTTACTATGAAATTTAAAAAGTTCATGAAATAAAAATTAAAGAATAAAAAGAACGCAACTACTCGCTATGAACACAAGAAGAGGGAATCACTTTGGGATGAATCAAGCTCATCCGATGACGAGAAGCAAACTGATGAAGACGAAACGATGAACTTCGCATTGATGACTCTTGATAATGAGATAAACAACTCAAACAAAACTCCTTTAATTTATTTTGAAATTACATGATGCATTTCATGAATTACTTTTAATTTAGTTTAGAATAATTATTTTTCTTGAAAATTGTAAGTTTAATAATATAATGAAAATACAAAAAAATTGTGATCATGCTAGTAATTTTGAAAATGATAATGAAAATTACATGTTTTATGTTATAGAAATAAAATGTTAGATTTAAATCTAATGATAATCCTATGTATGTTTTTCAAGAAGAAATAATGTGTATCTCGATGATTTCTGATTTTGATTGAAACCATGCTTGATGTCTTAATAAAAATGTTAAAAAGTTTGATATCATGCTTACAATGAAATTATGCATGATGATTTTTGTGATTCATGGCTTATTGATCTTTGTCGCAATGAATGTTGCTTTTTTGGTTATAAACAAGATATATGGTTTTTATGATGAAATTTATTTTTCGATCTTAAACAGTGATGCATGTTTTTATGTGGCATAAAAAGATAAAGGTATATTTATATGAAACCAACAACTTAAAATGAAACATCTCTATCTTATTGATTTTTTGATAAAAGATTAATGAATCCATGTATATTATGCTTTTGAATTTAATGGGTTTTACCTATATCATGATCTTGATTTTTCAAAATTATAAGTTGGGATTCTCTTATTATGAATCAAGATTTTTCATTAATCGTTCTCCTATGTTTCTTCTTAGTATTTTATTTAAAGAAAAGAATTACTATATGAATAATGTCTTTTGGTATTTAATTGGTCTTATCTTTGATGACATGATCTCTTTGTATTTATGGCTTGTATGCCTTGAAATGATTTAAAAAATTTATGATTTGTATATTGCATGATATGTTTGAATCATTCTTGTAAAAGAAAAAGGAAATTGTTAGCTTGCATATTGCAAAAGAGAACAAAAAATATATGCTAGCTTAAGTGATAAAACATAAGATTATGTTTATAATGCAAATTTATTGTTCTCATGATGTGAAAATTGATGTAAAGGGAAAAAGAATTACAAAATTATTTTCTTCCCTTTTTTTGACACTGACAAAGGGGGAGAAATTTTACTAGCTTGCATACTTCAAGAAGAAGCAAAAAGCTTGCACACTCCAAAAATGCAAAATTTTTACCAACTTCCATTGTAAAATTTGCTAGCTCACAATTTGCTAGGAGAAAAACTTGCTAGGAAGCAAAATTGCTAGCTTACTCTAAAATGATGCATGCAATACTTATGATTTTATTATGATGATGTATTTGATGTATTGCATATCATGTATGAGAATCATGATTAAAATTGCATTGACTTGAATTAAATTTAAATTCAAGGTTTATCTCAATTATGACATATTGAAATAAGAATGACGCTTTATTTTTGTCATAATTTGAAAATTGATGAATTGAACCATTGTTTTGTTATTCCCCTCTTTTTGCTAATGACAAAGGGGGAGAAAGAATTTCTAGCATGCACATCATGAAAAGAGGCAAACTTGTTAGCTTGTACAAGCCAAGAAGATGTAAAATCATGCTAGCTTGCTTGATGATATATGGAAGACGAAGCAAAAAGTTTGCTCATCTCGAAAGCAAGAAATGCTATCTTGCGATCTTAAGCAAAAGTGCTAGCTTGTAATCTCAAGAAGCAAAATATGCTAACTGGCATATGTAGCAAAATTTATAAACTTGCATATTTCAAGAAGCAAGAATTGCTTTCTTGAACATCTCAAAATTACTAGCTTGCATGTTCTAATATGATATAGCACTTGCTAAATTTGCTAGCCTGCATAATAATTAAAATGGAGATTATGTTTAGTATGCAATGATTTGAACTTATATCTCAAATACTTGATAGTTGTACTTCTCCTTTTCGTTGATGATAAAGGGGGAGAAGTATAATGTTATGCATAAGTTTATGAAAACATGTAGCTTGGATTTTTGAATCCAAGAGTTCTATCAATATGACATATTGATAGGGGGAGTTTGTTTAAACTCCGGGAGTTAAGGTTAACTCCGTCATCAATTGGTTGTTATTATAAAAAAGGGAGAGATTGTTGAATCTCGGATTTTGATAATGAAACCAATTGTAGTGTTGATCTAATATGTGTTTGAGTGATGCAGGGCTAATGTCGATCAGGAGAGGTAAATTGATGAAAGCAAGAGGAATCAGACGTTTGTTTAAACTCTAAGAGTTCTATCAATATGGCATATTGATAGGGGGAGTTTGTTTAAACTCTAGGAGTTAAGGTTATCTCCGTCATCAATTGGTTGTCATCATAAAAAAGATAGAGATTGTTGAATCTCGGATTTTGATGATGAAACTAATTATAGTGTTTATCTAATATGCGTTTGAGTGATGCAGGGCTAATGTCGATCAAGAGAGGCAAATTGACTAAAGTAGGAGGAATTGGATGTTGGGCCGTAGTGAATATGTCAGAATATTGGATGTCGGGCTGGAGGAATGGTCGACATGTTGGCAGAAGGCTTCGGGCTAAGAATTCGAGCATTGGCCTAGAAGAGCGGACATTGTGCCAGGGAGATCGGAGTTGCGAAGGTCAACATGTCGATTTGGTAAAAGCCGCAAAAGAGGACGATGCGTTAAAAGATCAGATAAAGCGCCGAAAGAACCAATGACATGCTAGACAACACATGATCAGTGCTTGTAATAATTTGCCTAGATCGAGTTAGGTTTTAGAGTCTAATTGAGTCGATTTAGAATATAATTAGACCAACGCAATTAGGGGCCAACTAGGCCTAAAACAGGGTTGTTTTGGGCCAAGAGAAAGGCTAATTCAGTGACCCAAGTTTGGGCTATGTTGGGCCAAGTGGAAGGCCCAAACAGTGACCCGAGAGGTGACACCATCATAGCACAATCTCTAAGACTATGTTAGGCAGTTGTACCGTCAGTCTGGGCAATGGTACCGCCCAGCATAGCCTCCCAAGTGGTGGTACCGCTAGACTAGGTGGTGGTACCGCTTAGTGGTAGGGTGCCAAGCGGTGGTTGTAATATCCCTCACTTTTGAAAAATTATTTATAAGGATCTATTTCAACTCGGATAATATATATGTAAACAAAATAAATCCAGTGATCAAAGTGTTAGGCTGTTAAAAAAATAAAAATAAAAATTTTGGTTTTATCCCACCACCTCCCACGATCTTTGTTTCCCATGGGAAATAGAGAGAGGAGCTGGGGGCATTAGGGAAGAAGAAGAGGAGAAGAAGAGAAGAAGAAGAAGAAGAAGAAGAAGAAGAAGAAGAAGAAGAAGAAAATAGGAGGGTGGCTGCAGCAAGGGCTGCAGCGAGGAGCTATGGGGAATTGGGGAGGAGAAAGGAAGAGAAGAAGGAGAGAAAGAAGAGCAAGGGAGGAAGAAGAGGCTGCAGTTGCGACGGTGGCAGTTGTAGCTAGAAGAGAAGAAGGAGAGGAAGAAGAGCAGGGGAGGAAGAAGAGGTTGCAGTTGTGGCGATGGCAGCTGTAGCTGTAAGAGAAGAAGGAGAGGAAGAAGTGCAGGGGAGGAAGAAGAGGCTGCGGCTGCGGCGGTGGCAACTACAACTAGAGGAGAAGAAGGAGAGGAAGAAGAGTAGGGGAGGAAGAAGAGGCTATGACTGCAGAAAAGAAAGAGAGGGAAGATGAGGAAAGAAGGGGTTGGGCTGTGGTTATGAATGCAGCGGCAACTGCAGCAGCTACGTTGGCGAAAGAAGAAGAGGAAGAAAAGAAGAGAAGGAAGGGAAAGAAGAGGCTGGGCTGTGGTTGTGTCTATAGCAGCTGCGATGGCATCTGCAGCAGTTGTGTGGCGAAAGAGGAAGAGGAAGGAAAAAGAGAAAGAAAGGAAAGGGGAAAAAGGGGCTATAGCCGTGATTGCGGCTGCGTATGCAGTAGCTGTGTCTGTGAAAGAAGAGGAGGAAGAAGGTAGTACGGTGGAAGGGGCTGCAACTATGGCAGCGGCTGTGGTGGTGGCTGCGACAGCTGCATTTGGGAAAGAAAAAAGAAGGAATGAGAGTAAGGGAGAGTAGATGATTGTGCCCCTATGTTTGGCACGAGCTGTAGTTGCGGAGAAAGAAAGAAGTTGGGTGTAGAAAACAAAACTGGGAGAGGAGACAGAGGAAAAATAGAAAAAGGATTCGAGCATACATCTTCAGATCTTTGGATCAAAATCTGTGAAAGGCAAGTATTTCAATCCTTTCTATTGCAAGTGTTTCGATCCCTTCTATGGCAAGTGTTCCGATCCTTCCGATTGCAAGCTTTCTAATCTTTCCTATTGCACATGTCCTGATCTTTCTTTATTGCAATTTTATCTCTGCAATTGTCTTAAATATGAAAACTTTGAATTGTTCTAGCCTTGCATTTGATATGTCTCCTGTTTAGACATAATGATTTGAATATATGAAACTTCCGAGATATGACCTTTCTACCTTATTATAGTTATAACTTCATGCACTGACCTATGATTTATTCAAAACTTATTTCATTGGAAACTAGACTCATAATTCTTTCTTTTGATAACTAGATTGAAAGATTTAGAATCTAAATGCTTACCCAATTATCTATTGAATCCAACCCTATGAATTCTATGAAATAGTGATTTTGTTTTCTAACCTTTGATTACCAAATCATTTGTAACTCTTTGTTGGAAACTTCGATTCATACAAAACTTATTTTATCTGAAACTAGATTGAAATATCTTTCCAATGATATATTTGTTGAGTAAATTAGAGCATGATTAATTATTTGAATCATTTGTTCAATATGCTTCTCGAATTTTGTCAAAAATCGAGCTTTGGTCAATTTTGCCTTATCATGTTCCATTCCATTTGGAAATTGATTTCATTTAGCTTTTTTGTTCAATTAAGCTTTATATTACTGTTTTGAATTCTTGTATACTCTTGTCCTTAATTTATTTGCATTCTTGAAACTTATTGTGTAAAGTTTATGCTGTATCATATTGACTCATATAGGCACATGTATATCCCATTATTTCACAATTGCTTTCGATATGTGCCTATTCCAATTTCATTTCTTTAGACATTGAATTCATCTAATATTCTTATTTCAATTGAGCTATATATGATTGCTTGGAATCCTTGTATGCTCTTCCTTTCATTTTCTTTCAAATCTAAATACATTTGTGAAAGATTATGCTTACATCGTATTGACTCGTAAAGGCACATGTATATTTTGTTGTTCCATGTGTGCTTCCGATATGTGCTATTTATTGTTCATACTATCCTTTTGTACTCTGATGTTTGTGGGATATTATGAACCTTTACCAGAAATGGTAAAGAGAGTTATGCATAGAGCACGTGATGCTCTGCCGGCCCCCTATGATTTCACTCATATGTGGATGGATAGAGCTCCCAAATGTGGGAGAGCACCCAAACGTGGGAGACTTATGTTTGATGGTGATTTAGAAATGGATGCACCATATTATGTTATGGTCCCACTTCACTTTCTATGTATTTGATATAATTATCCAGAGCTTTGGTTATGTGTTTCTATATGAGTTCTGGATAAGAATGATATGAATGCAACGTCAAATTTGAAGTTTGAGCCTTTGTTATGTATTTGTTCTTCTATATGCTCCAAAATGATTCGTATGCCATTGATTTGCTTTGAGTTATTTCACATACCAGTGATATGTTCCGAAATGTCTTATTTGTTATTGATATGCTCCGAAATGTTTCATCTGCTATTGTTATGCTCCGAAATGTTCCATATGTCATTGATATACTCTAGGACATTTCATATGCTATTGATATGCTCTAATTACTCTGTGCTTCATTTGATATGAACTAAATATATTTTGAATGACATTACATTTGCAAATTTGTATCTAATGAGATGGTACCTTGAGAGTTCATATATTTTGCCTTGCATTGTGATACCTTATTTGTTTGAAACTGTTCCTTTTCATTTTGGATATATTTTATCACTTGCTAAGCTATTTTTAGCTCACTCCATTACTATATAAATCTTTTAGGGCAGCTTGTGACTCTTTGAGATGTTTGTATTGGGCTGAGGCATTGGAGAGCTGTCACGCCCTTCAAAATATCGATAATATTTAAATTTTTCATCACAAATCAATCTAGGATCCAAACTAACATTTGAGGATACTGAGAAACATTCAGTCAAATTCATATTTATAAAACCTATATAGTTTATAATATATCACATCACTCAATAATTCACACTTATGAATACCCAAACCAACTTAACAAAATATTAACAACACTTATAAATCCACAAGCTAAACAATTTATACAATCATAACTCCATCCATTGATCATCAATTTATATCATTATAAACTAAACTTAACATTCTAAAATTCCAAATACGAGAGATCTTTTAATACTTTTACACGACATATCCATTCATGTTCTTCAACAACATTTTTATTACAAACAAAATATGCTTATACAACAATAACATAACAACCAACAAGACTTGTCCACGATTCTGAATAGCTCTCCACTGCCTTAGCCCAATACAAACATCTCAATACTGACAAGCTGATCTAAAATATTTTATATAACAATGGAGTGAGCTAAAAATAGCTCAGTAAGTGACAAAATATATCTAGAGTGAAATGGGACAGTTTCAAATAAATAACATATCACAATGCAAGGCAGAATACAAGAACTCTCAGGGTACCATATTATTAGATACAAAATCGCAAATGCCTTGTCATTCAAAACATATTTGGTTCATAACAAATGAAGTACAGAGTAATTGGAGCATATCAATAGTGTATGAAATGTTTCGGAGCATATCAATGGCATATGGAACATTTTGGAGCATAACAATAGCAGATGAAACATTTCGAAGTATATTGATGGCGTATGAAATGTTTTAGAGCATATCAATAACAAATGAAACATTTTGGAATATATCAATGGTATATGAAATATTTCAAAATATAACAACGACATATGAACTATTTCGGAACATAACAAAGAACAAATACGAAACAGAAGCTCAAACGTCGAATTTGACGTTGCATTCATATCATTCTTATCCAAAGCACATACAAAAATACATAACCAAAGCTCTGGATATCATATTAAACATATAGAAGGTGTAGTGGGACCACAGACAGAATGTGATTCATCCATTTATGAATGACCACCAGACAGAAGTCTCTCACGTTTGGGAGCTCCATCCACGCATGTCTAGGTGAAGTCAGAG
Organism: Musa balbisiana; assembly: GCA_004837865.1. NCBI lineage: Eukaryota > Viridiplantae > Streptophyta > Magnoliopsida > Zingiberales > Musaceae > Musa > Musa balbisiana. The sequence continues at coordinate 18,365,667 of CM017196.1, read as the reverse complement.
GGGGCTGGCAGAGCATCACAAGTTCTATGCATAACTCCCTTTACCATTTCTAGCAAAGGTTCACAATATCTCACAAACACCAAAGTACAGAAGGACAGTATGAGTAATAAAATTGGGACATATTGGAAGCATATGCAGAACAACAAAATGTGCATATGCCTTTACGAGTCAATAAGATGCAAACATAATCTTTCACAAATGAATTCAGATTTGAAAGGAAATGAAAGCAAGAACATACAAGGATTCTAACCAATCACATATAGTCCAATTGAAATAAGAAGGTTAGATGAATTCAATATCCAAATAAATGAAACTGGGATAGGCACATATCCAAAGTAAATGCGGAACAATGGGATATACATGTGCCTATACTAGTCAATACAATACAGCATAAACTTTACACAATAGGTTTCAAGAATGTAAATAATTTAAGGACAAGAGAATATAAGAATTCAAAGCAGTAATATAAAGCTCAATTGAACAAAGAAAGCTAAATGAAATCAGTTTCCAAAGGAATGAAACCAGATATGCGAAATTGACCAAAGCTTGATTTCTGACAGAATTTGAGAGGCACATTAAACAAATAATTCAAACTATCAATCGTGCTCCAATTTATGCAAAAAATATGTCATTGGAAAGATATTTAAATCTAGTTTCAGATAAATAAGTTTTGTATGAATCAAAGTTCCCAATAAAGAGTTACAATTGATTTAGTAACCAAAGGTCAGAAAACAAAATCACTATTTTATAAAATTTATATGGTCGATTTCAATAGATAATTGGGTAGGCATTTAGACTCTAAATCTTTTAATCTAGGTATGATATACGAGTCTAATTTCCAATGAAATAAGAAGGTTAGATGAATTCAATATCCAAATAAATGAAACTGGGATAGGCACATATCCAAAGTAAATGCGGAACAATGGGATATACATGTGCCTATACTAGTCAATACAATACAGCATAAACTTTACACAATAGGTTTCAAGAATGTAAATAATTTAAGGACAAGAGAATATAAGAATTCAAAGCAGTAATATAAATGAAATCAGTTCAAAGGAATGAAACCAGATATGCTGAATGACCAAAGCTTGATTTCTGACAGAATTTGAGAGGCACATTAAACAAATAATTCAAACTATCAATCGTGCTCCAATTTATGCAAAACATATGTCATTGGAAAGATATTTAAATCTCGTTTCAGATAAAATAAGTTTGTATGAATCAAAGTTCCCAATAAAGAGTTACAATTGATTAGTAACCAAAGGTCAGAAAACAAAATCACTATTTTATAAAATTTATATGGTCGATTTCAATAGATAATTGGGTAGGCATTTAGACTCTAAATCTTTTAATCTAGGTATGATATACGAGTCTAATTTCCAATGAAATAAGTTTTGAATAAATCAGTTGTCAGTGCATGAAGTTATAACCATAACATGGTAGAAAGGTCATATATCGGAAGTTTCACATATTCAAATCATTATGTCTAAACAGGAGACCTATCAAATGCAAGGCTAGAAAGAATTTAAAGTTTTCATGTTTAAGGCAATTGCAGAGATAAAATTTTAGTAAGGAAAGATCAGGATACTTGCAATAGGAAAGATTTGAGAGCTTGCAATAGGAATAATCGGAACACTTGCAATAGAAAGGATCAGAACACTTGTAATAGAAGGGATCGAAACACTTGCAATAGGAAGGATTGTAACACTTGCAATAGAAGGGATCAAAACACTTACAATAGGAAGGATTGGAACACTTGCAATAGATGGGATCAAAACACTTGCCTTCGCAGATTTTGATCCGAAGATCCGAAGGTGTACGCCCGAATCCTTTTTCTACTTTTCCTCTGTCTCCTCTCCCTATTTTGTTTTCTACACCCGTCTTCTTTCTTTCTCTATAACTACAGCTCATGCTGAACATCGGAGCACAGTCATCTGCTCTCCCATACTGTCATTCCTTCTTTTTTCTTTCCCAAACACAGTTGTCGCAGCCATCGCCACAACCGTCGCCACAGTCACAACCCCTTCCACCGTACTACCTTCTTCCTCCTCTTCTTTTGCAAACACAGCTGCTGCATACATAGCCGCCGCTGCCACAACTGCAATCATGGCCACAACCCCTTTTTCCCCTTTCCTTTATTTCTCTTTTTCCTTTCTCTTTCTCTTTCGCCACGCAGTTGCTGTAGTTGCCACCGCAGCCGTTGCAGCCGCAACCACAGCCTAGCCCCTTCTTTCCCTTCCTTCTCTTCTTTCCTTCCTCTTCTTCTTTCACCGATACAGCTGGTACAATTGCCACCGCAACCACTGCAGCTGTAACCACTGCAGCCGTAACCATAGCCCAACCCCTTCTTTCCTCATCTTCCCTCTCTTTCTTTTCTGCAACTGCAGCTGCCACCGCTACAGCCATAGCCTCTTCTTCCTCCCCTACTCTTCTTCCTCTCCTTCTTCTCTTCCAACTGCAACTGCCACCGCCACAGTCGCAGCCTCTTCTTCCTCCCCAGCACTTCTTCCTCTCCTTCTTCTCTTCCAACTGCAGCTGCCACCACCGCAGCTGCAGCCTCTTCTTCCTCCCCTGCTCTTCTTCCTCTCCTTCTTCTCTTCCTTTCTCATCCCCAATGCCCCATAGCTCCTCACTGTAGCCCTTGCTGTAGCCCCCCTCCTCTTTTCTTCTACTTTTTCTTCTTCTTCTTCTTCTTCTCTTCTTCTCCACTTCTTCCCTTCTCCTCCCCGATGCCCCACACATGCACTCCCCTGTTTCCTCCTGCAGGAAACCGAGGTGCTGCAGCCCTACCTGCTGCAGCTACCTCTCGCTCCCCTCCCTCTTCCCTCTCTTCTCCCTCTTCTCTTCTTCTTCTTCTCCTCTTCTTCCCTTCTCCTCCCCGACGAATAGCACCTCCTCTCCTCTGTTTCCCCCGGCAGGAAATAGAGGTGCCGCAGCCACCTCCTCCCTCCTCTTCTTCTTCTCTTCTTCTTCTTCTTCTTCTTCTTTTCTTCTTCTTCCCTTCTCCTCCTCTTCTTCTTCTCCTCCTTTTCTCCTCTTCTTCCCTCCTCTACTTCTCTTCTTCTTCCCCAATGCCCCCAGCTCCTCTCTTTGTTTCCCTTGGGAAACAGAGAGCGTGGGAGGCGGTGGGGTAAAACTGAAATTTTTTGTTTTCTTTGTTTTTTGTAGCTTAACAATCTAGTCCTTGAAATTACTATATTTACATATATGTCCTTCGATTTACAAATAAATCAATAAATTTCAAAAGTGAGGGATATTACACTCTCCCCCCCTTAAAAGATCATTTAGTCGTCTAAATTGGTTATACCTCAATCGATGAAAAGATGATGATACGTTTTATTTATTTTCTTCTTTATCCCCCAAATAGTTTTATCAATAGATTATAATTCAATTACACCCTCATCCAAGAGTGATTAAAAATATCCTCCTCCTTGATCTTCAATAAATGGTAACCCGATCTCCGATTAATCTTGGAAAGTACTTATGCACTATTCAATTGATTAGATAAATCGTTACTTAAGAGGATACTCATTTTTTGATGGTCACCTGATTCAATTGTCTACAATTAATGTGAAGTCTCAATGTTCCATCCATCTTAACTAACACTGGAGCACCCCATGATGAAATATTAGGCCAAATAAAATCCTTATTTAATTATCCTTGTAGTTGCTTTTTCAATTCTACTTACTCAGATGATGTCATTCTATAGAGAGGCTTAGATATTTGGATTGTCCCAAGGACCAAATCAAAAGCAAAGTCATGTCTAGAGGTAATCCGGACAAGTTATCCTGTGATACATCAGGCAAAGAGGTAAATCATGTCCAATACTCTCAAAGTAAAAGATAGGCTGATCTAATATGCAAAAAGTGATCATTTGTTGTATAACAATCTATACTGGTATGATAAGAAGATAGCCAATCCATACCAATTATAATATCAAAACTCCAAATCTCTAGGAAAATCAAATCAATAAAAAGTTTATGTTCTCTAATAGAAATTAGACAAGAGGACCTGATCAAGCTTGTTATCAAAAAATCCCCAATGATCGTATTTACCTATATCATATAATCCAGTGATCTAGGTTGAATGCTTGAATGATAAGCAAAATATTATGAATCAAATCATAGATGAGACCCATAGTCAAACAAATATTTGCAGTCTTTCATAACCATGAATAATACCTTCGACTACTAATTTAGAAGCTTTAGAGTCATATTCAGTGATAGCAAACACTCTGACATGGGCTGATGACTTAGGAGGCAGTGACTCTTTCTTCTTGTTCCAAGGGCAGTTTTTTATTTTTATGATTCAACTTTTTACAAATAAAATAGGCTCTAGTCACTTGAAAACATAGACTTATTTCATAATCTAACCCACATCTTACACTGGATTGAGTCTTTTGTGGTGACTTTTCTTATCAAATCCAGATGTCTTGACCCTCTTGTTACACTTTTTGATTCATTTCCAATCATATTTTTATTGGTAAACTTATCCTTGTCATTTTTGCCATTTGATCTCCAAAAATTCTATTCATTGTTCCCATTAATAATCAGCCTCTACCTCTAATATAAGGTGGCAAAAGAAATCTTTTGATCATCAGAATAATTTCATACATCAAATATCTTTTCCATTCGCATCTTCCAATTTTTTTTCTGCCACCAATGGATTCGGTTCACCACGCTTTCACTACGCCATTCTGATTTAATATCCTCGATCAACCCTTTCATTCCTTTTAATTAATCAGAAACAAATGAAGTAGGAGGACCAAATGTCCTCATCATCCTAGATTCCTAAAATGCACTCAAAGAAAATTTCCACCGATCACTATAGTTCACAAAACCTCAATATATTTTGCAACACAATATATCAAATATTTCAGTGATCCTCAAACCATGCTCTGATACCACCTCTATCACGCCCCACAAAATATCGATAATATTTAAATTTTTCATCATAAATCAATCTAGGATCCAAACTAACATTTGAGAACACTGAGAAACATTCAGTCAAATTCACATCTATAAAACCTGTACAGTTTATAATATATCACATCACTCAATAATTCACACTTTGAATACCCAAACCAACTTAACAAAATATTAACAACACTTACAAATCCACAAGCTAAACAATTTATATAATCAGAACTCCATCCATTTATCATCAATTTATATCATTATAAACTAAACTTAATATTCTGATATTCTAAATATGAGAGATCTTTTAATACTTTTACACGACATATCCATTCAAGTTCTTCAACAACATTTTTGTTACAAATAAAATATGCTTATACAATAATAACATAACAACCAACAAGACTTGTCCATTATTCTGAATAGCTCTCCACTACCTCAGCCCAATACAAACATCTCAAGACTAACAAGTTGACCTAAAATATTTTATATAACAATGGAGTGAGCTAAAAACAGCTCAACAAATGACAAAATATATCTAGAGTGAAAAGGGACAGTTTCAAACAAATAAGATATCACAATGCAAGATAGAATACAAGAACTCTTAGGGTACCATATTATTAGATATAGAATCACAAATGTCATGTTATTCAAAACATATTTGGTTCATAACAAATGAAGTACAGAGTAATCGGAGAATATTAATAGCATATGAAATGTTTCGGAGCATATCAATGGCATATGAAACATTTCGGAGCATAACAATAGCAGATGAAACATTTCGAAATATATCGATGGCGTATGAAATGTTTCGGGGCATATCAATAACAAATGAAATATTTTGGAACATATTAATAGTATATAAAATATTTCAAAGCATAACAACAACATATGAACCATTTCAGAACGTAACAAAGAACAAATATGAAATAGAAGCTCAAACGTCGAATTTAACGTTGCATTCATATCATTCTTATCCAAAGCACATACAGAAATACATAACTAAAGCTCTAGATATCATATCAAACATACAGAAGGTGTAGTGGGACCACAGACAGAATGTGATTCATCCATTTCTAAATGACCACCAAACAGAAGTCTACCACATCTGGGAGCTCCATCCACCCACGTCTAGGTAAAGTCAGAGGGGCTGGCAGAGCATCGCAGGCTCTATGCATAACTCCCTTTACCATTTCTAGCAAAGGTTCACAATATCCCATAAATACTAGAGTACAAAAGGACAGTATGAGTAATAAAATTGGGACATATCAGAAGCACATGCGGAACAACAAAACATACATATGCCTTTACGAGTCAATAGGATGCAAACATAATCTTTCACAAATGAATTCATATTTTAAAGGAAATGAAAGCAAGAACATACAAGGATTCCAAGCAATCACATATAGTCCAATTGAAATAAGAAGGCTAGATGAATTCAATATCCAAATGAATGAAACTGGTATAGGCATATATCGAAAGCAAATGCGGAACAATGGGATATACATGTGCCTCTACTAGTCAATACAATATAGCATAAACTTTACACAATAGGTTTCAAGAATGCAAATAATTTAAGGATAGGAGAATATAAGAATTCAAAGCAGTAATATAAAGCTCAATTGAACAAAGAAAGCTAAATGAAATCGGTTTCCAAGGGAATGAAACCAGATATGCGAAATCGACCAAAGCTCGATTTTTGATAGAATTCGAGAGGCACATTAAACAAATAATTTAAACTATCAATCATGCTCCAATTTACTCAGAAAATATATTATTCGAAAGATATTTCAATCTAGTTTTAGATAAAATAAGTTTTGTATGAATCAAAGTTTCTAACAAAGAGTTACAATTGATTTAGTAACCAAAGGTCAGAAAACAAAATCACTATTTTGCAGAATTCATATGGTCGGGTTCAATAGATAATTGGTTAGGCATTTAGACTCTAAATCTTTTAATCTAGGTTTCAAAAGAAAGATATACGAGTCTAGTTGCTAATAAAATAAGTTTGAGTAAATCAGAGGTCAGTGCATGAAGTTCTAACCATAACAAGGTAGAAGTGTCATATCTTGAAAGTTTTTCACATATCCAAATAGTTACGTCTAAACAGGAGACATATCAAATGCAGGCTACAATAATTCAAAGTTTTTCATATTCAAGGCAATTACCCAAGTTAAAATTCAAGTAAGAAAGATCAAGATACTTGCTCACAGGAAGATTTTGAAAGTTTGCAATAGGAATGATCAGAACACTTGCAATAGAAGGGATCGAAACACTTGCAATAGGGAAGGATCAGAAAACACACTTAAATAGAAGGGCAATAGGAAGGATCAGAACACTTGCAATAGGAAGGATCGAAACACTTGCAATAGGAAGGATCGAAACACTTGCAATAGGAAGGATCGAAACACTTGCAATAGGAAGGATCGAAACACTTGCAATAGGAAGGATCAGAACACTTGCAATAGGAATGATCAGAACACTTGCAATAGGAAGGATCAGAACACTTGCAATAGGAAGGATCGAAACACTTGCAATAGGAAGGATCAGAACACTTGCAATAGGAAGGATCGAAACACTTGCAATAGGAAGGATCGAAACACTTGCAATAGGAAGGATCGAAACACTTGCAATAGGAATGATCAGAACACTTGCAATAGAAGGGATCGAAACACTTGCAATAGAAGGGATCGAAACACTTGCAATAGGAAGGATCGAAACACTTGCAATAGGAAGGATCGAAACACTTGCAATAGGAAGGATCGAAACACTTGCAATAGGAAGGATCGAAACACTTGCAATAGAAGGGATCGAAACACTTGCAATAGGAAGGATCAGAACACTTGCAATAGAAGGGATCGAAACACTTGCAATAGGAAGGATCGAAACACTTGCAATAGGAAGGATCGAAACACTTGCAATAGGAAGGATCGAAACACTTGCAATAGGAAGGATCGAAACACTTGCAATAGGAAGGATCGAAACACTTGCAATAGAAGGGATCGAAACACTTGCAATAGGAAGGATCGAAACACTTGCAATAGGAAGGATCAGAACACTTGCAATAGGAAGGATCGAAACACTTGCAATAGGAAGGATCGAAACACTTGCAATAGGAAGGATCGAAACACTTGCAATAGGAAGGATCGAAACACTTGCAATAGGAAGGATCGAAACACTTGCAATAGGAAGGATCGAAACACTTGCAATAGAAGGGATCGAAACACTTGCAATAGGAAGGATCGAAACACTTGCAATAGGAAGGATCGAAACACTTGCAATAGGAAGGATCAGAACACTTGCAATAGGAAGGATCGAAACACTTGCAATAGGAAGGATCGAAACACTTGCAATAGGAAGGATCGAAACACTTGCAATAGGAAGGATCGAAACACTTGCAATAGGAAGGATCGAAACACTTGCAATAGGAAGGATCGAAACACTTGCAATAGGAAGGATCGAAACACTTGCAATAGGAAGGATCGAAACACTTGCAATAGGAAGGATCGAAACACTTGCAATAGGAAGGATCGAAACACTTGCAATAGGAAGGATCGAAACACTTGCAATAGGAAGGATCGAAACACTTGCAATAGGAAGGATCGAAACACTTGCAATAGGAAGGATCGAAACACTTGCAATAGGAAGGATCGAAACACTTGCAATAGGAAGGATCGAAACACTTGCAATAGGAAGGATCGAAACACTTGCAATAGGAAGGATCGAAACACTTGCAATAGGAAGGATCGAAACACTTGCAATAGGAAGGATCGAAACACTTGCAATAGGAAGGATCGAAACACTTGCAATAGGAAGGATCGAAACACTTGCAATAGGAAGGATCGAAACACTTGCAATAGGAAGGATCGAAACACTTGCAATAGGAAGGATCGAAACACTTGCAATAGGAAGGATCGAAACACTTGCAATAGGAAGGATCGAAACACTTGCAATAGGAAGGATCGAAACACTTGCAATAGGAAGGATCGAAACACTTGCAATAGGAAGGATCGAAACACTTGCAATAGGAAGGATCGAAACACTTGCAATAGGAAGGATCGAAACACTTGCAATAGGAAGGATCGAAACACTTGCAATAGGAAGGATCGAAACACTTGCAATAGGAAGGATCGAAACACTTGCAATAGGAAGGATCGAAACACTTGCAATAGGAAGGATCGAAACACTTGCAATAGGAAGGATCGAAACACTTGCAATAGGAAGGATCGAAACACTTGCAATAGGAAGGATCGAAACACTTGCAATAGGAAGGATCGAAACACTTGCAATAGGAAGGATCGAAACACTTGCAATAGGAAGGATCGAAACACTTGCAATAGGAAGGATCGAAACACTTGCAATAGGAAGGATCGAAACACTTGCAATAGGAAGGATCGAAACACTTGCAATAGGAAGGATCGAAACACTTGCAATAGGAAGGATCGAAACACTTGCAATAGGAAGGATCGAAACACTTGCAATAGGAAGGATCGAAACACTTGCAATAGGAAGGATCGAAACACTTGCAATAGGAAGGATCGAAACACTTGCAATAGGAAGGATCGAAACACTTGCAATAGGAAGGATCGAAACACTTGCAATAGGAAGGATCGAAACACTTGCAATAGGAAGGATCGAAACACTTGCAATAGGAAGGATCGAAACACTTGCAATAGGAAGGATCGAAACACTTGCAATAGGAAGGATCGAAACACTTGCAATAGGAAGGATCGAAACACTTGCAATAGGAAGGATCGAAACACTTGCAATAGGAAGGATCGAAACACTTGCAATAGGAAGGATCGAAACACTTGCAATAGGAAGGATCGAAACACTTGCAATAGGAAGGATCGAAACACTTGCAATAGGAAGGATCGAAACACTTGCAATAGGAAGGATCGAAACACTTGCAATAGGAAGGATCGAAACACTTGCAATAGGAAGGATCGAAACACTTGCAATAGGAAGGATCGAAACACTTGCAATAGGAAGGATCGAAACACTTGCAATAGGAAGGATCGAAACACTTGCAATAGGAAGGATCGAAACACTTGCAATAGGAAGGATCGAAACACTTGCAATAGGAAGGATCGAAACACTTGCAATAGGAAGGATCGAAACACTTGCAATAGGAAGGATCGAAACACTTGCAATAGGAAGGATCGAAACACTTGCAATAGGAAGGATCGAAACACTTGCAATAGGAAGGATCGAAACACTTGCAATAGGAAGGATCGAAACACTTGCAATAGGAAGGATCGAAACACTTGCAATAGGAAGGATCGAAACACTTGCAATAGGAAGGATCGAAACACTTGCTTCTCCCTCTCTTCCTTCTTCTCCCTCTTCTCTTCTTCTTCTTCTCCTCTTCTTCCCTTCTCCTCCCGGACGAACAGCGCCTCCTCTCCTCTGTTTCCCCTTGCGGGAAATAGAGGTGCGCAGCCACATCCTCCCTCCTCTTCTTCTTCTTCTTCTTCTTCTTCTTCTTCTTCTTCTTCTTTCTTCTTCTTCCCTTCTTCTCCTCTTCTTCTTCTCCTCCTTTTCTCCTCTTCTTCCCTCCTTCTCTACTTCTCTTCTTCTTCCCCAACACCCCCAGCTCCTCTCTCTGTTTCCCATGGGAAACAGAGAGCATGGGTGGTGGTGGGATAAAACTAAAATTTTTGGTTTTCTTTTTCTTTTTCTTTTTTTTTGCATCTTAACAAACTAGTCCTTGAAATTTCTATATTTACATCTATATCCTCCAATTTATAAATAAATCAATAAATTTCAAAAGAGAGGGATATTACAAGAGCTATTCAGAATCATGGGCAAGTCTTATTAGTTGTTATGTTATTGTTGTATAAGCATATTTTGTATGTAACAAAATGTTATCGATGAACCTGAATGGATATGTCATGTAAAAGTATTAAAAGATCTCTCGTATTTAGAATTTCGGAATGTTAAGTTTAGTTTACAATGATATGAACTGATGATAAATGGTTGGAGTTCTGATTGTATAAATTGTTTAGCTTGTGGATTTATAAGTGTTGTTAATATTTTATTAAGTTGGTTTGGGTTTTCATAAGTGTGAATTATTGAGTGATGTGATATATAATTATAATCTATACATGTTTTATAGATGTGAATTTGATTGAATGTTTCTTAGTGTCTTCAAATGTTAGTTTGGATCCTGGATGGATTTGTGATGAAAAATTTAAATATTATCGATATTTTGAGGGGCGTGACAGAGGTGGTATCAGAGCATGGTTTGAGGATCACTGAAATATTTGTTATGTTGGCATGCAAAATATATTGAGGTCTAGTGAACTATAATGATTAGTGGAAATTTTCTTTGATGCATTTTAGGAATTTAGGATGATGAGGACATTTGGTCCTCATACTTCATTTTCTTCTGATTAATTAAGGGGGATGAAAGGGTTAATCGAGGATATTAAATCAGAGTGGCACAAAGAAAGCATAGTGAACCTATTCCATTGGTGGCAAAAAAATGGATGATGCAAATAGAGAAGATATTTGATGTACGAAATTATTCTGATAATTAAAAGAATTTCTAGCGATCAAGGACAAGAATACCTAGGACAAGTTTATGAATAAAAAAAAAATGATTGGATATGAATCAGCGATAACAAAAGGGTTAAGGCATCTAGATTTGAAAATGGAAGTCACCACAAAAGACTTAATCCTATGTAAGATGCGAGTTAAATTATGAAATAAGTTTGTGTTTGTGGGTGACTATAGTCTATTTTGCTTGTGGAAAGTTAGATCATAAAATAAAAGACTGCCCTTTGAATAAGAAAAAAGTGTCACTGCCTCCTAAATCATCAGCCCATGTCAGAGTGTATGCTATCACTGAATATGATTCTAAAGCTTTTAAATCAGTAGTCGAAAGTATTATTCATGTTTATGAAATAATGTAAATATTTGTTTGACCATGAGTCTCATCTATGATTTGATTCATAATATTTTGCTTATCACTTGGGTATTCAACCTAGACCACTACATTATATGCTATATATAAAAATGATTATTGGGGATTCTTTGATAGCAAACTTGATCTAGACATCTTGTCTAATTTTTATTGGAGGACTCAAAACTTTATACTGATTTAGTTCTCCTAGAGATTTGAAATTTTGATATTATAATTGGTATGGTTTGGCTCTCTTCATATCATACCAGTGTGGATTGTTAAACAACAATGATCACTTTTTGCATATTTAGATCAACCCATCTTTTATTTTGAGAGTATTGGACATGATTTACCTCATTGGCTGATGTATCCTAAGATGACTTGCCCAAATTACCTCTAGATGTGACTTTGCTTTTGATTTGGTCCTTGGAATAATCATAATATCTAAGTTTCTTTATAGAATGACATCATTTGAGTAAGCTGAATTGAAAAAGCAACTACAAAGACTATTAGATAAAGGTTTTTCTTGGCTTAGTATTTCATCATGAGGTGCTTCGGTGTTAGTTAAGAAGATGGATGGAATATTGAGACTTTACATTAATTGTAGACAATTGAATCAGGTGACCATAAAAAATAATAATAATAATAATAAGTATCCTCTATAGTGACGACTTGTTTGATCAACTGTAGGGTGCATAAGTATTTTTCAAGATTAATTGGAGGTCGAGTTACCATCTTTTGAAGATCAAGGAGGAGGATATTTCGATCACTCTTGGATGATTGTATCATTATATTCCATTGATTAAACTATTTGAGAATTGGACGAGGAAATCAATAAAACGTATCATGTTTTCATCGATTGCGGTATTACCAATTTAGAGGACTAAATTTTTTTTTAAAGAGGGGAGAGTGTAATATCCCTCACTTTTCAAAATTATTTATAAGGATCTATTTCAACTTAGATAATATATATGTAAACATAATAAATCGAGTGATCAAAGTGTTAGGCTGTTAAAAATAAAAATAAAAATTTTGGTTTTATCCCACCGCCTCCCATGCTCTCTATTTCCCATGGGAAACAGAGAGAGGAGCTGGGGGCATTGGGGAAGAAGAAGAAGAAGAAGAAGAAAAGAGGAGGGTGGCTGCGGCAAGGGCTGCAACGAGGAGCTATGGGGTGTTGGGGAGGAGAAAGGAAGAGAAGGAGGGGAAGAACAACATGGGAGGAAGAAGAGGCTGCATCTACAGCGGTGGCAGTTGTAGCTGGAAGAGAAGAAGGAGAGGAAGAAGAGGCTATGGCTGCGGTGGTGGCAGCTGTAGCTGGAAGAGAAGAAGGAGAGGAAGAAGAGTAGGGGAGGAAGATGTGGCTGTGGCTGTGGCTGTAGTGGTGGCAGCTGCAGCTGCAGAAAAGAAAGAGAGGGAAGATGAGGAAAGAAGGGGTTGGGTTGTGGTTGCGGCTGTAGTGGTTGCGGTAGCAATTACAGCAACAGCGTCAGCGAAAGAAGAAGAGGAAGGAAAGAAGAGAAGGAAGGGAAAGAAGGGTCTGGGCTGTGGTTGCGGCTATAGCGGCTACGGTGGCAACTGCAGCAGCTGCATGGCGAAAGAGGAAGAGGATAGAAAAAGAGAAAGAAAGGAAAGGGGAAAAATGGGCTATGACCATGATTGCAACTACGGTGGCGGTGATTGCCTATACAGCAGCTGTGTCTGTGAAAGAAGAGGAGGAAGAAGGTAGTACAGTGGACGGGGCTGCGACTGTGGCAGTGGCTGTGGTGGTGGTTGCGGCAGCTATGTTTGGGAAAGATAAAAGAAGGAATGAGAGTAAGGGAGAGCAGATGACTATGCCCTTATGTTCGGCACGAGCTGTAGTTAAGGAGAAAGAAAGAAGATGGGTGTAGAAAACGAAATTGGGAGAGGAGATGGAGGAAAAGTAGAAAAAGGATTCGGGTGTATGCCTTCAAATCTTCGGATTAAAATTTGCAAAAGGCAAGTGTATCAATCCTTTCTATTGCAAGTGTTTCGATCCCTTCTATGGCAAGTGTTCTGATCCTTTCTATTGCAAGCTTTCTAATCTTTCCTATTGCACGTGTCCTGATATTTCTTTACTGCAATTTTATCTCTACAATTGCCTTGAATATGAAAACTTTGAATTGTTCTAGCCTTGCATTTGATATATCTCCTGTTTAGATGTAACGATTTGAATATGTGAAACTTCTGAGATATGACCTTTCTACCTTGTTATAGTTATAACTTCATGCACAGACCTCTGATTTATTCAAAACTTATTTCATTGGAAACTAGACTCATAGTTCTTTTTTTGAAAGCTTGATTGACAGATTTAGTGTCTAAATGCCTACCCAATTATCTATTAAATCTGACCCTATGAATTCTATAAAATAGTAATTTTGTTTTCTGACCTTTGATTACTAAATCAGTTGTAACTCTATGTTAGAAACTTCGATTCTTACAAAACTTAATTTACCTGAAAATAAATTGAAATATCTTTCCAATGATATATTTTTTGAGTAAATTGGAGCATGTTTTATAGTTTAAATCATTTATTCAATGTGTCTCTCAAATTCTATCAAAAATCAAGCTTTGATCGATTTCGCCTTGTCATGTTCCATTCCATTTGGAAATTGATTTCAATTAGCTTTCTTTGTTCAATTAAGCTTTATATTATTACTTTGAATTCTTATATACTCTTGTCCTTAATTTATTTGGATTGTTGAAACTTATTGTGTAAAGTTTATGCTGTATCATATTGACTCGTTTAGGCACATGTATATCCCATTGTTTCGCAATTGCTTTCGATATGTGCCTATTCCAATTTCATTTCTTTAGACATTGAATTCATCTAACCTTCTTATTTTAATTGAGCTATATGTGAATGCTTGGAATCCTTGTATGCTCTTGCTTTCATTTCCTTTCAAATCTAAATACATTTGTGAAAGATTATGCTTGCATCATATTGACTCATAAACGCATATGTACATTTTGTTGTTCCACATGTGCTTCCGATATATGCTATTTACTGTTCATACTATCCTTCTATACTCTGGTGTTTGTGGGATATTGTGAACCTTTACCAAAAATGGTAAAGGGAGTTATGCATAGAGCTTGTGATACTCTATCGGCCCCCTATGACTTCACTCAAACGTGGGTGGATGGAGTTCTCAAACGTGAGAGACTTATGTTTGGTGGTCATTTAGAAATGGATGTACCATATTATGTTATGATCCCACTTCACCTTCTATATGTTTGATATGATATCCAGAGCTTTGGTTATGCGTTTCTTATGTGTTTTGGATAAGAATGATATGAATGCAATGTAAAATTCGACATTTGAGCCTTTGTTTCATATTTGTTCTTCCATATGCTCCGAAATGGTTTATATGCCATTGATTTGCTTTGAAATATTTCAATACCATTGATATGTTCTGAAATATTTTATTTGTTATTGATATGCTCCAAAATGGTTCATCTGCTATTATTATGCTCCGAAATGTTCCATATGTCATCGACATGCTCCGAGACATTTCATATGCTATTGATATGCTCAATTACTCTGTGCTTCATTTGGTATGAACCAAATATGTTTTGAATGACATGACATTTGTAAATTTGTATCTAATGTGATGGTACCATGAGAGTTCATGTATTTTGCCTTGCATTGTGATACCTTATTTGTTTGAAACTATTCTTTTTCATTCTGGATATATTTTGTCACTTGCTGAGCTATTTTTAGCTCACTCTATTGTTACATAAATCTTTCAGGTCAGCTTGTCACTCTTTGAGATTTTTGTATTGGGCTGAGGCAGTAGAGAGCTATTCAGAATCATAGGCAAGTCTTGTTGGTTGTTATATTATTATTGTGCTAAATGGATAAGTTGTGTAAAAGTATTAAAAGATCTCTCATATTTAGAATTTCATAATGTTAAGTTTAGTTGACAATGATATGGACTGATAATAAATGGTTAGAGTTCTGATTGTATAAATTGCTTAGTTTATGGATTTATATGTGTTGTTAATATTTTGTTAAGTTGGTTTGGGTTTTCATAAGTGTGAATTATTGAGTGATGTGATATATAATTATAAACTGTATAGGTTTTATAGATGTGAATTTGACTAAATATTTCTCAATGTCCTCAAATGTTAGTTTGGATCCTGGATTGATTTGTGATGAAAAATTTAAATATTATTGATATTTTGAGGGGCGTGATAGTGGTAGTGCTAGTCTGGGCGGTGGTACCACCTAGTGCAGTGTTAGTGTCAGACTGACACTGGCAGTAGTATCACTTGTGCTCAGGAAACCCAGGATGAGATATTTTTAGGCTCTATGTTTGAATCCATTTATAGCCTATAAATACCCCTCTCATCCCTAGTAAACACATACATAATTGATAGTGAAAATGAAAAGAAACATTGTTGGAATCTTGTGTGGACTCCTCTCATAAGTTCTAAGTATTAGAATAGTGTAAGAGAGGAGTAAGTGGGGGTGTAAGGGTTATATTCTAAACCCGGTAAAAGGAGAAAGAGCTATAAAAGGTGGTTGGTCTTTACCTATTGAAGGAAGACCGATAGTGGATGCTGATGGCCTCGATATAAGAGGAATCGGTAGAGTGGATATAGGTCATGACGATCGAACCATTATAAAAATATGGTTTGCGTTTCTCTTAAGCAATTTACTTTAACTACAAACCACTTTACTTGCTTTACATCCACTATGCTCTTCCATACGCTTTCAAAGTTAATACCTTTATGAAACGGTTTTTTGTTGGAAACGGATTTAATCGTAATGAAGTTTTGAACCGACGAAATTTTTACCACTGCACTAATTTACCCCCCCCTCTTAGTGCCGACTGCTTTCCTAACAAATACTTTATCATATCCTGATAAGTATTATTCTCCCAAAACAATATCATCACGATGAAGTAAGCCAAATGGAATTAGGTACCATCTATTGGATTATGAAGGGACATAACAATTGTTTTGGTTACCTAATCCAATAGAACATGATTGAACTATCAAAAAAGGACATGATGCTTCCATATGGTAGCCTAATCACAAGATTACTCCATGCCGATGACGTTGCTATCCCACCTGATGAAGAAGTTATAAAACTAGATAGATTTAGTATGATAAATAGAAACCTACTTTGACGATTGAGATGTACATTTAGAAATGGTATATGGACTATATTACATAGAAGGACTAATCCCCTCCAACTAAAACCTGAAACATGGAAATCAATCTCCTCTAACTGGTCCCTTTGAGGCATCACCTCCAATAGAGCAAGCGCCTCCCTCATCTATCTATGACATAGGGACTTAGATAGATCGATTTGAACAACGTCAAGATCGACTTGAACAATGCCAGGATTAAATTTTAACTGTGTTACAACAAATTCATCAACACTCAATATCTTGTTTAGACATTTTGACTTGCCACCACCTGAATAATTATGTATGTCTTTTTACTGATGACAAAGGGAGAGAAATGGATGAAATCCTTCTCTTTTATTCTGCTTACTTTGATGTTGTAATCCTATGTTGTTTACCTGATGTTGTAAACTTAAAATGCTATTTACTTTGATGATTGAAATTTTGTGCTTTGATGCTGAAAATTTTCATGTTATCTCTTCAAATGATGAGTATGATGATGTAATATCGTGCTTACTTTGATGCTAAAAATTTCTGTGATGATTGTTTTTTAAAATGGATGTCATGCCTTGACATCATTTCTATCAATAAATATGTGGTATCATCTTTAGATTTGGTAAATCATGATGTGCATGATGATAACTTATCAATTTGATGCTTGAATTCAAAGGCCTTGAATTCAAGAATATCTTTTCTCAATTATGGCATATAGATAGGGAGAGTTAAGATTAACTCCTTTACCAGTTGGTTGTTATCATCAAAAAGGGGGAGATTATTGAATCTCATATTTTGATGATGAAATCAATTGGTAAATTATTTGATCTAATCCATGTGTTGAGATAAGTGTGCAGGATTAACTACGATAGCTGTAAGGCGTAAAGTAGATGATGAGCCAGAGTCGAAGATTCAAACAATATACTAGAAGCTCGCTAAGAGTTCATTGTGAGATCGCCGGAAGCTATTAGAACCCTTACAGATTCTAAGCTTGGGGTTGATCTCTTTAGGGGATCGGTCCCCTGGAACTCTATAGGGGTTCCTTCCTCCAAGTTGCTACTCAAAGGCTGCAGAAAAGATTCATCTATTGCTTGTGAAAAGAGGAGGAATACATGGATATTTATAGGGTTTCTAAACCCTAACTCATAATAGGACTCCTACTCAAGACTCCTACTTCTAGCTAACTCCTAATAGGACTCCTACTCAAGACTTCTACTTCTAACCAACTTCTAGTTCTTCTCTAAGAATTAACCACCATACCTTAGCTGGCCTCTTTACCTCTTTATTAGGGGTTGGCTTAGGTAGGTTTTACATGAATGTCCCTCTTAATTAGGACTCTCCTAGCTAGAGTCCTAACAAACCCGCCCTCTTCAAATCAGTCTTGCCCTCAAGGCTAAGATTCCATGAACTCAGAAAACCGGGTCTTCAGCTCATCATATGGTTCCCATGTGGCATTTTTAAGTGATAAATTATTCCAATGCACTGTACTTCAGTAGAGGGACATCAGTGATGCATCATGATCCTGCGATCGAGGATGACTTGTGGTTGGACTTGAATAACTCCATCCTCAGTGGTGTTGGGCAGTTGGATTTCGGGTGACTCGTGTTCTCCTAAGTTGGGCTTCAAGCATGACACGTGGAAGGCAAGGTGAATTTTGGCATCCTTAGGCAATTTAAGTCTGTACGCCACGGCTCCAATACGCTTTGTGATCTGATAGGGCTCATAAAAACGTGGGGATAACTTCATGGAGGCTCGAGTTTTGATGGAGAGTTGCTTGTATGGCTGTAGGTGAAGATAAACCCAATCTCCTACTGAAAATTCTCTTTCGTTTCGTCGTGTGTCGGCTTGTTGCCTCATTCTGGCTTGAGCGGTAGAGAGATTATCCTTTAATAGCTGTAGGAGTTTGTCCCTGTTAATCAATTCTTGGTCAACCTGATCTACCTTGGCCAAGCCAATTACATACTTTGGAATCATAGGGGCTAGCCGACCATACAATGCTTCATAAGGGGTACATTTTGTAGATGAATGATATGTAGTATTATACCACCATTCGGCCTAGGGAAGCCATTTCTCCCACTCTTTTGGTCGATCACTGGTGAAACACCAAAGGTACGTCTCTAAACACCTGTTTACCACCTTTGTTTGGCCGTTAGTTTGTGGATGATATGCTGTGCTCATCTTGAGTTTGGTGCCTTGTAACTGAAATAACTCAGTCCAAAATTACTGGTGAAGATCTTGTCACAATCACTTATAATGGACCTTGGCATCTCATGCAGTTTAACAATATTTTCAATGAAAATCTGGGCAATACTAGTAGTAGTGTAGGGATTTCTCACAGCACAAAAATGAGCATATTTCGTAAGTCGATCAACCACCACGAGAATTGTGCTTTTACCTTTGGAAGGTGGCAGCCGTTCGATGAAGTCCATGGATATGTCAGTCCACACTGAGTCCGGTATGGGTAGTGGTTGTAGCTTCCCTAGATTTGCTACTGTTTCACCCTTGTGCTGTTGACATACATCACATTGTGCCACATATTCAGCAATAATATTTTTCATCCCTCTCCAATAAAAATTTTGCTTCACTCTTTTGTAGGTTCTCAGAAATCCGGAGTGCCCTGCTAAAGGTGTGGAGTGCATTTCATGTAGGATAATTGTGATGCAAGGGGAGTCAGATATAAGCACAATGCGACCTTTATAGCATAGATCCCTCGAATCCCAAGTGTAGTGGGCTATTGAATTTGGATCCTCCAATTTTTTTATGGTGTTGTTAATCTCTGGATCCTTCTTCCATTCTTCCCTAATATCTTCAAGGAGGCTGGTGGTAGGAAGGGAGATGGCTGAAACCTTAGCTTGCTCAAGTAGTCGTGAGAGTGCATCTGCAACAACGTTTTCTTTCCCCTTTTTATAAATAATTTCATAATCGAATCCAAGAAGTTTGGTTACCCGATTTTACTACTCAGGGGATGATATCTTTTGCTCCAAAAAATATTTGAGACTTCTATGGTCGGTTTTAATTTGAAATCACCGGCCAATCAAGTAGGGTCTCCACCTCGTTACTGCGTGCACAATGGCTAGCATCTCCTTATCATATACTGACATATTTTGATGGGAGGGAGACAATTCCTTGCTAGTGTATGCGAGTGGTCAACCATCTTGCATGAGAATGGCTCCAATTCTGACTCCAGATGCGTCGGCCTCAATGATGAAGGGTCGGTTGAAATCTGGTAGTGCTAGCACCAGCGTCATTGTCATGGCTGCCTTAAGTTTGTCGAAGGCAGCAGAGGCTTTGTCCGACCATTGGAAGACATCTTTTTTCAGTAGAAATGTGAGGGGTTCGTTGATCTTCCCATGGTCCTTAACAAATTTTCGGTAGTAGCCCGTTAGTCCAAGGAACCCACGCAGTAATTCACGTTTGTAGGTTTCGGCCAACCTTGCATTGCCTCAATTTTTGTTGGGTCTACCGCCACCCCTTCTTCTGATATTATGTGCCTAAGGTACTCTACTTTTTGTTGGAGAAAGCTGTACTTTGGTTGCTTAACAAAAAGAGTATTCTCCCGAAGGATCATCAAAACAATCCGTAAATGCTGAAAGTGACTCTCAAGAGAAGGGCTATAAATGAGAATATCATCGAAAAATACCAACACAAATTTCCGAAGAAAGCTCTGAAAAATATCGTTCATGAGACTTTGAAAGGTTAAAGGAGCATTAGTGAGTCCAAAAGGCATTCCCAAGAATTCATAATGGCCATCATGTGTGCGAAATGCAGTTTTTGGAATGTCGTCTTCACATACTCGAATTTGGTGGTAACCGGATCGGAGGTCTAACTTCATGAAGACTCGAGCTCCTTTTAATTCATCAATAAGTTCATCTACCACTGGTATTGGGTACTTGTCCTTGACAGTGATGTCATTTAAAGCTCGGAAGTCGATGCACATCCGCCAAGTTCCGTCCTTCTTGCGTACAAGTAGCACCGGTGAGGAATAGGGGCTACAACTTGGCTGAATCACTCCTGTTTCAAGCATCTCCTTTATGATCTTTTCAATTTCATCCTTCTAGAGTTGAGGATATCGGTACGGTCGAGTGTTCGCCGGTGGCTTGCCCTGAAGGATTGGAATCCGATGGTCATGTTGCAGAGAAGGAGGAAGACCGCGTGGTTCAGCAAATTCAGCAAGCAATTGGGCAAGATTTTGATCTTCAATCTCTATTTTCTTCCCCTCTAGTTGCTGTTGGAGATGTATCAAAAAGCCACTATTTACCTTGTGCAAAACTTTCTCCATTCGTTGGGTTGAAACGGTGGTTACATTGCTTCCGCGCTTCCCGTGTAGGATGATATGTTTGCCTTTGCAGTAGAATTTCATAATTAATTTGGAAAAGTTCCAACAGACATCACCTAGTGTAGTTAGCCATTCTATGCCAAGCACGGCCTCTTAGTCATCAATTGGTAGGAGGAAGAAGTCAGTCATAATTTCTTGGTCTTGCAGCAATAGTTTCACCTGCGGGCATCTTTGGTCGCACTTTAGGATTCTGCCATTAGCAACCTTTACATCGAACTTGCTACAACCTTCTATATGTAGTGCCATCCGAGCAGCAAGAAGTTATTAATGCTGCCTGTGTCGATGAGAATAGTGATTGGTTGTTGTTTGAGAAGGCCTCCAACTTTCATCATTTGCGGGTTGGAGTAGCCGGCTAATGCGTGTACCGTAACGTCAGTTGGTTGTGGCTCTTCTTCCACATCTTCTTCATTATGTTCAAGGCTCTCTTCTAGATGTTCAATGACCTCTTCTTCTACTGGTTCAATCATAAGAAGCCTCCCTTTTCTACAGTGATGCTCGCGGCTCCACGGCTCGTCGCAATGCCAACATAACCCCTTCACAGATCGCTCCCGAAGCTCTTCTCTTGTCAACCTTTTGTTGAATCTCGGATTTTGATGATGAAGTCAATTGTTATTTGTTATCTAATCCATATGTTGAGATAAGTGTGCAGGATTAACTACGATGAAAGTAAGACATGCAGCAGGAGTTGCGCCGAAGTCAAGACTATGATCACGTTGGGGGTTCGAGAGTTCGACGGAAGTCCGGACGGTTATCGGAGGTTCTGCGGGAACAAATCCGAGAAGTCCAGGAGCTTGCCAAAGAAGCTCATCGGAACTCGCCAAGTGGATCGTCGCAAGTCTAGGAGTTTGCCGGAAGTCCGTCGGAGCATCGCCGAGGGTTCGTCGGATGATCGCCGGAAGTTCACCGGAAGCTCGACGGAAGAAGCGATTGACGCACCGGAGCAAGTTGCAGTAAATGTCTTGAAAAATATCGTAGTTAGCATGATGATTAAGTTAGAAATGGGAGGTGATCCCATTAACTTAATCTTGGGGCAATTGGGCCCTTGACAGACCCAAATTGGGCCGAATGGATCAGCCCATTCGGACCCAAATTCCCTGGCCGGCGGTGGCACCGCCTGGGTCGGCGGTGGCACCACCTAGCTGCCGAGCCTCGGAGTGAGGCTGGGCGGTGGCACCGCCGCCCCTGTCAGGCGGTGGCACCGCTTGGGCTTAGTCCGAGTAAGACTGGGTGGGCGATAGCACCGCCCCTGTCAGGCGGTGGCATCGCCTGGGCTCAGTCTCCGAGTGAGACTGGGCAGTAGCACTGCCCCTGACAGGCGGTGGTACCGCTCGAGCCCGGTCTCCGAGCTCTGTCAGGCGGTAGTACCGCCAGGACCCCGAAAACATGGGATATGACATTTTTGAGCTCCAAATTCAAATCAGTTTGGGGCCTATATAAACCCCACCCTTTCATGCATGAAAGGGCACCGAAACTTAGCATTTATTCTGAGATTTTGAGAGCTTAAAAGTGTTGTAAAAGGCTAGAAGTTCTTCTCCCTCTTTTCTTCAAAGTTTTGATCATTCAAGAGAGGAGTGAAAAATCTGTAAGGGTTGTCTCCTAAGCCCGTCAAAAGGAGTGAAACTGTAAAAGGGTGGTTGGCCTTCGCCTATTGAAGGAAGGCCTCTAGTGGACGTCGGTGACCTTATCGGAGGAGGAAGCCAAAAGTGGATGTAGGTCAAGATTAACCGAACCACTCTAAATCTCAGTTTGCATTTACATTTTGTTCTCTATCTTAACTGCAATTACTTCCATAGCTTTACTTTAACTGCACTTTGCTTGATCTTAAGTTAAAGCAATTTCCGAATCGACTTTCATACCAAAATCGTTCTTATCGTACGAACGTCGTTTTAATCGTCAAAAGTTTTCCGCTGCACTAATTCACCCCCCCCTCTTAGTGCTCTTGATCCTAACAATTGGTATCAGAGCGGGGTTAACTCTCAATCGGATTAAAACCCAAGAGAGATGGCTTACGTCGGAAATCAAGAGGGCCACTCTATTACACGTCCACCCATGTTCAACGGGACGAACTACACCTATTGGAAGACCCGAATGAGGATCTTCCTTATTTCAATGGATTTTGAACTTTGGAATCTTGTCAAAAATGAATTTTCGAAGTCTTCTCTTCCAATGATCGATTGGAATGAATTGGAGAAGAAGACTTTCGCTCTTAATGCAAAGGCTATGAATGCCTTATTTTGTGCGCTTGATAAAAATGAGTTCAATCGTGTTTCAGTTTGTGAAACCGCATTTGATATTTGGCATACACTCGAAGTGACTCACGAAGGCACAAGTAGAGTGAAAGAGTAAAAAATCAATCTTTTGATATATTCTTTTGAACTTTTCCGAATGAAACCGAGCGAGACTATTGGCGATATGTACACCCGTTTCACGGATGTCGTCAATGGTCTAAAAGGACTCGGCAAAAGTTTTTCGGATTTTGAGCTCGTAAATAAGATTCTAAGATCCCTTCCTAAGAGTTGGGACCCTAAAGTCATTGCTATTCAAGAGGCTAAAGATCTAAACAATTTCCCTTTTGAAGAATTAATCGGGTCATTAATGACCTACGAAATGACTTGCAAAGCTCATGAAGAGCAAGAAGACATCCTTCCAAAGAACAGGAAGGATATGGTACTTACAACTTTCGAAGACCACTTGAGAGAAAACTCAAGTGATGAAGACTGTGACGATGACTTGGCACTTCTAACAAGGAAATTCAAAAAATTCATTAAAAGAAACAAGTTTAAAAATGAATCAAAAAATAAATTTGAACCCAAAAAGGACCAAGTTATTTGCTACGAATGCATGAAGCCGGGACACTACAAAAGTGATTGTCCCCAAGCTAAGAAGAGAACACCAAAGAAGAAGGCGCTCAAAGCAACGTGGGATGACTCGAGCGCGTCCGAAGAAGAGGAGTCCAACACCGAGCAAGTTGCTCATTATGCCCTAATGGCCATCGGTGATGAGGTAACAAATTTAATTGATGTAGATTTATCATTTGATGAATTACTAAATGCCTTCCATGACTTATTTGTTGAATGCAAAACTATTAGTAGAAAATACAAATTGCTAAAAAAGGAACATGATAGTCTTACTTGTAATTTCGATAAATTAGAAATTCAATATCATGATAGTTTAGCTCCATGTAAAAAATGTCATGATCTAGAAACTCTCCAAAAGGGGAACTTGCTACTTAAGGACACCTTGAAGAAATTCGAGGTTGGTAGCAAGTCTTTGAATATGATCCTTACAAATAAGGGTCATGTTCCTAAAAGAAGTGGAATCGGATTTGTGAGAAGTCCTCACCAAAATCCAACCACCTTTATTAAAGGCCCTATCTTATATGTTCGGCACCAAAGCAAATGCAACTTTTGTTGCAAACATGGACATAGAACTTATCATTGTCCACTCAAGAAAGTTAGTCCAAACAAA
Organism: Musa balbisiana; assembly: GCA_004837865.1. Classification (NCBI taxonomy): domain Eukaryota; kingdom Viridiplantae; phylum Streptophyta; class Magnoliopsida; order Zingiberales; family Musaceae; genus Musa; species Musa balbisiana. Next base: position 18,340,887 of record CM017196.1, on the reverse strand, counting down.
TTGACTTGGGTTCCTAAAGGAACCATGATAAATTCTATGCAACATGATAAACAATTTAGATCAGTGTTTGAGGCACCCAAAAGTAAATGGGTACCTAAAAATCATCCTTTCTTGTAGAAACATACATCATCACATGCTAGGAGCAAGAGATGGTACCTTGATAGTGGATGCTCATGGCATATGACCAGAGATCCATCTCAATTCTCTAAACTCACTAGCATAGACGAAGGCTATGTCACCTTCGGAGACAACAACAAGGGTAAAATCATTGGCAAAGGAACCATAGGTAACAAATCCAACTTCTTTATTGAAGATGTTTTGTTAGTTGATAGTTTAAAACATAACCTCTTGAGCATTAGTCAATTGTGTGATAAAGGATATGTTGTCAAATTCGAATCTAATGCTTGCATCATTGAAAAACCACACAAAAACACATCTATGATTGCATTAAAACAAAATAACGTATACACTATTGACATCAATGATATTTGTAATGAAATGTGTTTCTCGATTTTGAATGAGGATGCTTGGCTTTGGCATTGGAGATTAGGTCATGCTAGCATGAAACTAATCACTCAAATATCATCCAAAGAACTTGTAAGAGGAATTCCTCATATCAAGTTCATCAAAGATAATGTGTGTGATGCTTGTCAATTAGGAAAACAAATTAAGGGTAGTTTCAAATTCAAGAATCAAATAAGCACCTCTAGGCCTTTACAATTGATCCATATGGACTTGTTTGGACCTATCTCTACATCAAGTCTAGGAGGTAGCAAATACGCTTTCGTCATTGTAGATGACTATAGTAGATACACATGGACTTATTTCTTAAAACATAAAAATGAATGCTTTAGATATTTTACCAAGTTTTGCAAACTTGTCCAAAATGAAAAGGGTTCTATGATTTCATCAATTAGAAGTGATCATGGTGGTGAATTTCAAAACCGTGATTTTCAAGAATTTTGTGAATTTAATGGATACAATCATAACTTCTCTACTCCAAGAAATCCTCAACAAAATGGAGTAGTAGAAAGAAAAAATAGAAATTTATAAGAAATGGCAAGAACCATGTTGAATAAACATAGCCTACCCAAATATTTTTGGGCCGAAGCCGTAAACACTGCATGCTATATTTTGAATAGAGTTCTAGTAAGACCCTTAGTCACCAAAACTCCCTATGAGTTGTGGAACAACAAAAAACCCAATGTTTCATATTTTAAAGTTTTTGGGTGTAAGTGTTTTATCTTGAATGAAAAAGATGCCTTAGGAAAATTTGATGCTAAATCCAATGAAGGAATTTTCCTTGGTTATTCTTCGGTTTCTAAAGCTTTTCGTATCTTCAATAAAAGAACTTTAATTATAGAAGAATCCATTCATGTTATTTTCAATGAGATTTCCGAAATCAAGAAAAATGATTTTGATGATGATGTTAATTTTGATTCTTTGAATTTAAATGAAACCCCTTCTCCAACTAGCAACTTGGATGCATCCACTTCCGAAACATCCTTACCCAAGGATTGGAAATATGTAGATGCTCATCCTAAGGAGCTAATTCTAGGAGACACATCTAAGGGAGTTCAAACACGTTCTTCTCTTAAAGAATTTTGTGCCAACGCCACTTTTCTCTCCCAAATTGAACCTAAATGTATTGACGAAGCCATGAAAGATGATTCATGGATTATCGCAATGCAAGATGAGTTAAATCAATTTGAGAGAAATGAGGTGTGGAAGCTTGTTCCTAGGCCAAATGACCATTTAGTTATTGGTACTAAATGGGTCCTTAGAAACAAGCAAGATGAAAATGGTATCGTGGTTAGAAACAAGGCTAGATTAGTAGCCAAAGGTTTCAACCAAGAAGAAGGTATCGATTACGAAGAAACCTTCGCTCCTATGGCTAGATTAGAAGCCATAAGGATGCTCCTTGCCTATGCTAGTAATAATAATTTTAAGTTATTTCAAATGGATGTTAAAAGTGCTTTCCTTAATGGCTTTATTTCCAAAGAAGTTTATGTTGAACAACCTCCCAGATTTGAAAATAATAGCCTCACTAATCATGTGTTTAAATTAACTAAAGCTCTCTATGGTTTAAAACAAACCCCAAGGGCTTGGTATGAGAGACTTAGTTCTTTTCTTATTAAAAATAATTTTATAAAAGGCAAGGTTGATACTACATTGTTTATCAAGAATTTTGAAAATAATTTTCTCATTGTTCAGATTTATGTTGATGATATTATCTTTGGTTCTACAAACGAATCTCTTTGTGAATCCTTTGCTAAAACCATGAGTTTAGAATTTGAAATGAGTTTGATGGGAGAATTAACCTTTTTCTTAGGCTTACAAATTAAGCAACTAAGAAATGGCATCTTTATTAGTCAAACTAAATATGCTTTAGATTTGCTAAAGAGATTTAATATGGAAAGCTCAAAAGCTATTAACACTCCAATGAGCACATCCACTAAGTTAGAAGTTGATGAAAGTGGAGAAAACTTCAATCAAAAAACTTATAGGGGTATGATAGGAAGTTTACTTTACCTCACTGCAACTAGACCAGATATCATATTCAGTGTAGGACTTTGTGCTAGGTTTCAATCGAACCCTAAGATATCTCATCTCAAAGCGGTTAAAAGAATACTTAGATATCTTAAAGGTACCACAAATCTGTTGAATCTCGGATTTTGATGATGAAGTCAATTGTCATTTGTTATCTAATCCATATGTTGAGATAAGTGTGCAGGATTAACTATGATGAAAGTAAGACATGCAGCAGGAGTTGCGCCGAAGTCAACACTATGATCACATTGGGGGTTCGAGAGTTCGACGGAAGTCCGGACGGTCATCGGAGGTTCTGCGGGAACAAATCCGAGAAGTCCAGGAGCTTGCCAAAGAAGCTCATCGGAACTTGCCAAGTGGATCGTCGCAAGTCCAGGAGTTTGCTGGAAGTCCGCCGGAGCATCGCCGAGGGTTCGTCGGATGATCGTCGGAAGTTCACCGGAAGCTCGACGGAAGAAGCGATTGACGCACCGGAGCAAGTTGCAGTAAATGTCTTGAAAAATATTGTAGTTAGCATGATGATTAAGTTAGAAATGGGAGGTGATCCCATTAACTTAATCTTGGGGCAATTGGGCCCTTGACAGACCCAAATTGGGCCGAATGGATCAGCCCATTCGGACCCAAATTCCATGGCCGGCGGTGGCACCGCCTAGCTACCCAGCCTCGGATTGAGGCTGGGCGGTGGCACCGCATGGGCTCAGTCTCCGAGTGAGATTGGGCGGTAGCACCGCCCCTGATAGGCGGTGGTACCGCCCGAGCTCGGTCTCCGAGCTCTGTCAGGCGGTAGTACTGCCCATTTATGGTGGTAGTACCGCCAGGACCCCGAAAACATGGGATATGACATTTTTGAGCTCCAAATTTAAATCAGTTTGGGGCCTATATAAACCCCACCCTTTCATGCATGAAAGGGCACCGAAACATAGCATTTATTCTGAGATTTTGAGAGCTTAAAAGTGTTGTAAAAGGCTAGAAGTTCTTCTCCTTCTTTTCTTCAAAGTTTTGATCATTCAAGAGAGGAGTGAAAAATCTGTAAGGGTTGTCTCCTAAGCCTGTCAAAAGGAGTGAAACTGTAAAAGGGTGGTTGGCCTTCGCCTATTGAAGGAAGGCCTCTAGTGGACATCGGCGACCTCATCGAAGGAGGAAGCCTAAAGTGGATGTAGGTCAAGATTGACCGAACCACTCTAAATCTCGGTTTGCATTTACATTTTGTTCTCTATCTTAACTGCAACTGCTTCCATAGCTTTGCTTTAACTGCACTTTACTTGATCTTAAGTTAAAGCAATTTTCGAATCGACTTTCATACCGAAATCGTTCTCATTATTATACGAACGTCGTTTTAAATCATCGAAAGTTTTCCGCGGCACTAATTCACCCCCCCCTCTTTGTGCTCTTGATCCTAACAATTGGTATCAGAGCTGGGTTAACTCTCAATCGGATTAAAACCCAAGAGAGATGGCTTACGTCGGAAATCAAGAGGGCCACTCTATTATATGTTCACCCATGTTCATTGGGACGGACTACACCTATTGGAAGACCCGAATGAGGATCTTCCTTATTTCAATGGATTTTGAACTTTGAAATCTTGTCGAAAATGGATTTTCGAAGTCTTCTCTTCCAATGATCGATTCGAATGAATTGGAGAAGAAGACTTTCGCTCTTAATGCAAAGGCTATGAATGCCTTATTTTGTGCGCTTGATAAAAATGAGTTCAATCGTGTTTCGGTTTGTGAAACCGCATTTGATATTTGGCATACACTCGAAGTGACTCACGAAGGCACAAGTAGAGTGAAAGAGTAAAAAATCAATCTTTTGATACATTCTTTTGAAATTTTCCGAATGAAACCGAGCGAGACTATTGGCGATATGTACACCCGTTTCACGGATGTCGTCAATGGTCTAAAAGGACTCGGCAAAAGTTTTTCGGATTTTGAGCTCGTAAATAAGATTCTAAGATCCCTTCCTAAGAGTTGGGACCCTAAAGTCACTGTTATTCAAGAGGCTAAAGATCTAAACAATTTCCCTCTTGAAGAATTAATCGGGTCATTAATGACCTACGAAATGACTTACAAAGCTCATGAAAAGCAAGAAGACATCCTTCCAAAGAACAGGAAGGATGTGGCACTTAGAACTCAAGAAGACCACTTGAGAGAGAACTCAAGTGATGAGGACTTTGACGATGACTTGTGTTTAAAATTTGCTTATATCATTCTCCTTTTTGTTGATGACAAAGGGGGAGAAATATATGAATTGATGCTATGAGTGCCATATTTGAATTTGAATTATGTTAAAAAAGCTTGCATCGAAATATATGGTAAATTGATAATAGAAATGCTATGATTGCTAAACACTTTGAAATATTTGCATTATGTTAAGATATCAAGAACTTGCATCGTAATTTTACATATTGATATCTTACCATATGATGAATTGCTACCATTACTAACATTCACATTTGAAATGTAAAACTTGAAAATGGATGTCAAGCCTTGACATCATTTTCAGAGAGATACATCATGATAGGAATCATGATGAAAGTATTGATAAGGTTCAACAATCTTAACTTATCAATATGTCTCTTGAATTCAAAGGCTTTGAATTCAAGAATGACTTATCTTGAGTATGGCATATAGATAGGGTGAGTTAAAGTTAAGTCCATTATCAATTGATTGTCATCATCAAAAAGGGGGAGATTGTTGAATCTCGGATTTTGATGATGAAGTCAATTGTCATTTGTTATCTAATCTATATATTGAGATAAGTGTGCAGGATTAACTACGATGAAAGTAAGACATGCAGCAGGAGTTACGCCGAAGTCAACACTATGATCACGTTGGGGGTTTGAGAGTTCGACGGAAGTCCGGACGGTCATCGAAGGTTCTGCGGGAATAAATCCGAGAAGTCCAGGAGCTTGCCAAAGAAGCTCATCGAAACTCACCAAGTGGATCGTCGCAAGTCCAGGAGTTTGCCGGAAGTCCGCCGGAGCATCGTCGAGGGTTCGTCGGATGATCGCCGGTAGTTCGCCGGAAGCTCGACGGAAGAAGCGATTGACGCACCGGAGCAAGTTGCAGTAAATGTCTTGAAAAATATCGTAGTTAGCATGATGATTAAGTTAGAAATGGGAGGTGATCCCATTAACTTAATCATGGGGCAATTGGGCCCTTAACAGACCCAAATTGGGCCGAATGGATCAGCCCATTCGGACCCAAATTCCTTGGCCGGTGGTGGCACCGCCTGGGTCGGCCGTGGCACCGCCCAACTGCCGAGCCTCGGAGTGAGGCTGGGTGGTGGCACCGCCCCTGTCAGGCGGTGGCACTGCCTAGGCTCAGTCTCAGAGTGAGACTGGGCGGTAGCACCGCCCCTGTTAGGCGGTGGCACCGCTTGGGCTCAGTCTCCGAGTAAGACTGGGTGGGCGGTAGCACCGCCCCTGTCAGGCGGTGGCACCGCCTGGGCTCAGTCTCCGAGTGAGACTGGGCAGTAGCACCGCCCCTGACAGGCAGTGGTACCGCCCGAGCTCGGTCTCCGAGCTCTGTCAGGCGGTAGTACCGCCAGGACCCCGAAAACATGGGATGTGACATTTTTGAGCTCCAAATTCAAAACAGTTTGGGGCCTATATAAACCCCACCCTTTCATGCATGAAAGGGCACCGAAACTTAGCATTTATTCTGAGATTTTGAGAGCTTAAAAGTGTTGTAAAAGGCTAGAAGTTCTTCTCCCTCTTTTCTTCAAAGTTTTGATCATTCCAGAGAGGAGTGAAAAATCTATAAGGGTTGTCTCCTAAGCCCGTCAAAAGGAGCGAAACTGTAAAAGGGTGGTTGGCCTTCGCCTACTGAAGGAAGGCCTCGAGTGGACGTCGGTGACCTCATCGGAGGAGGAATCCAAAAGTGGATGTAGGTCAAGATTGACCGAACCACTCTAAATGTCGGTTTGCATTTACATTTTGTTCTCTATCTTAACTGCAACTACTTCCATAGCTTTGCTTTAACTGCAGTTTACTTGATCTTAAGTTAAAGCAATTTCTGAATCGACTTTCATACCAAAATCGTTCTCATTATTATACGAACGTCGTTTTAAATCATCGAAAGTTTTCCGCTGCACTAATTCACCCCCCCCCCCTCTTAGTGCTCTTGATCCTAACAAAATCTAAGATTATGGTATCCAAAAATCGAGAAGTTTGAGTTAATTGCTTATGCTGATGCAGATTTTGCTGGATGTAGATTAGATAGAAAAAGCACATCAGGAACATGTGAATTTTTGGGACATGCTCTTATTTCCTGGTCATCTAAGAAACAAAACTCGGTTGCACTATCAACAACCGAAGCTGAGTATATTACAGCTAGTGCATGCTGTGCACAAGTTGTGTGGATGAAAAACACCTTAGAAGAATATAAAGTTTATCTTAAAAATATTCCCATTAAATGTGATAACACAAGTGCTATATGTTTAACAAAGAATCCCATTGAACACTCAAGAACAAAACATATTGATATTAGACATCACTTTATACGAGATCATGTCACTAATCATGATATAGTTATAGAGTTCATTGATACTAAACATCAACTAGCTGATATTTTTACAAAGCCTTTGAGTGAAGAACAATTTAATTTCATTAGAAGAGAATTAGGAATGTTAATGTGTCCGAATGCTTGAACTCATTAAATCTATTTTTCGGACTTTCTTGATTCAATAATCAAATCACTTAATTGCTATGATGATTTTACATGATTACATGCCTTAATAATATGTTGGAAATTATGTGTTTTGGATATAAAAATTTTCATGATAATGAGCATGTTTTATCTTCATGATTATATTGGAAAATCTATAGCAAAACCTTGTCCGAATGCATGAAAGTGTTAAATTTTATTTTTGGATTTTCTTGATACCTTATTCTCTTCCGAACTTAATAAGCATATGTCATATCGAGTTTGATTCATATCTTTGATTTTTGACATATGGAATCAATTAGCAAATACATCTTTCATAGGCTTATAATGTGAAAAATATTTTCGAGAAATGGATTTGATAAAATGATTCCTTCTTATAATTTCCTTTTTGAAAAAGGAAGATTTTTTACTTGCAAGGATATTCATTCACATATATATCTTGATCCTTGTGAAAATAAAGCGTGATTTAATCTTTTCTTGAGATGTTTGTATAATTGGTATCCTATCACTCATTGTTGAAAAATTACCAATCACTCACTTGTATTTAAAATTTGCTTCTATCGTTCTCCTTTTTGTTGATGACAAAGGGGGAGAAATATATGAATTGATGCTATGCGTGCCATATTTGAATTTGAATTATGTTATAAAAAAGCTTACATCGAAATATATGGTAAATTGATGATAGAAATGCTATGATTGCTAAACACTTGAAATATTTGCATTATGTTAAGATATCAAGAACTTGCATCGTAATTTCACATGTTGATATCTTACCATATGATGAATTGCTACCATTACTATCATTCACATTTGAAATGTAAAACTAGAAAATGGATGTCAAGCCTTGATCTTCCAGCGAACTTCCGACGATCTCTCGCTAATATTCTGGCAGACTCCCAACAAGCTCCTGAACTTCATGATGATCTACTTGGTGAGTTCTGACGAGCTTCTTCCAACAAGCTCCTGGACTTCTTGGCTGGTTCCTATAGAACTTCCAACGAACGTTTGGACTTCTGATGAACTCTCGAACTCCCAACGAAATCACGTCCTTGACTCCCGGACTTCATTTTGCTTTATGTCTTGCTATTGTAGTTAATCGTACATATGTAAAAATACACTTCGATCTAGACAATTAATACTAAGCATTAATCATATTATTCGGCATGTCATTGGTCCCTCGATGCTTCGTCCGATTCTTCGGCGCATCATCCTCTCTTGCGGCCTATTACCCAATCCACTAGTTGACTCAACAACTTCGATATCCTTGGTGCAATATCCACTCTTCTTGGCCCGATGCCCGAATCCATGGCTTGAAGCCTTCTGTCGATATGTCGACCAATCCTCCGGCTCGATGTCCTATCTTCTGAAATGTTTTCCTTCAGCACAACATGATTCTTCCAACTTTAATTGTCTCATCCTGATCGAAGCATCCTGCGTCACTCAAAATGTAGATTAAAACATAAATACTTATTAATTGGTTTCACCATTAAAATACAAGATTCAACAAGATGTTTGTCAAATCTTTGCGAGTTGGCCATCAATATTTTTGTACTCCGTTGGTTCGAAACGATTCAGCAGTGCGTTCTTAAATTGATTCCACGTCGGAGCCCCATGATTGTATTCCAACTAATTATACCATTGAATAGCATCTCCTTCAAGGTGGATGACAACAATTTCCACCATAGCATCATTCGACTTTCGGTAGTAGCGAAAGTAATGTTCAGTGCGCGAAATCCACCCCGCCGGGTCTCCTTCTTCCTATCTTGGGAAGTCCACCCTCATGGATGGCTGAAGTATGTCAGAGGGCTGTACCTCCATCTCTAGATGTCTCTTTAAACCCTGTCTTTGTTGCAATTTGGTTGGACTCAATGGTTATCCAATTCTGAATTCTGCAAACAAAGCGCGTAATTTGTCCTCCAAGCACGATTCAAGTCGCGATTCAATCAAAGATTCCAATGCTTCAAATTTAGCATCAATTGGGTCTTAAGAAGCCATAGCATATGCTTGTAGATCAGAGATGTCCCTATCTTTTTTCTATTGATAGGTTAATGGCATGGGTGGTGGAAGGTTCAGACGAATTGAGGATCATAGAAAGGTACTGTAGCAGATTTTTATGTCTAAAGTGTAGCAGCTTGGATGTAAAAGAGTAGTTGTTTGTATTGAAAATTTTTTAACAAAACTAAAGAAAAATATGATATTAGGAAGTGTCAATGCTGTCGTAAAATTTCGTAGAGATTTGGATAGAAAAAATGTAGTAACAAGGTCAAACAAACTATGTTGTACGATTGGAATTCTATAGTGTAGATTTTCGAATATAGCAGCTTGGACGTAAAAAATCAATAGTTTATATTAAGAATTTTTTAACAAAACTAAAGGAAAATCTACTGTTAGGAAGTGCCAAAGCTATCATAAAAATTTCGTAGAGATTTGGGCAGAAAAAATATAGTAATAAGATTAAACCAATTGTGCTATGTGGCTGGAATTTTACAATGCAGATTTTTAAGTATAGTAGCTTAGATATAAAAGATCAATAGATTATATTGAGAATTTTTTGACAAAACTAAAGAATAATCTGCTATTAGAAAGTGTCAAAGCTATCATAAAAATTTCATAGAGTTTTGGATAGAAAAAATGCAGTAATAAGATCAAACAAACTGTGCTATGTAGCTGAAATTTTACAGTGCAGATTTTCAAGTATAACAGATTCAACATAAAAGATCAATAGTTTATATTGAGAATTTTTTGATAAAGCTAAAGGAAAATCTATTGTTAGGAAGTGTAAAAGTTGTCATAAAATTTTCGTAGAGATTTGGACAGAAAAAACATAGTAGCAAGCTCCAACAGATTGTGTAATATGGTTGGAATTCTGCAATGTATCTTTCATCATAGAGATGAAAACTTTACGATAAAAAGTTTATGCAGCAATATAGGAACAATTTTTTTTTGAATTTTTAAATAAGGATAATTAAATTACAGTAACAATAAGGTAGGAAACAAGAACCTGTTGCAATTCATGGGGTGATAAAAGGATGATCCACTGTGGTAGAGATGATGGCGGAGTTCGACGATGATCTTTTAAGCAATTGTGAGAATTGCTTTGGGTGGCTGCAGAGGGTTGATAGATGGTTGGATTTTTGAATAAGGATAACTAAATTATAGTAGTAGTAAGGTAGGGAACCAAAACCTATTGCAATTCATAGGGAGATCAAGGGATGATCCGCGGTGGTGGACATGATGGCAGAGTTCGGTGATGAGAATTGCTTTGGGTGGCTGCAGAGGGTTGATAGATGGTTGGATTTTTGAATAAGGATAACTAAATTATAGTAGTAGTAAGGTAGGGAACCAAAACCTATTGCAATTCATAGGGAGATCAAGGGATGATCCGCGGTGGTGGACATGATGGCAGAGTTCGGTGATGATCTTTTAAGCAATTATGAGAATTGCTTTGAGTGGCTGTGGAGGGCTAATGGATGGGTATGTAAGGGCCGCGAGATGCCAAGAATGATGCTTTGATACCAAGTATTAGAACCTTTGCAGATTCTAAGTTTGGGGTTGATCTCTTTATGGGATCGGCCTCCTTGGAACTCTATAGGGGTTCCTTCCTCTAAGTTGCTACTCAGAGGCTGCAGAAAAAAATTATTTATTATTTATAAAAAGAGGATGAATATATGGTTATTTATAGGGTTTCTAAACCCCAACTCCTAATAGGACTCCTACTCAAGACTCCTACTCAATTAGGACTCCTAAGAGGACTCCTACTCAAGACTCCTACTCAAGACTCCTACTCAAGACTCCTACTCAAGACTCCTACTCAAGACTCCTACTCAAGACTCCTACTCAAGACTCCTACTCAAGACTCCTACTCAATTAGGACTCCTAAGAGGACTCCTACTCAAGACTCCTACTCAAGACTCCTACTCAAGACTCCTACTCAAGACTCCTACTCAAGACTCCTACTCAAGACTCCTACTCAAGACTCCTACTCAAGACTCCTACTCAAGACTCCTACTCAAGACTCCTACTCAAGACTCCTACTCAAGACTCCTACTCAAGACTCCTACTCAAGACTCCTACTCAAGACTCCTACTCAAGACTCCTACTCAAGACTCCTACTCAAGACTCCTACTCAAGACTCCTACTCAAGACTCCTACTCAAGACTCCTACTCAAGACTCCTACTCAAGACTCCTACTCAAGACTCCTACTCAAGACTCCTACTCAAGACTCCTACTCAAGACTCCTACTCAAGACTCCTACTCAAGACTCCTACTCAAGACTCCTACTCAAGACTCCTACTCAAGACTCCTACTCAAGACTCCTACTCAAGACTCCTACTCAAGACTCCTACTCAAGACTCCTACTCAAGACTCCTACTCAAGACTCCTACTCAAGACTCCTACTCAAGACTCCTACTCAAGACTCCTACTCAAGACTCCTACTCAAGACTCCTACTCAAGACTCCTACTCAAGACTCCTACTCAAGACTCCTACTCAAGACTCCTACTCAAGACTCCTACTCAAGACTCCTACTCAAGACTCCTACTCAAGACTCCTACTCAAGACTCCTACTCAAGACTCCTACTCAAGACTCCTACTCAAGACTCCTACTCAAGACTCCTACTCAAGACTCCTACTCAAGACTCCTACTCAAGACTCCTACTCAAGACTCCTACTCAAGACTCCTACTCAAGACTCCTACTCAAGACTCCTACTCAAGACTCCTACTCAGGACTCCTAAGAGGACTCCTACTCAAGACTCCTATTCCTTTACAACTCCTAATGCTTCTCTAAGAAATACTCTCTTAACCCTAGTCGGCCTCTTCACCTCTTTAATAGGGGTCGGCTAAGTAGGTTTTACATGAATACCCCTTTAATGAAACTCAATTTAAGACTCTCCTAGCTAGAGTCCTAACAATCAGTCCTTCTAGGTAATGTAGTCCATATCTCATTTTTGAATATACACATTAATCTTCATAGTAGGTTTCTATTATGACATTTAAATCTATCTAGGTTCATAACTTCTTCATCAAGCGGGATAACTAAGTCATAAGCATAGATTAGTCTTGTGATCAGGCTACCATATGGAAGCATCATATTCTTTTTCAATAGTTCAATCATATTTTATTGTATTAGGTAGCCAAAACAATTTTCATGTCCTTTCATAATCCAATATATCGTTCCTATTTTTATTTGGTTAACTTCATCTTAATGATATTATTTTGGAATTATAATGTTTATCAAGATGTGATGAAGTAGTTTGGTGTTGAAAGGTAGTAAATGTTCATAGCTTTTTAGAAGAATAGACAAGTTAGGATTGCCGAAGATGGTTCCTAAGGCTTCAAAATAAGTGGTCCCAACCGATGCTTCATCCCATTGTCCTCTAAAATAATAACCTCTATCTTTCTCTGTAATTCCTACGAGGTTGCAAATTATGCTATTCGTAATGGGTATATGGTGTCTTAAGAGATAACTGGAGACCCTATCTTGTTCATCCACATACAAATTATTATAGAATAATCTAATAAGTCTAGGATAGATAGATTCACATATTTGAAGGATTGAGAGGATATCTAGGTTAGCAAACCATTGAATAGGTTCCAAAGTACTTAATTCTTCTAAATCAACATATTTACCCTTACGAACATTTCTAGATTCTATGATTGAAAATTTAAGGGCATGTTGATGAGAATCAAAAGTAGGGAGTCATAGGTTTCATCTAATCCCCTCTTCCCTTTGTCCCTTGAGGATCTTCTAGAAGTCATGGAGACTACAATTATGAAAACAAATAAGAGATAAGAATAAGTAATGCAAAGGGGGAATCAATTTGGTTTAGGGATTACCTTAGTAGTTTTTCCTCCTTGTGATCACCAAAGGATGTTTGAAATTGATCCTTGAGTAGTAGAAAATGGGGATTCTTTTGAGTTACTAGAGGGAGAGCAAGAGGATCAAGAGGTTTGGAGCACTTTGGAAAGGTGTAGAATGAGTTGGAGTCGGTTCTACCGCTAGCTCTAACTTGTTCTTTATATAGGGCAAGTTGCTGGTGGTGGCACCGCCAGCTGGGCGGTGCTATCGCCTACAGCCAGTGACCACTGGCGGTGCTACTACCAGCTAGGCGGTGCCACCGCCTATAGGCAGTGAGCATTGCATACATTGTAGTGTGGTGCAAATTTAAGTGATACTTACATTGTATGGTGCATCTTGCAAGATTTTTATATGGCGGACACACTCATTTACACAAACATCATAAGTTCTACTTTTGTAAGAGGAGACAATTCGAACATATACATCATATAAAATTCATATATAAAAAATTCATGTGGCTCATTACAAATATCATAAGCCCATGATTCAAGTGAATGATATTGTAAAATTAGAATTCAATAAGAAACTCTGAAGAAAAATTTAAAGAGGAACTAATGTTTCCGAGAAATTTAGCATACCTAATTCTCTTCTTATAAAATCAAATTGTTCCTCAATCAAGGGTTTTGTAAAAATATCAGCCAATTGTTGTTTCGTGTCAATAAATTTTAAGATTACATCATGATTATTAACATGATCACATATAAAGTGATGCCTAATGTCAATATGTTTAGTTCTAGTGTGTAAAATAAGATTTTTTCTTAAATATATTGTACTTGTATTATCACACTTTATAGGTATATTCTTCAAGTGAATCTATAATCCTCTAAAGTGTTTTTCATCCATATAACTTAAGACAACATGCACCTACTGTAATATACTCAACTTCGGTTGTGGATAATGCAACCAAATTTTGTTTCTTCGAAAACCAAGAGACAAGTGTGTGTCCTAAAAATTGACTTGTTCTAAATGTGCTTTTTCTATTTATTTGGCAGTTAGCAAAATCAACATCAGCATAACCAAGCAATTCAAAATTTTTAGTTTTGGATACCATAATCCTAATTTAGGAGTTCCTTTTAGGTATCTAAAAATTCTTTTGACAGCTTTTAAATGAGATTGCTTGAGGTTAGATTAAAACCAAGCACAAAGTCTTACGCTATGTTGAATCTCGGATTTTGATGATGAAGTCAATTGTCATTTGTTATCTAATCCATATGTTGAGATAAGTGTGCAGGATTAACTACGATGAAAGTAAGACATGCAGCAGGAGTTGTGCCAAAGTCAAGACTATGATCATGTTGGGGGTTCGAGAGTTCGACGGAAGTCCGGACAATCATCGGAGGTTCTACGGGAACAAATCCGAGAAGTCTAGGAGCTTGCCAAAGAAGCTCATCGGAACTCGCCAAGTGGATCGTCGCAAGTCCAGGAGTTTGCCGGAAGTCCGCCGGAGCATCGCCGAGGGTTCGTCGGATGATCGCCGGAAGTTCGCCGGAAGCTCGACGGAAGAAGCGATTGACGCACCGGAGCAAGTTGCAGTAAATGTCTTGAAAAATATCGTAGTTAGCATGATGATTAAGTTAGAAATGGGAGGTGATCCCATTAACTTAATCTTGGGGCAATTGGGCCCTTGACAGACCCAAATTGGGCCGAATGGATCAGCCCATTCGGACCCAAATTCCCTAGTCGGCGGTGGCACCGCCCAGCTGCCGAGCCTCAGAGTGAGGCTGGGCGGTGGCACCGCCTGGGCTCAGTCCGAGTAAGACTGGGTGGGCAGTAGCACCGCCCCTGTCAGGCGGTGGCACTGCCTGGGCTCATTCCCCGAGTGAGACTGGCGGTAGTACCGCCCCTAACAGGCGGTGGTACCGCCCGAGCTCGGTCTCCGAGCTCTGTCAGGCGGTAGTACCGTTAGGACCCCGAAAACATAGGATATGACATTTTTGAGCTCCAAATTCAAATCAGTTTGGGGCTTATATAAACCCCACCCTTTCATGCATGAAAGGGCACCGAAACTTAGCATTTATTCTGAGATTTTGAGAGCTTAAAAGTGTTGTAAAAGGCTAGAAGTTCTTCTCCCTCTTTTCTTTAAAGTTTTGATCATTCAAGAGCGGAGTGAAAAATCTGTAAGGGTTGTCTCCTAAGCCCGTCAAAAGGAGTGAAACTGTAAAAGGGTGGTTGGCCTTCGCCTATTGAAGGAAGGCCTCTAGTGGCCGTCGGTGACCTCATCGGAGGAGGAAGCCAAAAGTGGATGTAGGTCAAGATTGACCGAACCACTCTAAATCTCGGTTTGCATTTACATTTTGTTCTCTATCTTAACTACAACTACTTCCATAGCTTTGCTTTAACTGCACTTTACTTGATCTTAAGTTAAAGCAATTTCCGAATCGACTTTCATACCGAAATCGTTCTTATTATTATACGAACGTCGTTTTAAATCGTCGAAAGTTTTCCGCTGCACTAATTCACCCCCACCTCTTAGTGCTCTTGATCCTAACAATTGGTATCATAGCAGGGTTAACTCTCAATCGGATTAAAACCCAAGAGAGATGGCTTACGTCGGAAATCAAGAGGGCCACTTTATTACAAGTCCACCCATGTTCAATGGGACGGACTACACCTATTGGAAGACCCGAATGAGGATCTTCCCTTATTTCAATGGATTTTGAACTTTGGAATCTTGTCGAAAATGGATTTTCGAAGTCTTCTCTTCCAATGATCGATTGGAATGAATTGGAGAAGAAGACTTTCGCTCTTAATGCAAAGGCTATGAATGCCTTATTTTGTGCGCTTGATAAAAATGAGTTCAATCGTGTTTCGGTTTGTGAAACCGCATTTGATATTTGGCATACACTCGAAGTGACTCACGAAGGCACAAGTAGAGTGAAAGAGTCAAAAATCAATCTTTTGATACATTCTTTTGAACTTTTCCGAATGAAACCGAGCGAGACTATTGGCGATATGTATACCCATTTCACGGATGTCGTCAATGGTCTAAAAGGACTCGGCAAAAGTTTTTCGGATTTTGAGCTCGTAAATAAGATTCTAAGATCCCTTCCTAAGAGTTGGGACCCTAAAGTCATTGCTATTCAAGAGGCTAAAGATCTAAACAATTTCCCTCTTGAAGAATTAATCGGGTCATTAATGACCTATGAAATGACTTGCAAAGCTCATGAAGAGCAAGAAGACATCCTTCCAAAGAACAGGAAGGATATGACACTTAGAACTTTCGAAGACCACTTTAGAGAAAACTCAAGTGATGAAGACTATGACGATGACTTGGCACTTCTAACAAGGAAATTCAAAAAATTCATTAAAAGAAACAAGTTTAAAAATGACTCAAAAAATAAATTTGAACCCAAAAAGGACCAAGTTATTTGCTACGAATGCAAGAAGCCGGGACACTACAAAAGTGATTATCCCCAAGCCAAGAAGAGAACACCAAAGAAGAAGGCACTCAAAGCAACATAGGATGACTCAAGCACATCCGAAGAAGAGGAGTCCAACACCGAGCAAGTTGCTCATTACGCCCTAATGGCCATCGGAGATGAGGTAACAAATTTAATTGATGCAGATTTATCATTTGATGAATTACTAAATGCCTTCCATGACTTATTTGATGAATGCAAAACTATTAGTAGAGAAATACAAATTGCTAAAAAAGGAGCATGATAGTCTTACTTGTAATTTCGATAAATTAGAAATTCAATATCATGATAGTTTAGCTCCATGTAAAAAATGTCATGATCTAGAAACTCTCCAAAAGGAGAACTTGCTACTTAAGGACACCTTGAAGAAATTCGAGGTTGGTAGCAAGTCTTTGAATATGATCCTTACAAATAAGGGTCATGTTCCTAAAAGAAGTGGAATCGGATTTGTGAGAAGTCCTCACCAAAATCCAACCACCTTCATTAAAGGCCCTATCTTATATGTTCGGCACCAAAGCAAATGCAACTTTTGTTGCAAACATGGACATAGAACTTATCATTATCCACTCAAGAAAGTTAGTCCAAACAAATTGATTTGGGTTCCTAAAGGAACCACGATAAATTCTATGCAACATGATAAATAATTTAGATCAGTGTTTGAGACACCCAAAAGTAAATGGGTACTTAAAAATCATCCTTTCTTGTAGAAACATACATCATCACAAGCTAGGAGCAAGAGATGGTACCTTGATAGTGGATGCTCAAGGCATATGACCGGAGATCCATCTCAATTCTCTAAACTCACTAGCATAGACGAAGGCTATGTCACCTTCGAAGACAACAACAAGAGTAAAATCATTGGCAAAGGAACCATAGGTAACAAATCCAACTTCTTTATTAAAGATGTTTTGTTAGTTGATGGTTTAAAACATAACCTCTTGAGCATTAGTCAATTGTGTGATAAAGGATATGTTGTCAAATTCGAATCTAATGCTTGCATCATTGAAAAACCACACAAAAACACATCTACGATTATATTAAAACAAAATAACGTATACACTATTGACATCAATGATCTTCGTAATGAAATGTGTTTCTCGGTTTTGAATGAGGATGCTTGGCTTTGGCATAGGAGATTAGGTCCTGCTAGCATGAAACTAATCACTCAAATATCATCCAAAGAACTTGTAAGAGGAATTCCTCATATCAAGTTCATCAAAGATAATGTGTGTGATGCTTGTCAATTAGGAAAACAAATTAAGGGTAGTTTCAAATCTAAGAATCAAATAAGCACCTCTAGGCCTTTACAATTGATCCATATGGACTTGTTTGGACCTATCTCTACATCAAGTCTAGGTGGTAGCAAATACGCTTTCGTCATTGTAGATGACTATAGTAGATACACATGGACTTATTTTTAAAACATAAAAATGAATGCTTTAGATATTTTACCAAGTTTTGCAAACTTGTCCAAAATGAAAAGGGTTCTATGATTTCGTCAATTAGAAGTGATCATGGTGGTGAATTTCAAAACCACGATTTTCAAGAATTTTGTGAATTTAATGGATACAATCATTACTTCTCTACTCCAAGAAATCCTCAGCAAAATGGAGTAGTAGAAAGAAAAAATAGAAATTTACAAGAAATGGCAAGAACCATGTTGAATGAATATAGCCTACCCAAATATTTTTGGGCCGAAGCCGTAAACACTGTATGCTATATTTTGAATAGAGTTCTAGTAAGAACCTTACTCACCAAAACTCCCTATGAGTTGTGGAACAACAAAAAACCCAATGTTTTATATTTTAAAGTTTTTGAGTGTAAGTGTTTTATCTTGAATGAAAAGGATGCCTTAGGAAAATTTGATGCTAAATCCGATGAAGGAATTTTCCTTGGTTATTCTTCGGTTTCTAAAGCTTTTTGCATCTTCAATAAAAGAACTTTAATTATAGAAGAATCCATTCATGTTGTGTTCAATGAGATTTCCAAAATCAAGAAAAATGATTCTGATGATGATGTTAATTTTGATTCTTTAAATTTAAATGAAACCCCTTCTCCAACTAGCAACTTGGATGCATCCACTTCCGAAATATCCTTACCCAAGGATTGGAAATATGTAGATGCTCATCCTAAGGAGCTAATTCTAGGAGACACATCTAAGGTGGTTCAAACACGTTCTTCTCTTAAAGAATTTTGTGCCAACGCCGCTTTTCTCTCCCAAATTGAACCTAAATGTATTGACGAAGCCATGAAAGATGATTCATGGATTATCACAATGCAAGATGAGTTTAATCAATTTGAGAGAAATGAGGTGTGGAAGCTTGTTCCTAGGCCAAATGACCATTTAGTTATTGGTACTAAATGGGTCTTTAGAAACAAGCAAGATGAATATGGTATCGTGGTTAGAAACAAGGCTAGATTAGTAGCGAAATGTTTTAACCAAGACGAAGGTATCGATTATGAAGAAACCTTCGCTCCTATGGCTAGATTAGAAGCCATAAGGATGCTCCTTGCCTATGCTAGTAATAATAATTTTAAGTTATTTCAAATGGATGTTAAAAGTGCTTTTCTTAATGGCTTTATTTCCAAAGAAGTTTATGTTGAACAACCTCCCGGATTTGAAAATAATAGCCTCACTAATCATCTACAAACTAATCTCTTTGTGAATCCTTTGCTAAAACCATGAGTCTAGAATTTGAAATGAGTTTGATGGAAGAATTAACCTTTTTCTTAGGCTTACAAATTAAGCAACTAAGAAAGGGCATCTTTATTAGTCAAACTAAATATGCTTTAGATTTGCTAAAGAGATTTAATATGGAAAGCTCAAAAGCTATTAACACTCCTATGAGCACATCCACTATGTTAGAAGTTGATGAAAGTGGAGAAAGCTTCGATCAAAAAACTTATAGGGGTATGATAGGAAGTTTACTTTACCTCACTGCAACTAGACCAGATATCATGTTCAGTGTAGGACTTTGTGCTAGGTTTCAATCGAACCCTAAGATATCTCATCTCAAAGCGGTTAACAGAATACTTAGATATCTTAAAGGTACCACAAATCTAGGATTATGGTATCCGAAAATTGAGAAGTTTGAGTTAATTGCTTATGCTGATGCAGATTTTGCTGGATGTAGATTAGATAGAAAAAGCACATAAGGAACATGTCAATTTTTGGGACATGCTCTTGTTTCCTGGTCATCTAAGAAACAAAACTCGGTTGCACTATCAACAACCGAAGCCGAGTATATTGCAGCTAGTGCATGCTGTGCACAAGTTGTGTGGATGAAAAACACCTTAGAAGATTATAAAGTTCATCTTAAAAATATTCTCATTAAATGTGATAACACAAGTGCTATATGTTTAACAAAGAATCCCATTCAACACTCAAGAACAAAACATATTGATATTAGACATCACTTTATACGAGATCATGTCACTAATCATGATATAGTTATAGAGTTCATTGATACTAAACATCAACTAGCTGATATTTTTACAAAGCCTTTGAGTGAAGAATAATTTAATTTCATTAGAAGAGAATTAGGAATGTTAATGTGTCCGAATGCTTGAACTCATTAAATCTATTTTTCGGACTTTCTTGATTCAATAATCAAATCACTCAATTGCTATGATGATTTTACATGATTACATACCTTAATAATATGTTGGAAATTATGTGTTTTGGATATAAAAATTTCCATGATAATGAGCATGATTTATCTTCATGATTATATTGGAAAATCTATAGCAAAACCTTGTCCGAATGCATGAAAGTGTTAAATTTTACTTTCGAATTTTCTTGATACCTTATTCTCTTCCGAACTTAATGTAGCTCTCATAAGCATATGTCATATCGAGTTTGATTCATATCATTGATTTTTGACATATGGAATCAATTAGCAAATACATCTTTTATAGGCTTATAATGTGAAAAATATTTTCGAGAAATGGATTTGATAAAATGATTCCTTCTTATAATTTCCTTCTTGAAAAAGGAAGATTTTTTACTTGCAAGGATATTGATTCACATACATATCTTGATCCTTGTAAAAATAAAGCGTGATTTAATCTTTCCTTGAGATGTTTGTATAATTGGTATCCTATCACTCATTGTTGAAAAATTACCTATCACTCACTTGTGTTTAAAATTTGCTTATATCGTTCTCCTTTTTGTTGATAACAAAGGGGGAGAAATATATGAATTGATGCTATGAGTGCCATATTTGAATTTGAATTATGTTAAAAAAAGCTTGCATCGAAATATATGGTAAATTCATGATAGAAATGCTATGATTGCTAAACACTTGAAATATTTGCATTATGTTAAGATATCAAGAACTTGCATCGTAATTTCACATGTTGATATCTTACCATATGATGAATTGCTACCATTACTATCATTCACATTTGAAATGTAAAACGTGAAAATGGATGTCAAGCCTTGACATCATTTTCAGAGAGATACATCATGATAGGAATCATGATGAAAGTATTGATAAGGTTAAACAATCTTAACTTATCAATATGTCTCTTGAATTCAAAGGCTTCGAATTCAAGAATGACTTATCTTGAGTATGGCATATAGATAGGGGGAGTTAAAGTTAACTCCGTTATCAATTGATTGTCATCATCAAAAAGGGGGAGATTGTTGAATCTCGGATTTTGATGATGAAGTCAATTGTCATTTGTTATCTAATCTATATGTTGAGATAAGTGTGCAGGATTAACTACGATGAAAGTAAGACATGCAGCAGGAGTTGCGCCGAAGTCAAGACTATGATCATGTTGGGGGTTCGAGAGTTCGACGAAAGTCCGGACGGTCATCGGAGGTTCTGCGGGAACAAATCCGAGAAGTCCAGGAGCTTGCCAAAGAAGCTCATTGGAACTCGCCAAGTGGATCGTCGCAAGTCCAGGAGTTTGCCGGAAGTCCGCCGGAGCATCGCCGAGGGTTCGTCGGATAATCGCCGGAAGTTCGCCGGAAGCTCGACGGAAGAAGCGATTGACGCACCGGAGCAAGTTGCAGTAAATGTCTTGAAAAATATCGTAGTTAGCATGATGATTAAGTTAGAAATGGAAGGTGATCCCATTAACTTAATCTTGGGGCAATTGGGCCCTTGATAGACCCAAATTGGGCTGAATGGATCAGCCCATTCGGACCCAAATTCCCTGGCCGGCGGTGGCACCGCCTGGGTCGGCGGTGGCACCGCCTGGGTCGGCGGTGGCACCGGGTGGGCGATAGCACCGCCCCTGTCAGGTGGTGGCACCGTCTGGGCTCAGTCTCCTAGTGAGACTGGTGGTAGTACCGCCCCTAACAGGCGGTGGTACCGCCCGAGCTCGGTCTCCGAGCTCTGTCAGGCGGTAGTACCGCCAGGACCCCGAAAACATGGGATATGACATTTTTGAGCTCCAAATTCAAATCAGTTTGGGGCCTATATAAACCCCACCCTTTCATGCATGAAAGGGCACCAAAACTTAGCATTTATTCTGAGATTTTGAGAGCTTAAAAGTGTTGTAAAAGGCTAGAAGTTCTTCTCCCTCTTTTCTTCAAAGTTTTGATCATTCAAGAGAGGAGTGAAAAATTTGTAAGGGTTGTCTCCTAAGCCCGTCAAAAGGAGTGAAACTGTAAAAGGGTGGTTGGCCTTCGCCTATTGAAGGAAGGCCTCTAGTGGACGTCGGTGACCTCATAGGAGGAGGAAGCCAAAAGTGGATGTAGGTCAAGATTGACCGAACCACTCTAAATCTCGGTTTGCATTTACATTTTGTTCTCTATCTTAACTGCAACTACTTCCAAAGCTTTGCTTTAACTGCACTTTACTTGATCTTAAGTTAAAGCAATTTCCGAATCGACTTTCATACCGAAATCGTTCTTATTATTATACGAACGTCGTTTTAAATCGTCGAAAGTTTTCCGCTGTACTAATTCACCCCCCCCTCTTAGTGCTCTTGATCCTAACATGCTAAACATGATGTTTGGTCTAGTTGTAGTGAGGTATAGTAAACTACCTATCATACCCCTATAAGTTTTTTTATCAAAGCTTTCTCCACCTTTGTCATTGTCTAATTTAGTGGAGGTACTCATAGGAGTGTTGATAGCCTTTGAACTATCCAAATTAAATCATTTTAGCAAGTCTAATATATATTTTGTTTGACTAATAAAAATATCATCATTAAGTTGTTTGATTTGTAAGCCTAAAAAGAAGGATATTTATTAGGACTCTAGCTAGGAGAGTCCTAATTGAGAGAGGCATTTATGTAATACTTTGTCAAGCCCTTTTAAAGAGGCGAAGAGGCCAGCTAGGGTTAGGAGGTTTTTTCTTAGAGAACATTAGGAGTTATAAAGAAATAGGAGTCTTGAGTAGGAGTCCTATTAAGAGTCCTGAGTATGAGTCCTAATTGAGTAAGAGTCTTAAGTAGGAGTCCTATTATGAGTTGGGGTTTAGAAGCCCTATAAATAGCTAATCTGTTCATTCTCTTTTCACAAGCAATAGATGAATCTTTTCTGCAGCCTTTGAGCAGCAATTTGGAGGAAGGAATCCCTATAGAGTTCCAAGGAGGCCGATCCCCTAAGGAGATCAACCCTAAGCTTAGAATCTGCAAGGGTTTTAACATCTGGTATCAAAGCAGTGATCTTGCTGCTTTTGCTGCCATCCCTGTTGCCCACCACCAACCAAGCAATTCCCACAATTGCTTTTGACGTTACCATCTCCACCATCATCTTCTGTCGTAGATCAAATCAATCTACTGCTATCACCTCCAATTGCATCAGAGATCTGGTATTCTCCTATCACTAATATCTATTGTTGCTACAATTTTCCATTCAAAATACTAAGAAGAAGTCTTCTTATCTATCCTATACTATGAATTCCTTTCGTCATAAAAGTTATCATCTTTACGAATGAAGGATTGCTGCAGAAAATTTCAGCCACATATTATTGCCTTAACCGATCTATTTGTAATCCATTTTGAACAAAATTTCTTATACAATTCATAGATCATCTTGGCTTCTATCTAAGATTGATCTATTAAGGAATTCATCTCTAAAAATGTTCTTGTGTTGCTGCAAATTTTTCTCACAAACCGTTGAAATTTTTCAACGAGAATTCTGCTATTGTAACTTGCACCAATTTCCTTACTGTTATATTGCAAAAAAAATTTTGATTAAATTGGTCATCCTTGATGTTATTTAAACTAAGATTTTGCTATCAAATTTCCTCCTCAAATCTCTTAGTTTTTGCTGGAAATTTAATCGAGAAATCGCTGTTTCTTCGACGACAATTCTGCTCTTACAAGACAACACATACCTGCAGCAACTTCCACTGATTTCCTTCAAACCTTTGCTGCCATCTACAATAGATCTAAAATGTTTTTCCCTAACCTTCATCCACTACTATTACAGACTTAAAACTCCACTAAACCACACCCTCAAACTGCACCAAAAATAGCCATAGAACAAGCCTAAACCGCAACCTACATCCACCAATCAACCAACCCTTTCGACCATCACTTCTCTCAACCTATTCATGCCTAAAACCCAACAACAAAAGAGAGATCTTAATATTATAAATTTGGAAGCATATACTATGGCATCTAAGGAGGTAATCAATGCTAAATTTGAAGCCTTCAAGGTGTAAATGAAGGATAAGATTCAGACTCTCTTTACCGAACTAAGTTTGGGTCGACCAACAAGCCCGAAGAACTCACATCAAGGAGAGAGCTCTGACCAATCGCACTAAGCCTGAAAAGATGACTTCCAAGAGAGGGAAGGCTCTATGACCAATCCTAACTATCTACGCATGAGGGTGGACTTCCCTAGATGGGAAGAAGGAGACTCGATTGGTAGGATCTCGCGTGCGGAGCGATATTTTTAGTACCACAAAACCGCGGATGCATCTATGGTGAAAATTATGGCTATATATCTTGAAAGGGATGCCATATAGTAGTTTCACTAGTTTAAACATACTCATAGAGTCCTCTCATGGTGACAATTCAAAGAAGGACTGCTAATCCACTTCAAACCAATCGATTAAGAGAATATTGACGAACAACTAGCAAAGATCCGACAAACCTCCACCATTCAAGAGTACCAAAACATGTTTGAAAGGTTATCTAATCAAACTCATGATTAGTCTAAAAAATAGCTATTGGGGACCTTCATTGAGGGCTTGAAGCTGAAGATCTGAGGAGAAGTTAAAGTGCGACAATCATACACGCTTATGATAGCCATCTCTTTCGCACTACTCAAGAGGAGCGAATGAACCATGAAGCCCGAAGGACTAGGGTCACTCCCCGACCAGCAATACTAAAGCCCTCAGCCCCCCCTACTATCAACTGAGTCCCTGCACCAAAAAGGTTGACAAGAGAAAAGCTTCGGGAGTGATCTACGAAGGGGTTATGTTAGCATTGCGATTAGCCGTGGAGCCGCAAGCATCACTATAGAAAAGGGAGACTTATTATAATTGAACTAGTAGAAGAAAAGGTCATTGAACATCTAGAAGAGAGCCTTGATTATGAAGAAGAAGATGCGGAAAAAGAGCCACAACCAATAGATATTACGGTACATGTACTAGACAGCTACTCAAACCCACAAACGATGAAAGTTGGAGGCTTTCTCAAACAACAACCGATCACTATTCTCATCGACACGGGTAGCATTAATAACTTCCTAAACAATAAGGTTGCTACTCTATATTGAAGGTTGTAGCAAGTTCGACGTAAAGGTTGCCGACAAAAGAATCCTAAAGTGCTACCAAATATGTCCATAGGTGAAACTATTACTACAAGACCAAGAAATTATCACCGACTTCTTCCTCCTACCAATTGATGACTATGAGGCCATACTCAGAATTAAATGGTTGATGACATTAGGTGATGTTTCTTAGAATTTTATGTAACTAAATATGAAATTTTATAGTAAGGGGAAACAGGTGATATTGCACGGAAAACATGGGGGTGATGTAATGATGATTTGCACACAACAAATGGAGAAGGTTTTGTATAAAGCATGCAACGGCTTTTTGGTACAACTTGAGCAGCAAACTAAGGGAGAGCCAACATAATTTGAAGATCCAAACCTACTTCCTTTGCTTGCTAAATTTTTAGATATATTTGACGAATTGTGCAACCTACCTCTTACCCATCGACATAATCATTATATAACAATTCTTGCAGGCAAACCTCCAGCAAATACTCAGCCATATCAATATCCATATCTCTAGAAGGATGAAATAGAAAGGATTGTAAAAGAGATGCTCGAAATAGGTGTTATTCGGCTAAGTTACAACCGAAAAAGGATGAAACATGGCGAATGTGCGTTGATTACCGAGCTCTTAATGGCATAACCGTCAAGGACAAATACCCTATTCTAGTAGTAGATAATTTGCTAGATGAAAGGGAGCACAAATCTTCATAAAGCTGGATCTTTGATCCGGGTATCACCAAATACGAGTGGGCGAAGAAGATATTCCGAAAATCGCCTTTCGAAAACACAATGACCGCTACAAATTTTTCTTCAATAGAAGGTGGAATATCTTGGGCATATCATATTAGAGGAAGGTATGGTAGTGGATCCCTCCAAAATTGAAGCAATGCAGAACTGACCGACCCTGAGGAATATAAAATTGCTACATGGCTTTCTCGGTTTATTAAGCTACTACCGCAAGTTTGTGAAAAACTATGGAAAGATCAGTAAACCACTTACTTCCTTGTTGAAAAAAGATGCTTTCCAATGGTTGGATAAAGCCACTACCACCTTCAACAAACTTAAAGCCGCAACGATGACAATGTCTGGACTAGCGCTACCCGACTTCGGAAAGACTTTTGTTATTGAAGCCGATATCTCCGGAGTCGGAATTAGTGTTGTACTAATGCAAGATGGCGCCCCCTCGCTTATACTAGCAAGATCATAAAAAATTTGGAGGAAGCACCAAGCTCCATGGCTTATTACAATTGGGACTCAAAAGAATTTTGCTATAAAGGATGCATTGTGCTTGAGCCAAATTCTACTTGCATTTTCACAAGCAGATTTTGGATAAAGTTATTCCAAATGTAGGGCACTAAATTAAAAAGAAGTATGATATATCAGCCACAAACCGACGGCCAAACTGAAGTGGTGAACAAGTGCTTAGAGACATACCTCAAATGCTTCACCAACGACTAGCCAAAAGAGTAGACAAAGTGGCTTCCCTGGGCCAAATGGTGGTATAATACAACTTATCATTCATCTACAAAATATACTCCTGATGAGGCTTCATATGATCAACCTCCTCGTGTGATCCCAAAATATGTGTTGGGCATCTCTAAAGTGGAACAAGTAGATAGGGAACTACAAGACAGAGACAAAATGTTGAAGTTTCTAAAAGATAATCTCACTGCAACTCAAGCAAGAATAAAACAACAACATGATCAACACAAAGGCAAAAGAGAATTTTCAGTAGGAGATTGGGTCTTCCTACGTTAGAGCATCTATGAAGCTTTTACCTTGGTTCTATGGACCCTACCAAAATTTGGAACGCATTAAAGCTGTAGTATACAAATTGGACTTACTCGCTAGCCCCCGAATCCATCTAGTCTTCCATTTGTCATGTTTAAAGCTCAAGCTAGGACAAAATGAGACATCCCAAACCCATCCACCAAATATGACTACCCAAAGAGAACTCTAGACCCAGTAGAGTGTTATTATTGATCGACGGATTGTGATTCAATGATGGCAACCCTCTACTGAAGTGCTAATACAATGGGCGAACTTACCAACAGAAGGTGCCACTTGGGAGAACAATGATGACTTGAAGATCAAATTCCTAGAATTCTTGGATCGACAGCCTCAAGGATAAGGCTGATTTGAAGAAAGCGGGTTTGTTAGGACTCTAGCTAGGAGAGTCCTAATTGAGAGGGGCATTCATGTAAACTTGCTTGCTTTACATCCACTATACTCTTTCATATGCTTTCATTTTAAGCATCTTTACAAAACAAGTTTAATCAAAATGGAAAATTTCAAAACCAATGTTGTTTTTACCGTTGCACTAATTCTCCCCCCCGGCTCTTAGTGCCAACTCTTTCCTAACAGTATCTACACCATATGAGATATGGAAAAGAAAGAAGCTCGATCTTTATTGAATCTCAGGATTTTGATAATGAAATCAATTGATGAGTTTACAATCTAATCTATGTTTTGAGTGACACAGGACTAACTTGTTGAATCTCAGATTTTGATGATAAAATCAATTATAAATTTGTTGATCTAATCTATATGTTGAGAAAAGTGTGCAAGATTAACTACAACAATAGTAAGACATAAAGCAGGTATTATACCAGAGTCAAGATCGAGATCTCATTGGGAGTTCAAGAGTTCGCCGAAAGTTCGGACGTTCGTCGGAAGTTTTGCTTGAACCAACCAAGATGTCTAGGAGCTTGCTAAAGAAACTTGTCGGAGCTTGCCAAGAAGATCATCGTAAAGTCTGGGAGCTTACCAGGAGACCGGTGGAGCATTGTCGAGAGTTCATCGGATGTTCGTCGAAAGTACATCGGAAGCTCGCCAAAAGATCAATTGATGCACTAGAACAAGAAGTGCTGTGATCATGTCTTAATTATCGTAGTTAGAGCATAAATTAAGTTAGGTTTGGGAGGTAATCCTATTAACTTAATTAGTAGCCAACTAGGCCCAGCAGCCCATTCAGCCCCTAAAAATATGGCCGGTAGTGGCACCACCTAGAAGACCTAGTTTCCCAGGTGGTCTGGGCGGTGGTACCGCTGGCAGTTATTGCTACCAGTGGTGGTATCACCCCTATCAGGTGGTGGTACCACCAAAGCTCGATCTCCGAGCTTTGTCAGGTGGTGGTACTGCCCAAACTGAGTAGTAGTACTATCCAATGTCAGACTATAGGCGGTAGTACCGCCCAGTAATGGCGATGGTACCGCCGATATCTCAAAAATATGGGATGAGACACTTCTTGGCTCCATTTTTGAAGCCATTGAGGCTATAAAAACCCCACCCTTTTCTACTAGAGTTCTCCTCCTCCTTTTTTAAGTGTTGAAATCATTCAAGAGAGGTGTGAGACTTGTAAGGGTTCTCTCCTAAACCCGTGAAAAGGAAAAAGTGTCGTAAAGAGGTGGTTGGTCTTCACCTATTGAAGGAAAGCCTTTAGTGGATGCCAGTGACCTCGTTGGAGGAGGAATCCGAAAGTGGATGTAGGTCACGTTGACCAAACCACTCTAAAATTCTGGTTTGCTTTTCATTTGTACAATTCACATTATTGTAAATCTCTTTAATCTTCTTTTGCACTTTTACAAAAGCTCTCAAGTTTAATTTCACTACGAAACGGATTGAATCAAAACCATTTTCGCTAGAATTGGTTTTAATTGAAACAAAGACTTTTGAAATCGTGAAAGTTTTTCACTGCACTAATTCACACAACCCCCCCCCTCTTAGTGCTGTTCTTGATCCTAACAATTGGTATCAGAGCAAGGTTCACTCTCATTTGGTTTAAAACCCAAGAAATATGGCATTTGCCAACAACCAAGAGGGTCATTCAATTATACATCTACCTATGTTCAATGAGACAGATTACACATATTGGAAGACTAAAATGAAGATCTTCCTAATTTCAATGGATTTTGAGCTATGGAACATTGTCGAAAATGGTTTTCAAAAGTCTTCTCTTCCAATGAACGATTGAAATGAGTTGGAGAAGAAGACTTTTACTTTAAATGCCAAGGCTATGAATGCCTTATTTTGTGCATTAGATAAAAATGAGTTTAATCGAGTATCGATTTGTGAAACGACTTTTGATATTTCGCACATAGTCGAAGTGACTCATGAAGGCACTATTAGAGTTAAGAAGTCAAAAATCAATCTTTTAGTGCACACTTATGAGTTGTTTCAGATGAAACCAAATGAGACTATTGGAGACATGTATACCCAATTTACGAATGTCATTAATGGTCTAAAAGGACTTGGTAAAAGTTTCTTAGATTTTGAACTTATTAATAAGATTTTAAGATTTCTTCCAAAAAGTTGGGACCCTAAAATAATGATCATTCAAGAGGCCAAAGATCTAAATAGTTTTCCTCTTGAAGAACTAATTAGGTCACTAATGACCTATGAGATGACATGTAAAACTCATGAAGAGCTTGAGGATACCCTTCCAAAGAACAAGAAGGATATGGCACTGAGAACACAAGAAGACCACTCGAAAGAAAACTCAAGTGATGAGGACTTTGATGATAACTTGGCACTCTTAACAAAGAAGTTTAATTTACCAAAAAAAAAAGTTCAAAAGATTCATAAAAAGAAATAAATTTAAAAATGATACTAAAAATAAACTTGAACCTAAGAAAGAACAAGTGATATTTTATGAATGCACGAAGCCGGGACACTTCAAGAATGAATGTCCCCAAGCAAAGAGGAGGCAACCAAAGAAGAAGGCTCTCAAAGCTACATGGGATGACACAAGTGCTTCCGAAAAAGAGGAGCCAACCAACACTAAGCAAGTTGCTCACTATGCGCTAATGTCTATTGGAGATGAGGCAACAAGTTCATTAGACGTAAATTTAACTTTTGATAAACTTTTAAGTGCTTTTTATGAATTGTTTGATGAATGTAGAATCTTGAGTAAAAAGTATAACTCTTTGAAAAGGGAACATGCTTCTCTTATTAGTGATTTTGATAGACTAAAGATTGAGCATGAAAATAGCTTAGCTCCCTGCACAAAATGCCATGAACTAGAAATACTTCAAAAGGAAAACTTGCTACTCAAAGAAAGTTTGAAGAAATTTAAGGTTGGCAGCAAATCCTTGAACATGATCCTTGCCAATAAGGGTCACGTTAATACAAAAGGTGAAATCGGATTTGTGAGTAGCTCTCACCAAAATCGAACCACCTTTATTAAAGACCCAACCTTGCATGTATCACCTCACATCAAATGCAACTTTTATTGTAAACTTAGACATATTACGTACAAATATACATGTTGAATCTCGAATTTTGATGATGAAATCAATTGGTAAAATATTTGATCTAATCCTTTGCTGCAATATGTGTGCAGGATTAACCACGATTTCAAAAAGACATAAAGCAGCTGTTATGCTGGAGTCAAGATCGAGATCACGTTGGGAGTTCAAGAGTCAGTCGGAACTCCGAACGTTCATCGGAACTCACTAAGAAGATCGTCGTAAAGTCCAAGAGCTTGTTTGGAGTCCGTCGGAAGCTTGCTGAGAGTTCATCGGATGTTTGCCGAAAGTACGCCAGAAGCTCACTAGAAGAGCAACTGACGCACAAGAACAAGATGCACTGTAATCATGTCTTAGTTATCATAGTTAGAGAGTAAATTAAGTTAGGATAGTTAGCCCTTAGTTGGGCTGGTTTGGGCCGAATTCAAGGCCCAACCAGGTTTCTGAAAAGATGGCTAGCGGTGTCACCGCTTGGAAAGCAATGCCCTAGGATATCTGGGTGGTGGTACCGCCCAAACTGGGAGGTGGTACCGCTGGCCGTTATTGCTACCAGTGGTAGTACCGCTAGAGCTCGGTCTTTGAGCTCTATCAAGTGGTAGTATCGCCCAATAATGGTGGTGGTATCGCTAGTACCCCGAAATCCAAGGATGGGACATTTTTAGGCTCTAATTTTGAAGTCATTGGGGCCTATAAAAACCCCATCCTTTCCTGCATAAAAGGGCACGAAACCTATTGGCATAATCTTGATTTCTTGAGTCTTAAAGTATTGTAAAAGTAAAGAGTTCTCCTCCTTTATCTCTTAGCCTTGTAACCATCCAAGAAAGAGGAGTGAAACTTGTAAGGGATGTCTCCTAAACTCGGTAAAAGGTGAAAAGCTGTAAAAGGTGGTTGGCCTTTGCCTATTGAAGGAAGGCCTTTAGTGGACACCGGTGACCTCGTCGGAGGGGGAATCCGAAAGAGGATATAGGTCACATTAACCAAACCACTCTAAAACTTAGTTTACATTTACTTTGAGCAACTTTCTTTTATAGCAAACTGCCTCTCCTCCTTACTGTGCTTTAACTACGTCTATATACGCTTTCAAGTAAACACCTAACGAGATTGGCTTTAATCGTACGAAGACTTTATGAAACCGATGCTTTTCATTTATGCAATTTACATTACTACAAATCACCTTAGTCTTCTCTTGCACTTTCATGAAAGCTTTCAAGTTCAAATTCTAATTCTTTCTGAAACGGATTGAATCAAAATCATTCTTATCGGAGTTAGTTTTAATAAAAACAAGTTTTTTGAAATAGTGAAAGTTTTCTGCTACACTAATTTACCCCCCCTCTTAGTGCCGCTCTTGATTTTGACAATTAGTATCAGAGCAAAATTCACTCTCGTTTGGTTTAAAATCCAAAAGAGATGGCATTCGCCAGCAACCTAGACGGTCATTCAATTACACATCCGCCCATGTTCAATCAGACCGATTACATATATTGGAAGACTAGAATGAGGATCTTCCAAATTTCAATGGATTTCGAACTATAGAATATTGTAGAAAATGGATTTCAAAAGTCTTCTCTTCCAATGAACGATTGGAATGAGTTGGAGAAGAAGACTTTTTTATTAAACGCAAAGGCTATAAATTCCATGTTTTGTGCCTTAGCTAAAAACGAGTTTAATCGTGTGTCCATTTATGAAACGACATTTGATATTTGGCACACACTCGAAGTGACTCATGAAGGCACTAGTAGAGTGAAGGAGTCAAAAATTAATCTCTTAGTGCATTCTTATGAGTTGTTTCGAATGAAACCGAGTGAGACCATTGGAGACATATACACCCGATTTACGGATGTCGTCAATGGTCTAAAAGGACTTGATAAAGGTTTCTCGGATTTTGAACTCGTTAATAAGATTTTAAGATCCCTTCCAAAAAGATGGGATCCTAAAGTAACGGTTATTCAAGAGGCCAAAGATCTAAATAATTTTCCTCTTGAAGAACTAATTGATTCACTTATGACCTATGAAATGACATGTAAAGCTCATGAAGAGCTTAATGACACCCTTCCAAAGAACAGGAAGGATATAGCACTAAGAACACAAGAAGACCACTTGAAAGAAAACTTAAGTGATGAGGACCTTCATGAAGATTTGGCACTATTAACAAGAAAATTAAAAAAATTTATAAAAAGAAGTAAATTCAAAAATGATACTAAAAATAAATTTAAACCAAAGAAAAAATAAGTGATATGCTATGAATGTAAGAAGCCAGGATATTACAAGAATGAATGTCCCCAAGTAAAGAGGAGGCAACAAAAGAAGAAAGCTCTCAAAGCTACATGGGACAACTCAAGTGCTTTCGAAGAAGAGAAGCCAACTAACATTGTGTAAGTTACTCACTATGCACTAATGGCTATTAGAGATAAGGTAACAAGTTCATAAGACACAAATTTAACTTTCGATGAACTTTCAAGTGCCTTTCATGAATTATTTGATGAATGTAGAATTTTGAGTAAAAAGTATAATTATTTGAAAAAGGAACATACTTCTCTTATTAGAGATTTTGATAGAGTAAAGACTAAGCATGAAAATAGCTTAGTTCCCTGCACAAAATGCCATGATTTAGAAGTACTTCAACAGGAAAAATTGCTATTCAAAGATACCTTGAAGAAATTTGAGGTTGGTAGCAAATCCTTGAACATGATCCTTGCCAACAAGGGTCATGTTCATAGGAAAGGTGAAATTGGATTTGTGAGTAGCTCTCACCAAAATCCAACCACCTTTATTAAAGGCCCTACCTTGCATGTATCACCTCACATCAAATGCAACTTTCATTGCAAACTGGGACATGTTGCATATAAATATCCATTTATGAAATATAGTCCACATAAATTGATTTGGGTTCCTAAAAGAACTTCAAATGACTCAATACAATATGATAAATCGATTTTTGAGGCACCCGATGTCAAATGGGTACCTAAAAATCAACCTTTTTGTAGAAAATGTATCATCACAAGCTAGGAGCAAGAGATGGTACCTTGATAGTGGATACTCAAGACATATGACTAGAGATTCATCCCATTCTCTAAGCTCACTAGCCTAGATGAAGGATATGTCACCTTCGAAGATATCAACAAGAGTAAAATCATTGGCAAAGGAACCATAGGTAACAAATCTAACCTTCTTATTAAAGATGTATTATTAGTTGATTGTTTAAAGCATAACCTTTTGAATATTAGTCAATTATGTGATAAAGGATATATTGTTAGATTTGAATCTAATGCTTGTATTCTTGAAAAACCATACAAAAACATGTCTATGATTGTACTAAAACAAAATAACGTATACACTATTGACATTAATGATTTTTGCAATAAAATGTAATTTTCGGTTTTCAATGACGATGCTTGGCTTTGGCATAGGAGATTAGGTCATACTAGCATGAAACTAATCTCTCAAATTTCATCTAAAGAACTTATAAGAGGAATTTTCATATCAAGTTCACCAAAGATAATGTGTGTGATGATGTCAACTAGGAAAACAAATTAAGGGTAGTTTCAAACCTAAAAACCAAATAAGCGCCTTTAGACCTTTGCAATTAATCTATATAAACTTGTTCGGACTAATTTCTATATCAAGCCTAGGAGGTTGCAAATACGCGTTTGTCATCGTAGATGATTATAGTAGATACACATGGACTTATTTTTTGGCTCACAAAAGTGAATGCTTTAGGTGTTTCTCTAAGTTTTGCAAACTTGTTCAAAATGAAACGAGTTTTATGATTTCATCAATTCAAAGTGATCACGGTGATGAATTTTAAAACCGTGATTTCCAAGAATTTTATGAATCTAATGGATACAACCATAACTTCTCTACTCCAAGAAATCCTCAACAAAATAGAGTAGTAGAAAGAAAGAATAGAAACTTATAAAAAATGACAAGAACCATATTAAATGAACATAGCCTACCCAAATATTTTTGGGCCGAAGCTGTAAACACGGCTTGCTATGTCATAAATAGAGTTCTAGTAAGACCCTTACTCACCAAAACTCCTTATGAGTTGTGGAACAACAAAAAACCTAATGTTTCATATTTTAAAGTTTTTGGGTGTAAGTATTTTATCTTGAATGAAAAAGATGCCTTAGAAAAATTTAATGCTAAATTCGATGAAAGAATTTTTCTTGGCTATTCTTCTATTTCTAAAGCATTTTGTATCTTTAATAAAAGAACATTGATTATAGAAGAATCCATTCATGTTATTTTTAATGAGATTTTTGAAATTAAGAAAAATGATTTTGATGATGATGTTAATTTTGATGCTTTGAATTTAAATGAAACCCTTTCTCCATCTAGCAACTTGGATGCATCTACTTCCGAAACATCCTTACCCAAGGATTGGAGGTATATAGATACTCATCCTAAGGAGTTAATCATAGGAGACACATCTAAAGGGGTTCAAACATATTCTTCTCTTAAAAATTTTTTGCCAACACCGCTTTTCTCTCCCAAATTGAACTTAAATATATTGATGAGGCCATGAAAGATGATTCATGGATCATCGCAATGCAAGATGAGTTAAATCAATTTGAGAGAAATGAGGTGTGGAAGCTTGTTCCTAGGCTAAATGACCATTTAGTTATTGGTACTAAATGGGTCTTTAGAAACAAGCAAGATGAATATGGTATCGTGGTTAGAAACAAGGCTAGATTAGTAGTCAAAGGTTTCAACCAAGAAGAAAGTATCGATTACGAAGAAATCTTTGCTCCTACGGCTTGAGTAGAAGCCATAAGGATGCTCCTTGCCTATATTAGTAGTAATAATTTTAAGTTGTTTCAAATAGATGTTTAAAATGCATTTCTTAATGGCTTTATTTCCAAAGAAGTTTATGTTAAACAACTTCTCGTATTTGAGAATGATAATCTCCCTATTCATGTATTTAAATTGACTAAAGCTCTCTATGGATTGAAACAAGCCCCTAGGGCTTAGTATGATAGACTTAGCTCATTTCTTATCGAAAATAATTTTTCTAAAGGCAAGGTCGATACTACATTGTTTATCAAAAATTTTAAAAATAATTTTCTTATTATTCAAATTTATGTTGATGATATCATTTTCGATTCTATGAATGAATCTCTATTTGAGTCATTTGCTAAAAGTATGAGTCTTGAATTTGAAATAAGTTTGATGGGGGAATTAACTTTCTTTTTGGGCTTACAAATCAAACAACTAAGTAATGGTATATTTCTTAGTCAAACAAAATATGCTTTAGATTTGCTAAAAAAGTTTAATATGGATAGCTCAAAGGCTGTCAACACTCCTATGGGCACTTCCACTAAGGTAGAAATTGATGAAAGTGGAGAAAACTTTGATCAAAAAGCTTATAGGGGTATGATAGGAAGTCTACTATACCTCACCGCAACTAGACTGAGTATCATGTTTAGTGTAGGTCTTTGTGCTAGGTTTCAATCTAATCCTAAGATATCTCATCTTAAATCAGTTAAGAGAATTCTTTGATATCTTAAGGGTACCACTAATCTAGAATTATGATATCTAAAATCTGAGAACTTTGAATTAATTACATATGCTGATGCGGATTTTGCTGAATGTAGATTAGATAGAAAAAACACATCCAAAACATATCAATTCTTAGGACACGCACTTGTTTCTTAGTCTTCCAAGAAACAAAACTCGGTTACACTATCTACAACCGAAGCTGAGTACATTGCAGCAAGTGTATGTTGTGCACAAGTTGTATGGATGAAAAACACTTTAGAGGATTATAAGGTTCATCTAAAAAACATTCCCATAAAATGTGATAACACAAGTGCAATATGTTTAATAAAAAATCTCATTCAACACTCTAGAACAAAATATATTGACATTAGGCATCACTTTATACGAGATCATGTCAATAATAATGATATAATCTTAGAGTTTATTGATACAAAACATCAATTAGCCGATATCTTTACAAAACCCTTAAATAAAGAACAATTTGATTTCATTAAAAGGGAACTGGGAATGCTAAATTATCAAAATGTATGAATTTCATTTTTCAAACTTTCTTGATTACAAGTTTACTCACTTGAATCATGAAACTTATAGTATGTATTTTTACGTGTTTTGATATGATGAATTGATATGAATCAGAACTTATGATATGCATTTTATGAGTTTTGACGAGTTGATATGAATCGTATTTACGAGTTCTATATGAGGTTTAGATATGAACCGTTGTGTGAATGAGTAAGTTTTGTGAGTAGTGCTCACTACCTGTAGGCAGTGGCACCACCCTAGCTGGCGGTAGTGTTGAATCTCGGATTATGATTATGAAGTCAATTGTCATTTGTTATCTAATCCATATGTTGAGATAAGTGTGCAGGATTAATTATGATGAAAGTAAGACATGCAGCAGGAGTTGCGCCGGAGTCAAGACTATGATCACGTTGGGAGTTCAAGAGTTCGACGGAAGTTCGGACGATCATCGGACGTTCTACGGAAACAAATCTGAGAAGTCCAAGAGCTTGCCAAAGAAGCTCATCGGAACTCGCCAAGTGGATCATCGCAAGTCCAGGAGTTTGTCAGAAGTACGCTAGAGCATCGCCGAGGGTTCGTCGGATGTTCACCGGAAGTTCGCCGGATGCTCGTCGGAAGAGGAGATTGATGCACCGGAGCAAGCTACAATATAAATGTCTTAAAATATCATAGTTAGCATGATGATTAAGTTAGAAATGGGAGGTAATCCCATTAACTTAATCTTAGGGCAATTGGGCCCTTGACAGACCCAAATTGAGCCAAATGGATCAGCCCATTCGGACCCAAATTTCTTGGCTGGGGGTGGCATCGTCTGGGTCGACGGTGGCACTGCCCAGGAGCTGAGTCTCCCAAGACAGCTGGGCAGTGGAACCACCCATGTCAGGCGGTGGCACCACTTGGGCTCGGTCTCCGAGTGAGGCTGGGTGGTGGTACCAACCCTGTTAGGCGGTGGTACTGCCAGAGCTTGGTCTTCGAGCTCTATCAGGTGGTAGTACCGCCCAGTTAAGGCGGTAGTACCGCTAGGACCCTTGAATTCCGAGAGATGACACTTTTGAGCTCTAAATTCAAATCAGTTTCGGGCCTATATAAACCCCACCCTTTCATGCATGAAAGGGCACCGAAACTTAGCATTTATTCTGAGATTTTGTGAGCTTAAAAGTGTTGTAAAAGGCTAGAAGTTCTTCTCCCTCTTTTCTTCTAAGTTTTGATCATGCAAGAGAGGAGTGAAAAATCTATAAGGGTTGTCTCCTAAGCCCGTCAAAAGGAGTAAAGCTGTAAAAGGGTGGTTGGCCTTCGCCTATTGAAGGAAGGCCTCTAGTGGATGTCGGTGATCTCATCGGAGGAGGAAACCAAAAGTTGATGTAGGTCAAGATTGACCGAACCACTCTAAATCTCGGTTTACATTTACATTTTGTTCTCTATCTTAACTGCAACTGCCTCCATAGCTTTACATTAATTGCACTTCGATTGATCTTAAATTAAAGTAATTTCCGAATTGACTTTCATACCGAAATCGTTTTTATCATACGAATGTCATTTTAAATCATTGAAAGTTTTCCACTACACTAATTCCCCCCCTCCCCCCCCCCCCTCTCTTAGTGCTCTTGATCCTAACAATTGGTATTAGAGCAGGGTTAACTCTCAATCGGATTAAAACCCAAGAGAGATGGCATACGTGGGAAATCAAGAGGGCCACTCTATTACACATCCACCCATGTTCAATGGGATGGACTACACCTATTGGAAGACCCGAATGAGAATCTTCCTTATTTCAATGGATTTTGAACTTTGGAATCTTATCGAAAATGGATTTTCGAAGCCTTCTCTTCTAATGATTGATTGGAATGAATTGGAGAAGAAGACTTTCGCTCTTAATGCAAAGGCTATGAATGCCTTATTCTGTGCGCTTGATAAAATTAAGTTCAATCGTGTTTCGGTTTGTGAAACCGTATTTGATATTTGGCATACACTCGAAGTGAATCATGAAGGCACAAGTAGAGTGAAAGAGTCAAAAATCAATCTTTTGATACATTCTTTTGAACTTTTCCGAATAAAACCGAGCGAGATAATTGGCGACATGTACACCCATTTCACGGATGTCGTCAATGGTCTAAAAGGACTCAACAAAAGTTTTTCAGATTTTGAGCTCGTAAATAAGATTCTAAGATCTCTTCCTAAGAGTTGGGACCCAAAAGTCACTGTTATTCAAGAGGCTAAAGATTTAAACAACTTCCCTCTTAAAAAATTAATCGGGTCATTAATGACCTACGAAATGACTTGCAAAGCTCATGAAGAGGAAGAAGACATCCTTCCAAAGAACAGGAAGGATATGACACTTAGAACTTTCGAAGACCACTTGAGAGAAAACTCAAGTGATGAAGACTGTGACAATGACTTGGCACCTCTAACAAGGAAATTCAAAAAATTCATTAAAAGAAACAAGTTTCAAAATGACACAAAAAATAAATTTGAACCCAAAAAGGACCAAGTTATTTGCTACGAATGTAAGAAGTTAGGACACTACAAAAGTAATTGTTCCCAAGCCAAGAAAAGAACACCAAAGAAGAAGGCGCTAAAACCACAAAAATTCAAATTCCTTGTTATATTATCAAATTCAAATCTAAGGCTTGCATCATTGAAAAACCACACAAAAACACATATATGATTGC
This sequence comes from Musa balbisiana, assembly GCA_004837865.1. NCBI lineage: Eukaryota > Viridiplantae > Streptophyta > Magnoliopsida > Zingiberales > Musaceae > Musa > Musa balbisiana. The sequence goes on along the minus strand of CM017196.1, from coordinate 18,301,756 downwards.
ATTAAAAAAAAAATAACGTATACACTATTGACATCAATGATCTTTGCAATGAAATATGTTTCTTGGTTTTGAATGAGGATGTTTGGCTTTGGCATAGGAGATTAGGTCATGCTAGCATAAAACTAATCACTCAAATATCATCCAAAGAACTTGTAAGAGAAATTTCTCATAACAAGTTTATCAAAGATAATGTGTGTGATGCTTACTAATTAGAAAAACAAATTAAGGGTAGTTTCAAATCTAAGAATCAAATAAGCATCTCTAGGCCCTTACAATTGATCCATATGAATTTGTTCAGACCAATCTCTACAACAAGCCTAGGAGATAGCAAATACGCCTTCGTCATTGTAGATGATTATAGTAGATACATATGGACTTATTTCTTAAAATACAAAAATGAATGCTTTAGATATTTTACTAAGTTTTGCCAACTTATTCAAAATGAAAAGGGTTATATGATTTCTTCAATTAGAAGTGATCATGGTGGTGAATTTCAAAACTGTAATTTTCAAGAATTTTATGAATTTAATGGATATAATCACAACTTCTCTACTCCAAGAAATCCTCAACAAAATGGAGTAGTGGAAAGAAAAAATAGAAATTTACAAGAAAAGGCTAGAACCATGTTGAATGAACATAGTCTTCCCAAATATTTTTGGGCCGAAGCCATAAACACTACATGCTATATTTTGAATAGAGTTCTAGTAAGACCCTTACTCACCAAAACTCCCTATGAGTTGTGGAACAATAAAAAAACCAATGTTTCATATTTTAAAGTTTTTGGGTGTAAGTGTTTTATCTTGAATGAAAAAGATGCCTTAGAAAAATTTGATGCTAAATCCGATGAAGAAATTTTCCTTGGTTATTCTTCGGTTCCTAAAGCTTTTCGTATATTCAATAAAAGAACTTTAATTATAGAAGAATCCATTCATGTTGTTTTCAATGAGATTTTCGAAATCAAGAAAACTGATTTTGATGATGATGTTAATTTTGATTCTTTGAATTTAAATGAAACCTCTTCTCCAACTAGCAACTTGGATGCATCCACTTCTCAAACATCCTTACCCAAGGATTGGAAGTATGCAGATGCTCATCCTAAGGAGCTAATCCTAGAAGACACATCTAAGGGAGTTCAAACATGTTCTTCTCTTAAAAAATTTTGTGCGAGTGCCGCTTTTCTCTCCCAAATTGAACCTAAATTATTGACGAAGCCAGGAAAGATGATTCATGGATTATCGCAATGCAAGATGAGTTAAATCAATTTGAGAGAAATAAGGTGTGGAAGCTTGTTCCTAGGCCAAATGACCATTTAGTTATTGGTACTAAATGGGTCTTTAGAAACAAGCAAGATGAATATGGTATCGTGGTTAGAAACAAGGCTAGATTAGTAGCCAAAGGTTTCAACCAAGAAAAAGTTATCAATTATGAAGAAACCTTCACTCTTGTGGCTAGATTAGAAGCCATAAGGATGCTCCTTGCCTATGCTAGTAATAATAATTTTAAGTTATTTCAAATATATTTTAAAAGTGCTTTTCTTAATGACTTTATTTCCGAAGAAGTTTATGTTAAATAACCTCCCAGATTTGAAAATAATAGCCTCCCTAATCATGTGTTTAAATTAACTAAAGCTCTCTATGGTTTAAAAAAAGCCCCAAGGGCTTGATATGAGAGTCTTAGTTCTTTTCTTATTGAAAATAATTTCACAAAAGGCAAGATCGACACTATATTGTTTATCAAGAATTTTAAAAATAATTTTCTCATTATTCAGATTTATGTTGATGATATTATCTTTGGTTCTACAAACGAATCTCTTTGTGAATCTTTTGCTAATACCATGAGTCTTGAATTTGAAATGAGTTTGATGGGAGAATTAGCCTTTTTCTTAGGCTTACAAATTAAGCAACTAAGAAATGGCATGTTTATTAGTCAAACTAAATATGCTAAAAAGATTTAATATGGAAAGCTCAAAAGCTATTAACACTCCTATGAGTACATCCACTAAGTTAGAAGTTGATGAAAGTGGAGAAAGCTTCAATAAAAAAACTTATAGGGGTATGATAGGAAGTTTATTTTACCTCACTGCAACTAGACTAGATATCATGTTCAATGTAGGACTTTGTGCTAGGTTTCAATTGAACCCTAAGATGTCTCATCTCAAAGCGGTTAAAAGAATACTTAGATATCTTCAAGATACCACAAATCTAGGATTATGGTATCCAAAAACTGAGAAGTTTGAGTAGACTAGATAGAAAAAGCACATCAGGAATATGTCAATTTTTGGGACATGCTCTTGTTTCCTGGTCATCTAAGAAACAAAACTTGGTTGCATTATCAACAACCGAAGCTGAGTATATTGCAGCTAGTGCATGCTATTCACAAGTTGTGTGGATGAAAAATACCCTAGAAGATTATAAAATTCATCTTAAAAATATTTCCATTAAATGTGATAACACAAGTACTATATGTTTAACAAAGAATTTCATTCAACACTCAAGAACAAAATATATTGATATTAGATATCACTTTATACAAGATTATGTCACTAATCATGATGTAGTTATAGTGTTCATTGATACTAAACATCAACTAGCTGATATTTTTACAAAGCCTTTAAGTGAAGAACAATTTGATTTCATTATAAGAGAATTAGGAATGTTAATGTGTCCGAATGCATGAACTTATTAAAATTATTTTTCGGATGTTCTTGATTCAATGATCAAATCACTTAATTACTATGATAATTTTATAGGATTACATGCCTTAATAACATGTTAGAAATTATGTGTTTTGGATACAAAAATTTTCATGATAATAAGCATATTTTATCTTCATGAATGTGTTTGAAAATCTATAGCAAAACCTTGTCTGAATGCATAAAAGTGTTAAATTTCATTTTCGGATTTTCTTGATCCGAACGATACATTATTCTCTTTCGGACTTAATGCAACTTTCATAAGTATATGTCATATAGAGATTAATTCATATCATTGATTTTTGACATATAGAATCAAATGCATCTCTCATAAACTTATCGTGTGAAAATTTTTTTTTTTTGAGAAATGGATTTGATGAAATGATTCTTTCTTATAAATTCTTTCTTGAAAAAGGAAGATTTTTTTTGTAAGGATTTGATTCACATACATATCTTGATCCTTGTAAAAATGAAACATGATTTAAATCTCTTATTAATTTTAACTTCATTCGAGTAATCTCACAAATGGTTTTCCTCCTTCATGCAAACAGATAATTCCAAATAAAAAGAAAGAAGTAATCTCCATGTCATGTTCTTTTTTTTTAGATGTTTGTATAATTGGTATCCTATCACTCATTATTGAAAAATTACATGAACCTAGTTATAGCATGAATCATTACCACACTTATATTTAAAATTTGCTTATATCGTTCTCTTTTTTGTTGATGACAAAGGGGGAGAAATATATGAATTGATTTGATGCTATGAGTGCCATATTTGAATTTGAATTATGTTAAGATATCAAAAGAAGCTTGCATCGAAATATATGATAAATTGATGATAGAAATGTTATGATTGCCATATTTGCATTATGCCATATATGCATCATGTTAAGATATCAAGAACTTGCATCGTAATTTTACATGTCGATATCTTGCCATGTGATGAAATGCTATGATTGCTAAACACTTGAAATGCTTGCATTATGTTAAGATATCAAAAGCTTACATCACAATTTTACGTGTTGATATCTTACCATATGATGAATTACTTCCATTACTATCATTCACACTTGAAATGTAAGACTTGAAAATGCATGTCAAGCCTTGACATCATTTTCAGAGAGATACATCATGATAGGAATCATGATGGGAGTATTGATAAGGTTAAACGATCTTAACTTATCAATATGTCTCTTGAATTCAAAGGCTTTGAGTTCAAGAATGACTTATCTCGAGTATGGCATATAGATAGGGGGAGTTAAGGTTAACTCCATTATCAATTGATTGTCATCATCAAAAAGGGGGAGATTGTTGAATCTCGGATTTTGATGATGAAGTCAATTGTCATTTGTTATCTAATCCATATGTTGAGATGAGTGTGTAGGATTAAATACGATGAAAGTAAAACATGCAGTAGGAGTTACGCTGGAGTCAAGACTATGATCACATTGGGAGTTCGAGGGTTTGACAGAAGTCCGGACGGTTGTCGGAGGTTTTGCGGGAACAAATCTGAGAAGTCTAGGAGCTTGCCAAAGAATCTCATTGGAACTCGCCAAGTGGATCATCGCAAGTCCAAGAGTTTGCCGGAAGTCTGCCGGAGCATCGCCGAGGGTTCATCGGATGTTCGTTGGAAGCTCGCCAGAAGAAGAGATTGATGCACCGGAACAAGCTGTAGTATAAATGTCTTAAAATATCATAGGTTGCATGATGATTAAGTTAGAAATGGGAGGTGATCCCATTAACTTAATCTTGGGGCAATTGGGCCCTTAACAGACCCAAATTGGACCGAATGGATCAACCCATTCGGACCCAGATTTCCTGGCTGGTGGTGACATCGCCCAAGAGCTGAGTCTCCCAAGATAGTTGGGCGGTGGCACCGCCTGAGCTCGGTCTCCAAGTGAGGTTGGGCAGTGGTACCGCCCGAGCTCGGTCTCCGAGCTCTATCAGGCGGTAGTACCGCCCAATTATGGTGGTAGTACAGCCAAGACCTCGGAATTCCGGGAGATAACACTTTTGAGCTCCAAATTCAAATTCGTTTGGGGCCTATATAAATCCTACCCTTTCATACATGAAAGAATACCGAAACTTAACATTTATTCTGAGATTTTGAGAGCTTAAAAGTGTTGTAAAAGGATAGAAGTTCTTATCCCTCTTTTCTTCTAAGTTTTCATCATTCAAGAGAGGAGTGAAAAATCTATAAGGGTTGTCTCCTAAGCCCGTCAAAAGGAGTAAAGTTGTAAAAGGGTGGTTGGCCTTCGCCTATTGAAGGAAGGCCTCTAGTGGACATCGGTGACCTCATCAGAGGAGGAAGCCAAAAGTGGATGTAGGTCAAGATTGACCGAAGTACTCTAAATCTTGGTTTGCATTTACATTTTGTTCTCTATCTTAACTGCAACTGCCTCCATAGCTTTACTTTAACTACACTTTGCTTGATCTTAAGTTAAAGTAATTTTCGAATTGGCTTTCATACCGAAATCATTTTTATCGTATGAATGTCATTTTAAATCATTGAAAGTTTTTCACTGCACTAATTCACCCCACCCACCCCCTCTTAGTGCTCTTGATCCTGACAAGTAGCACCGCCAGCAATCAAGTATTGTAGGTGGTAGCACCACCCAGCCAGCGGTGCCACCACCTGCAACCTGCACCCTTTTAATCAAGTTAGGGCCGGTGCTAGAACTGACCCCAACTCATTCTCCACTCCCCTAAACAGCTCCAAACCCCCCTTTAAACACCATTCTCTCCCTCTAGCTATCCAAAAATCCCTATTTCCTACTACATCAAGGATCAATCTCCTACATCCTCTTGAAGATCATAACTAAGGTATTCTCTAAATGGCATTGATTTCTCTTATGCATTATCTACTCTTGCTCATTGTCTATCTTCATAATAGCAGTCTTTATGGGTTCTAGAAGATCCCTTAGGAATAAAGGAAAGAGGAGATTAGAAGAAAACTAGGACTCTCTACTCTTCGATTCTAATCAACATGACCTAAAATTTTTATCTATAGAGTTTAGGCATGTTCATAAGGGAAAATATGTTAATTTAGATAAATTAAGTGATTTAGAACTCATTCAATAGTTTGCTAATCTAGATATCTCCCAATCCTTCAAATTAGTGAACTCATCTACCCTAGGCATGTTAGACTATTTTACAACAATCTACATGTAGATGAAAATGAAAGGCTATCAACCTATCTTTTAGGACATTATATACCTATTACGGATGAGTTGATTTGTAACCTCATAGGAATTGCATTGAAGAAAAATGGTTGTTATTTTACAGGACAATGGGATGAAGAACTAGTTGGAACTACTTATGTTGATGCCTTAGGAACTATTTTTAGTAATCCTAACTTATCTATGGTTCCAAAAAGCTGCGAATATTTATTATCATTTAGCACTAAAATGCTTCATCATATTTTAATAAGTATCATTCTCCCTAAACAATATCATCATGATGAAGTAAGTCAAATAGAATTAGGTATCATGTATTGGATTATAAAAGGACACAACAACTATTTTGGTTACCTAATCCAACAAAACATGATTGAAATATCAAAAAAGGAAATGATGCTTCCATATGGTAGCTCAATCACTAGATTAATTCATGCTTATGACATAGCTATCCCACCTGACGAAGAGGTTATGAAACTAGATAGATTTAGTGTCATAAATAAAAACCTACTTTGATGGTTGACGTGTACATTTGGAAATGTGATATAGGTTAGACTGCCTAGAAGAACTGATCTCCTGCCACCTAAACTAGAACTGGAAACACCAATCTTTAGGGGTAATCAATCTCCTCCACCTAGTCCTTTTGAGGCAACACCTCCAGAAGAGCATCCACCTCCCTCATCTATTGACGATATCGAGACTCGTACGGATCGATTTGAACAATGTCAAGATCGACTTGAACAATGCCAAGATCAAATTCATCAGCAACTAAATGCCTTGTTTAGACACTATAACTTTCCACCACCTGAATGACTTTTGTGTACAACTTTTTGCTGATGACAAAGGAGAGAAGGATAAAATCCCTCTTGCATACTTTGATGTTGTAATTTTATGCTTATCTTGATGTTGTATTCTTGTGTTTACATTAGTGTTGTAATCTTATGATTTGCATAAAGTTATGATACTAAGCATTACTAATGTGATCTCTTTAAATATGGTACATGATGCTGAAATTATTGTTTTACACTATAATGCAACAATATGCGCTTAATTCAAATTATGTATCAAATTTTTAATATTATCAACCTTTGAATGTAGTAAGTATTAATGATGATATTTCATACACATAGTGATGAAAAGCTATGATGAAATATTTTATTATGCATGAAATGATTGTGCATTTGATATCTTGATAACTTGATGATACACAAATTTTGATCAAAGCTCGAATTCATGGTTGTGAATTCAAGCTTATTTTTTCTCAAAATATGACATGTAGATAGCGGGAGTTATGATTAACTCCTTCACTAATTGGTTGTCATCATCAAAAAGGGGGAGATTGTTGAATCTTAGATTTTGATGATAAAATCAATTGGTAAAATATTTGATCTAATCCTTTGCAAAGATATATGTGCAGGGTTAACCATGATTTCAAAAAGACATAAAGCAGGTGTTGTGCCAGAGTCAAGATCGAGATCACGTTGGGAGTTTGAGAGTTCGTTGGAACTTGCCAAGAAGATCGTCGTAAAGTCTAGGAGCTGGCCGGGAGTCCGTCGGAACATTATCGAGAGTTCGTCGGATGTTCACCGGAAGTATGCTGGAAGCTTCACTAGAAGAGCAATTGACGCAATGGAATAAGATGCATTATAATCATGTCTTAGTTATCGTAGTTAGAGAGTAAATTAAGTTAGGATTGGGAGGTAATCCCAATAACTTAATTAGGGGGCCAATTAGGCCCTTAGTTGGGCTGGTTTGGGTCGGATTGAAGGCCTAACCAGATTACTAAAAAGATGGCTAGCGGTGGCACCGCCAGAGCTGGTAGTGGCATCGCTTGGAAAGTAGTGCCCTAGGATATCTGGGTGGTGGTACCGCGGGCAGTTATTGCTGCCAGTAGTAGTACCGCCCCTATCAAGCGGTGGTATGTTAGGACTCTAGCTAGGAGAGTCCTAATTGATAGGGGCATTCATATAAATCCTACCTAAGCCGACCTTTATTAAAGAGGTGAAAAGGCCGGCTAGGGTTTGGAGGTTATTTCTTAAAGAAGAATTAGGAGTTGTAAAGGAATAGAAGTCTTGAGTAGGAGTCCTATTAGGAGTCTTGAGTAGAAGTCTTACTTGAATAAGAGTCTTGAGTAGGAGTCCTATTAGGAGTTAGGGTTTAGAAACCCTATAAATAGTCATGTATTCATCCTCTTTTGATAAGCAATAGATGAATATTTTCTGCAGCCTTTGAGCAGCAACTTAGAGGAAGGAACCCCTATAGAGTTCCAAGAGGTCGATCCCCTAAAGAGATCAACCCCAAGCTTAGAATCTGCAAGGGTTCTAACACTTGGTATCAGAGCAGCGTTCTAGGCATCTCGCTGCCCTTCCACAGCCATCAATCATCCCTCCACAACCGCCCAAAGCAATTCCCATAATTGCTTAAAAGATCATCACGAAATTCCACCGTCATCTCCACCACCGCGAATCATTCTTTGATCTCCCTGTGAATTGCAACAATTTTTGGTGGAAATTTCATCGAGAAACCGCTGTTTCTTCAATGACAATTCTGCTCTTACAAGACAACATAATTCTGCAGCAAACTTCCGCTGATTTCTATCAAACCTTTGCTGCCATCTACCACAGATCTAAAACTTTCATCCACAGCCCTAAAACTCCACTAAACCATACCCTAAAACTTCACCCAAAATGGCCACAAAACAAGCCTAAACCGCAGCCTACATCCACCAATCCACCAACCCTTTCGACCATCACTTCTCTCAACCTATACTTGCCTTTAACCTGATAACAAAAAAGAGATCTTAACATCACAGATTTAGAGGCATATACTATGGCATCTAAGGAGGCAATCAATGCTAAATTCGAAGTCTTGGAGGCGCGAATGGAGGATAAGATTTGGATTCTCTTTACCGAACTCAATTTGGGCCGACCACCAAGCATGAAGAAATCATATCAAGGAGAGAGCTCTAACCAATCGCACCAAGCCCGAAGAGATGACTTCCAAGAGAGGGGAGGCTTTATGACCGACCCCAACTATCCATGCATGAGGGTGGACTTCCTTAGATGGGAAGAAGGAGACCCGAATGGTTGGATCTCGTGTGCGGAGCAATATTTTTGGTATCATAAAACTACGGATGTATCTATGGTAGAAATTACAGCTATACATCTTGAAAGGGATGCCATATAGTGGTTTGATTGGTTTAAATATACTCATGGAGTCCTCTCATGGGAACAATTCAAAGAATGACTATTGATCCACTTCAGACCAACCGATTACGAGAACATTGACGAACAACTAGCAAAGATCCGACAAACCTCTACCGTTCAGGAGTACCAAACCAAATGATAAAAGTTGAAGGCCTTTACAAACAACAATCGATCACTATTCTCATCAACACGGGTAGCACTAATAACTTCCTAGATAGTAAGGTTGCTATCTGGATGGCCTTACCTATCGATTATTATAGTAGGTTTGACATCAAGTTTACCGATGGAAGGATTTTGAAGTGTGATCGTAGGCACTCGCGGGAGAAACTATTACCGCAGGAACAAGAGATAATTGCAGATTTCTTCCTCCTTCCTCTTGATGATCATGAGGCTATGCTCAAAATTGAATGGTTGACAACATTAGGTAATGTTTCCTGAAATTTTATGAAACTAATTTTGAGATTTTACAGTAAAGGGAAACAGGTGATTCTACACAGGAAACGTGGGGGCGACGTAATGACGATTTGCACACAATAAATGGAGAAGGTTTTGCATAAAGTATGCGGCATCTTTTTGGTACAACTTGAGTAGTAAACTAAGGGAGAGCCAATAAAATTTGAAGATCCAAACCTACTTCCTTTGCTTGCTGAATTTTCAGATATATTTGACGAACCACGCAACCTACCTCCTGCCCATCGGCATGATCATTGTATACCGATTCTTCTGGGAAAACCTCCTGCAAATACTTGGCTATATCAATATTCATATCTGCAGAAGGATGAAATAGAAAGGATTGTAAAAGAGATGCCCGAAATAGGAGTTATTCGGCCAAGTTGCAGCCCCTACTTTTCATTGGTCCTCTTCGTACGAAAGAAGGACGAAACATGGGGAATGTGCATTGATTACCAAACCCTCGACGGCATAACCATTAAGGACAAATATCCTATTCCAATAGTAGATGAATTGCTAGATGAAAGGAAGCACAAATCTTCACAAAGTTGGACCTTCGATCCGGGTATCATCAAATATGAGTGTGCAAAGAAGACATACCGAAAACCGCCTTTCGAACACATAACGGCCACTATGAATTTTTGCTAGAAGGTAGAATATCTTTGGCATATCATATTAGAGGAAAATGTGGTAGTAGACCTCTCCAAAATAAAAGCAATGTAGAACTAGCTGACCCCGAGGAACATAAAATTGCTACATGGCTTTTTGGGTTTAACAGGCTACTACCATAAGTTCGTGAAAAACTATGGAAAGATCAGTGCACCACTTACTTCCTTACTAAAAAAAGATGTCTTCCAATAGTTGGACAAAGCCTTCGCTGCCTTCGACAAACTTAAGGTAGCCATGATGACGACGCTGGTGCTAGTACTACAAATTTCAACCGACCCTTCATTATTGAGGTCAATGCATCTGGAGTCGAAATTGGAGCCATTCTCATGCAAGATGGTCAATCACTTGCATACACTAGCAAGGCATTATCTCCCTCCCATCAAAATATGTCAACATACGATAAGGAGATGCTCGCCATTGTGCACGCAGCAACGAGGTGGAGACCCTACTTGATCGGTCAACAATTTCAAATTAAAACTGACCATAAAAGCCTCAAGTACTTTTTGGAGCAAAAGATATCATCCCCTGAGCAACAAAAATGGGTAACAAAACTTCTTAGATTTGATTATGAAATAACTTATAAAAAGGGGAAAGAGAATGTTGTTGCAGATGCGCTTTCACAACTACCCGAGCAAGCTAAATTTTCGGTCGTTTCACTTCCAACTAGCAACTTTCTTGAGGATATTAAGATTGGAATGGCAGGAAGATCTGAAGACTAGTAAGATTATAAAAAAATTGGGGAAAGCACCAAACTTCATGGCTCATTACAATTGGGACTCCAAAGAATTACGCTTTAAGGGACGCATTGTGCTTGTGCCAAATTCTACTTGCATCTTCATGAGCAGATTTTGGACAGAGTTATTCCATATGCAGGGTTCTAAATTGAAAAAAAGTACGATGTATCACCCACAAATCGATAGCCAGACGGAAGTGGTAAACAGATGCTTGGAGACAGCCCAACGCCACCCACCAAATATGACTACCCAAGGAAAACTTCAGACCCAGTTGAGTGCCATTATTGATCGACAGATCGTGACTTAATGACGACGACCCATTACTAAAGTGCTAATACAATGGGCAAACTTATTAGTAGAAGGTGCCACTTGGGAGAACTATGACGACTTGAAGATCAAATTTCCAAAATTCATGTATTGTCATCCTCGAGGACAAGGCTGATTTGAAGAGGGCGGGTCTGTTAGGACTCTAGCTAGGAGAGTCCTAATTGATAGGGGCATTCATATAAATCCTACCTAAGCTGACCCTTATTAAAGAGGTGAAGAGGCCGGCTAGGGTTTGGAGGTTATTTCTTAAAGAAGAATTAGGAGTTGTAAAGGAATAGGAGTCTTGAGTAAGAGTCCTATTAGGAGTCTTGAGTAGAAGTCTTACTTGAATTAGAGTCTTGAGTAGGAGTCCTATTAGGAGTTAGGGTTTAGAAACCCTATAAATAGTCATGTATTCATCCTCTTTTGATAAGCAATAGATGAATATTTTCTGTAGCCTTTGAGCAGCAACTTGGAGGAAGGAACCCCTATAGAGTTCCAGGAGGCCGATCCCCTAAAGAGATCAACCCCAAGCATAGAATCTGCAAGAGTTCTAACATGGTACTGCCAGAGCTCGGTCTTCGAGCTCTATCAAGCGATAGTATCACCCAGTAATGGCAGTGGTACTGCTAGTACCCAAAAATTCAGGTATGGGACACTTTTAGGCTCCAATTTTGAAGCCATTGGGGCCTATAAGAACCCCACCTTTTCTTGCATGAAAGGACATGAAACCTATTGGCATATTCTTGAGTTCTTGAGCCTTAAAATGTTATAAAAGTAAAGAGTTCTCCTCTTTTATCTCTTAACCTTGTAACCATCTAAGAAAGAGGAGTGAGACTTGTAAGAGTTGTCTCCTAAACCTAACAAAAGGTGAAAAGCTGTAAAAAATGGTTGGCCTTTGCCTATTAAAGAAAGGCCTTTAGTGGACTCCGGTGACCTTGTCGGAGGAGGAATCTGAAAGTTTATGTAAGTCACATTGACCGAACCACTCTAAAACTCGGTGTGCATTTACTTTGAGTAACTTTCTTTTATAGCAAACTGCCTCTCCTCCTTACTGTGCTTCAACTACGTCTACATACGCTTTCACGTAAACACCTTCCGAGATTGGCTTTAATCATACGAAGACTTTACGATATTGATGCTTTTCATTTGTGCAATTTACATTACTGCAAATCACCTTAGTCTTCTCTTGCACTTTCATGAAAGCTTTCAAGTTCAAATTCTAATTCTTTCCAAAATAGATTGAATTGAAATTATTCTCATCGGAATCATTTTTAATCGAAACAAGTTTTTTGAAATATTTAAAGTTTTCCACTATACTAATTCACCCCCCGCCCCCCTCTTAGTGCCGCTCTTGATCCTAACAGTCCATTCAAAAAATATAGTCCACATAGATTGATTTGGGTTCCTAAAAGAATCTCAAATAACTCAATGCAACATGATAAAATAGGTAGATCGATTTTTGAGGCACCCAAGGTCAAATGGGTACCTAAAAATCATCTCTTTTTGTAGAAAAATATACCATCACAAGCTACGAGCAAGAGATGGTACCTTGATAGTGGATGCTCAAGGCATATGACTGGAGATCCATCTCATTTCTCTAAGCTCACTAGCCTAGATGAAGGATATGTCATCTTCAGAGACAATAATAAGGGTAAAATAATTGACAAAGGAACCATAGGTAATAAATCCAACCTTCTCATTGAAGATATATTGTTAGTTGATGATTTAAAACATAACCTTTTGAGTATTAGTCAATAATGTAATAAAAGATATATCGTTAGATTTGAAACTAATGCTTGTATTATTGAAAAACCATACAAAAATACCTCTTGCTAGTCATATGTGCCTAGCAAGCTAATCACGTGAGTGATGGCACGTGTGACTTGACACGAAATCTTTTTGCTTATTATATTTTGGCATTTATCACTTTATATTGACTATTGCATATGTATATGTATATAATGTTATGTCCTTGGATCTGTACAATGGGAATCAGATCGTGATGAGATCATGATAATAAGACCGATTCACCTTTAAACACAAATCCTAAATAATCTCGGTCATAGGTTACTCGAGAGGGACATCGAGATAACCGGACAGACTGGTATGCTATATACCCATCCATATGATGGATGCAACTGGTCTCATAGCTGCTCTTGTGGGGACACTAGGGATATAGTACGGGTGCTCATTGGAGAATGAGTTCATTGATTGATCCGCTTACGGAATACTAGATAGTTGATGATGCCTTATTGTTAGACAGCGATTCCATAGTCCTAGCGGTGTATCTGGTCCTTAGACTTGAGACACCAAGGATATCTTGTATGAGTGCTCCACTCTTTGATACCAGACTTATAGGTTTGAATGTCCCAGATCTAGTACAGTTGGTCATTGGGAGTGGCAGTCGACCTTACCAGGGCTATTGAGTGTCGATAGAGGATTATCTACTCTCGGTGTCATAAGGGGAATATCCCATGTGTTCTTGCTCTGACAAATCCTTGGCCATGATCATTCGGATTGAGAGAGAAAGTGTTCTCCAAGAGAATCCGATTAGAGTGAGACTCGAGTAGAAACCATATGGGTTTGACAACACCATACCCGGTATATGTTCTTTGGGATATTAGATTGATGAGGGACTATAGGTACATGGTAACTGAGGATAGACAGGTCCAATGGATTGGATTCTCTTGTATCATCTAGGGACTACGGCATAGTGGCCTAGTACATCTGTAGTCGATGAGTTGAGTGAATTATTATGGAGATAATAATTCACTGAGCCAAAAGGAGTTCTAACAAGTATGACTCACGACCAGCTCGATATTGAGCCTAGAGGGTCACATACATATGGTAGGCGTTGTGATGAGTAGAGGTTTGAATATGAGATATCCACCGGAGCCCCTATCTTATTGGATATCCAATAAGCCCCTGAATTATTGGATCCCATGGATGAGATCCAGTAAGAGCCCATGAGGGATTATTGGATAAAGATCCACTAATCTAAAAGGCTTGGGTAATTGGATGCAGATCTAATACTCAATAGGGGAGGATCCATTAAGGTTTGATAGGGGACCTCTATAAATAGGAGGGATTCAATGGTTCATAGGCTAGAGCCTTTGCTTGCCTCTCCTATTCTCCTCCCCCTCTCCACCTTAGAGAAAGTATGGAGTTTTAAGGAGCGTTGTAGTAGCTCTACTGTATGGATCACCGCTAGAGAGGAGGATGCTTGACCTCCTTCACCCTCACCTAGAGATCTACAAGGAAATATGGATATATAATCTCCCTAGGTAACACAATCTATCCTATACGCAGTTTGTTTCGTAGAGTTTTGCGCACCAATCTTCACACGATGACGAACATCTCTTTGGGAATTGGGATTTTGTTTTTTCTTGTTCTTCTGCTGCACATGTGATATCGCCCCTAAGATTTCCCAACAGTGGTATGAGAGCCAAGTTGTTCGTGTGAAAGATTGGTTTTGAACTGCGTGTGTTGTGTTTTGCAGAAACTTTTGACATCAAAATCATTAACGCAAAAACAAGAAAGAGTAGCAATAGTTATTGCCCTTGATTTGTGTGCATGCAGCCGCATGCAGCGCAGCCACATGCAGCGCAGCACAACGTCGGTGAATCCGTAAGCGTTGTGCCTACAACAGCTGACCGGCGACCTGCATGCAGCAGGCTTGCCGCCGGCGAGGCTGGCAGCCCGCGAGTGCCCCACCCGCGGGCGTTGCTTGCGACCATAGCACCCGCAAGGGCAGGCGATGCCGGCAAATAGGCCGCATGCGTGCAGCAACTATTGCTACGCGTAGTTGCACCTACAGACGGCCGACCGCCGCCTACAGCACCGACCGCAAGGGCAACCGCTCGCACGAACGATGGCTACAGGAGCAGCCCCCGCGGGCAGAACCACCCGCAAGGGCGCCACCATATCTTGATTGTTTATTTCTTGCAAAATCTGCATGTTACTCATTTCCATTGCAACTTTATTTTCAGAAAATGTCGCTTTCAAATCCCTTACGTGGCATAATTGATGTCAACCATGTTGAATCTCAGATTTTGATGATAAAACCAATTGATATGTATTTATGTTTTAATCTGCATTTTGAGTGACGCAAGATGCTTTGATCAGGATGAGACAATTAAAGTAGGAAAAATCATATTGG
Source organism: Musa balbisiana (assembly GCA_004837865.1). Lineage (NCBI taxonomy): Eukaryota > Viridiplantae > Streptophyta > Magnoliopsida > Zingiberales > Musaceae > Musa > Musa balbisiana. The sequence continues at coordinate 18,286,359 of CM017196.1, read as the reverse complement.
GCCAAAGGAACATGTCAAAAGATTGGACGTCGAGCCGATGGATCGGTTGAAGTATTGACAGAAGGCTTCGGGCCATGGATTCAGGCATCGAGAGTGGACGTTGTACCAAGAATATTGGAGTTGCGGAGTCAACTGGCCGATTGGGCAATAGAGCGCAAGAGATAACGATGTGTCGAAGAATCGGACGAAGAGTCGAGAGACCAATGACATGCTAGACAACTTGATTAATGCTTAGTATTAATTGTCTAGATCGAAGTTTGTTTTACATGTGTAGGATTAACTACGATAGAAAGGCATGAAATGAAATGAAGTCCCAAAGTCAAGGACGCAATCATGTTGGGAGTTCGAGAGTTCGTCGGAAGTCCGGATCGGATGTTCATCGGAATTTCTAGAGGAACCAACCGAGAAGTCTCAGAGCTTGCTAAAGAAGCTCATGGACACATGAAGAATAGACATAGGGACTTGTTTAGCTTAGCAAATGTCTTAGGATTTTGTAGCTAGCATGTAATTGGGCTTGGATATGGGCCAACCAAGCTCATTGGAACTTACCAAGAAGATCGTCGTTAAGTCTAGGAGCTTGCCAGGACTCCGCTGGAGCATCACCGAGGGTTCGTCGAATGTTCAGCGGAAGTTCATCGGAAGCTCATTGGAAGAATAGACATAGGGACTTGTTTAGCTTAGCAAATGTCTTAGGATTTTGTAGCTAGCATGTAATTGGGCTTGGATATGGGCCAACCCAATTAGGGGTCAGCTATGCCCATGTAAGAACTATGTTGGGCCTAATAAGTGCTAGTCATAGATGCCCAGCAAGCCAATCACGTGAGTGATGGCACGTGTGACTTGACATGGAATCTTTTTTGCTTATTATATTTTGGCATTTATCACTTTATATATTGTCTACTGTATATATGCATGTATATATTGTGATGTCTTTGGATCTGTGCAATAGGAATCGGATCATGATGAGATCACGATAATGAGACCGATTTACCATTAAACATAGATCCTAAATAATCCCGGTCATATGTTACTCGAGAGGGACATCGTGATAACCGGACAGACTGGTGTGTTGTATACCTGTCCATATGATAGATGTAGTTGGTCTCATAGCTACTCGTGTGGGGACACTAGGGATACAATACAGGTGCTCATTGGAGAATGAGTTCACTGATTGATCAGCTTACGGAATACTGGAGGGTTGATGATGCCTTATTGTCAGACAACGATTCCGTAGTTCTAGTGGTGTATCTGGTCCTTAGACTTGAGACACTAAGGATGTCCTGTATGAGTGCTCCACTCTTTGATACCAGACTTATAGGTTTGGTTGTCCCAGATCTAGTATAACTGGTCATTGGGAGTGGCAGTCGACCTTACGAGGGCTATTGAGTGTCGATAGAGGATCATTCACTCTCGACGTCATGAGAGGAATATCCCATGTGTTCTTGCTCAAACAAATCCCTAGCCAGGGTCATTCCGGTTGAGAGAGAAAGAGTTCTCCCGGAGAATCCGATTAGAGCGAGACTCGAGTAGAAATCATATGGGTCTGACAGCACCATGCCCGATATACGGTCTCTGGGATATTAGATGGATGAGAGACTATAGGTACACGGTAACTGCGGACAGACAGGTCCAATGGATTGGATTCCCCTATATTGTCTGGGGACTACGGCGTAGTAGCTTAGTATGTCCGTAATCGATGAGTCGAGTGAATTATTATAGAGATAATAATTCACTGAGCCAGATGGAGTTCTGATAGCTATGACTCACAGCCAGCTTGATATTGGGCCTAGAGGGTCACACACATATGGTAGGCATTGCGATGAGTAGAGGTTCGGATATGAGATATCTGCCAGAGCCCCTATCTTATTGGATATCCAATAAGCCCATCAATTATTGGATCCCATGGACGAGATCCAATAAAAGCACATGAGAGATTAGGGGAGGATCCATTAGGGTTTGATAGGGGGCCTCTATAAATAGGAGGTATTCAGAGCCTCATAGGCTAGAGCCTTTGCTTGCCTCTCCTATTCTCCTCCCCCTCTCCACTTCAAAGTAGGCTTGGAGTTTTTGAGGAGCGTCGTCATAGCCCTACTATGTGGATCACCGCTAGAGAGGAGGACACTTGACCTCCTTCATCCTCTCCTAGAGATCTGTAAGGAAACAGGGTTATACGATCTCCCTAGATAACACAATTTATCTTATACGCAGTTTGTTTCACGGATTTATGCACACCAATCTTCGCACGATGATGAACATTCTTTTGGGAAATTAGGGATTTTGTTTTTCTTGATCTTCCGCTGCGCATGTGATGTCGCCCCCAAGATTTCCCAATAGTGGTATCAGAGTTAGGTTGTTCGTGCGAATGATTGGTTTTTGAACTACGTGTATTGTGTTTAGGAAGAATTTTGACGTCAAAATCATTGACGCAAAAGCGAGAAAGGGCAGCAATTGTTGCTGCCCTCGATCTACGTGCGTGCAACTACAGGCAATGCAGGCGCTGCGCCTATAGTAGGTGGCCGGCAAGGTTGGCAGCCCGTGGGTGCCCCACCCGCGGGTGCAGCCTGCGGCGGTGCCAACAAACAGGGTCGCAGGCACGACGGCCACCTGTGCGCGGGCACTACGCTCGGGCGCAAGGACGGCGCCTGTGGGTGCTAGACCCGCGGGCGCAAGGATGGCGCTTGCGGGTGCTAGACCCGCGGGCGCAAGGATGGCGCATGCGGGTGCTGGACCCGCGGGCGCAGGTGGTGCCACCCAATGCTGGGGCCGCGCGCAAGCCGCCAGCAACGGCGACAGCAAGCCCCAACGGGCGATGCTGGCCTGCTGGTGTGACTCCGCCCGCGGGTAGAGGCGCCGCACGGCAGAGGCACCTACAGGCACTACGGCCCCTGCGGGTGCTGCGGTGGACAGCGCTGCCCACTAGGGCGCCCGCCAGCGGGGGCGCCGCCCGTAGGCACACCGCCCGTAGGCTTGGGCAGCATCCTGCCCTCCGCTGCACAGGCCACCGCCAGCAGGGTGGCGGTGGCGACAGTAGTAAAAAGGGAGAGAAGGGGTTAGGGTTTTTGGACAAAAAGATAGTTTTACCCGTGTGAATTTTCGAAATTTCAATTTCTGTCCTTTGACCAAATTACGTAAATACCCATTTAAAATTCAAAAATTTCCCTACATGTCCCTGATTTCAGAAAATATTAATTAATTAAAAGGTTTAGTTGATTATTATTTTCATTATTATCTAGTAGTCCTAAATGATAATGATTTATACATGTGATGTATAATGTGTGGACGGATGATCATGGACCGTGTGATGTGTGTACTTGTGATTATTATTATTGGGGCATGCGAGCCTCCATTATATTTCTCATTTATTGTCAGGCCTGCATGCCTATGATTAAGTTGTAATCACATGAGGAGGTGCAGCGAGAGCGTGGATGCGATAGTAGGACCCACGAGACGAACGATCGCGATGCATGGAGATGCATCGAGATGTCGATGGAACCGACGAAGATGAGATGGACGATCATAGGGTATGAAAATCCACCGTTGCACACATAGATCTTGATGTGAGTGATTAGGCCTACTGGCTCGGGCCTGATCACATACTAGATATGTATATATATTTGCATGCGATGTAGATGTATATTAAATATGTATATATGTGACATGTCATATTAGGAGACCAAATCATAGAAACATCTCTTTCGATAATATTAAGTCGATAAATGTGAGGCAATTAGATTGACCCACATGGCCTTCCATCGTTATGGGTAGGAACCGATTCCCGATGTAGGTTGAGTTGGTCGAGTCCCTCGAGGCTCACCTATATCGTGATTCGCTATCTTACTTATGATATAGAGATGTCACCGGTGACCTAAGGGCATGGTATGCTTGGTCGAGTCCCTCGAGGGTATATCATCAAATCAGACTCAACTTGTAACGAAGGTGATGACTTAAACGAACATCATGGTTGGTCGAGTCCCTCGAGACTGGTGATTCAGAGGCCGAACAGGACAGGAATCACAAGGAGTTGTGATCGATAAGAGTTGCCTACCTTTTAGGCTTAGTGTGATTGGTCGAGTCCCTCGGGGTTACACTAAGATGCTGATTGGATCCTGATCCCCACTAGAAGTCTGCCGGAGACTTCCGTTTCACGTGTTGAGGGTGTCGCGTGACTCGGTAGTAAAATAGTGGGAGCATATTAAGATAGAAGTCCATATCTTGATAGTTTATTTCTTGAAAAATCTGCATGTTATTTATTCCTGCTGCATCTTTATTTTCAGAAAATGTCACTTTCAAATCCCTTACGTGGCATACTTGATGTCAACCGCCTCACTGGTCCAAATTATACGGATTGGCTCCGCAACTTGAGAATTGTTCTCACGGCGGAGAAAATCGTGTACGTCCTTGATACAGTGATGCCTATGCCCAAGGAAGGGGTAAGCGAGGATGAGATTGCTTGCTACGTGAAGTACATTGATGACTCCACTCTTGCTCAATGCTATATATTGGGCTCTATGACTCCTGAGTTACAGAGACAACATGAAAAGATGGATGCTAGATCCATTCTCCTACATGTCCGTAAATTGTTTGAGGAACAGGGAAGAACTCAGCGATATGAGATATCCAAGAGCCTCTTCCACACTACGATGACTAAGGGGACACCAATTCAGAATCATGTCCTAAAGATGATTGAGTGGATGGAGAAACTCACAAGTCTAGGAACGGTCCTAGAGGATAACTTGTGTGTGGACATTGTGCTTCAGTCCCTGCCAGATTCCTTTTCACAGTTCATAATGAATTTTAATATGAACAAGCTTGAGGTGACTCTCCCAAAGCTCCTCAATATGTTGAGAGAGGAAGAGAGTACTATTAGGAAAGAGAAGCCAGTTCTCTATACTGGTGAGACCAGAAAGAAAAGGAAAGCAGAAAAGTCCCTTAAGAAGGGAAAGGGCAAGGGCAGACTAGGAAAAGCAAAGGTTACTAAGAAAGACACAGCAAAGGACAAAGGCCAGTGCTTCCACTATGGCAAAGATGGGCACTGGAAGAGGAATTGAAAATGGTACCTTGCAGAAAAGGCGAAACAGAAGCTTGGTGAAGCTTCAGGTACATTCATGATTAGTCTCCATTTGTCAGACTCTTATGATAACACATGGGTATTGGATACCAGTAGTGCTTATCATATATGTAATTCGTTGTAGGATCTGACAAGGCCTTAGAGACTAGAGAGAGGCGAGATGGACCTCAAGATGGGCAATGGAGCAAAAGTTGCTATAATAGCCATTGGCGAGGTCGCCCTACATTTGCCTAGTGGAGCTTTTATTGCATTAGATGCATGTTATTTTGTTCCTTCTATTATAAAAAATATTATCTCCATTTCATGTTTGACAGTTAGTGGATATAAATTAGTTTTTGAGAACAATGGTTATTCAATATTATTAGATGATGAGATCATCACGAAAGGAACATTGCATAATGGTTTATTTATGTTAGACACTACTCCACATATCATGAGTGTAAGTGTGTCCAAGAGGAAACGAGATGAGATGAATAGTGCAAACCTATGGCATTGTAAGCTAGGTCACATCCATTAGGGAAGAATTCAAAAGTTGCTAAAGGATGGATATCTAGATCCATTCGACTATGAGTCATATGTAACTTGCGAGCCTTGTCTTCATGGAAAACTGACCAACTCTCCATTTAGTGGAACTGGAGAAAGAGCCACTGAGATGTTGGAACTCATACATAGTGATGTATGTGGACCCATGTCAACTCATGCCATTGGTAGTTACTCCTACTTTATTACCTTTATTGATGATTTCTCAAGGTATGGATATGTGTACATAATGAAGTACAAATCCGAGGCCTTTGAGAAATTCAATGAGTATAAAAATGAGGTGGAGAACCAGACTGGAAAGAGTATCAAAACTCTTCGATGAGATCGAGGAGGTGAGTACTTAAGTACAGAGTTTACTCAATTCCTCAAGGACTATGGGATATTATCCCAATGGACACCTCCTTATACACCTTAGCTCAATGGTGTGTCTGAAAGGAGAAATCATACGCTGTTAGACATGGTACGATCCATGATGAGTTTCGCTGACCTACCCATCTCATTTTGGGGATATGCCCTAGAGACCGCAGCTTACCTTCTGAACAAGTTCCAACTAAGTCGGTAGTGTCTACACCATATGAGATATGGAAAGGGAAGAAGCTCGATCTTAAAGTTGTTAAGATTTGGGGCTGCCCTGCCTACGTTAAAAGACACAACCCCGATAAGTTGGAATCACGGACAGAGTGGTGCAAGTTCGTGGGATACCCCAAGGAAACTTGTGGGTATTATTTCTATCATCTCAAGGACCAAAAGGTCTTTGTAGCCAAGAGAGCAGTGTTCCTTGAGAAGGAACACATTCTTGGCGGAGATAGTGGGAGCATGATAGAGTTGAGCAAGGTTGGAGAACCAAGCTCAAGCACTACTCTTCAGCCCGAGTCTGTTCAAGTACCTAACACACAAGTTCCAACTTTACATAGGTCCAGTAGAGTATCCCATCCTCCTGAGAGATATGTGGGACATATTTGAGGAGAAGATATTGAGGATATTGATCCTCAGACCTACGAGGAAGCTATTATGAGTATAGACTCCAGGAAGTGGCAAGAAGCCATGAATTCTAAGATGGATTCTATGTACTCCAACAAGGTTTGGTCCCTTGTTGATACGCCCGAAGGTATTGTACCCATCGATTGCAAGTGGATCTTTAAGAAAAAGATCGGAATAGATGGAAACCTTCTCAAAGGCAAGGTGTTGTCTATGACGAAACCTTCTCACCGTAGCAATGCTAAAATCTATCCGAATTCTATTGGCTATTGTAGCACATTATGATTATGAGATTTGGCAGATGAATGTGAAAACTGCATTCCTCAATGGGAACCTCGATGAGGAGGTGTATATGATACAACCTGAGGGATTCGTGTCCAAGGACTGCCCAGATATGGTGTGCAGGTTGCTTAGATCCATTTATGGACTAAAGCAAGCTTCCCAAATTTGGAACATAAGATTTGATGAGGCAATCAGATCTTATGACTTCATTAAGAACGAAGATGAGCCTTGTGTGTACAGGAAGGTAAGTGGGAGCGCTATCACCTTTTTTGATGTTATATGTGGATGACATCCTGATCATTGGGAATGACGTAAGAATGCTATCCACAGTGAAGGCTTGGTTATCTAGACACTTCTCCATGAAGGACTTAGGGGAAGCATCCTAAATCTTGGGGATTCGGATCTATAGAGATAGATCCAAGAGGATGTTTGGCTTGTCCCAATCCAGGTACATAGAACCATTGTCAAAAGGTTTGGCAGAAATATTATATGTGGATGCATCCTGATCAGGGAAGACGTAAGAAGCTACCCAGTGAGGCTTGGTTATCTAGACACTTCTCCATTTGAAGGACTTAGGGACGCATCCTAAATCTTGGGGATTCGGAATCTCTCGAGCTAGATCCGAAGAGGATGTTTGGCTTGTACTCAATCCAGGTACATAGAAACCATTGTCAAAAGGTTTGGCATGGAAAATTCAAAGAGAGGATCTCATATCGATGAGACATGGGATATCGCTTCTAGGAGTATGTCCCTAAAGACTCTAGAAGGAAAGGGCGAACATGGATATGATACCTTATGCCTCAGCGATAAGGTCTATCATGTATGTCATGCTATGTACTAGGCCTGATATAGCGCATGCTCTGAGTGTCACGAGCAGGTATCAGGCGGATCCAGGCTTGGAGCACTGGAAAGCAGTAAAGTGTATCCTTAAGTGCTTGACAAGGACTAACGATCTTTTACTAGTATATGGAGGTAGTAGCCTCAAGGTTGAAGGCTACACAGACTCAAGTGTTTAATATGATGTCGATGATAGCAAGTCAAATTCGGGATATGTGTACACCTTGAATGGAGGAGCAGTATGCTGGAAAAGTTCCAAGCAAGATACTACTGCTGACTCAACCATAGAGGCGGAATACATTGCTGCAGTAGATGCAGCAAAAGAGGGAGTCTGGATGAAGAAGTTCATCACAGATTTAGGAGTCGTGCCGGATAGCGAGGAGCTGATTTCCTTATATTACGACAACAACGGGGCGATTACTCAAATAAGGGAACCCGGGTCTCATCAGAAGTGTTCTGAGGAGGTTCTAGCTTATTAGAGAGATCATGACCTGAGAAGATGTAGTAGTTGAAAGAGTTCCATCCATAGATAACATTGCAGATCCACTGATAAAGCCGTTGTCTCAGATTGTCTTTAAGCATCACAGGGGTCTGATAGGGATCAGACACATAAGTGATTGGCTTTAGATCATGTGGGAGATTGCTAGTCATAGTTGCCCAGCAAGCCAATCACGTGAGTGATGGCATGTGCGACTTGACACAGAATCTTTTTTGCATATTATATTTTGGCATTTATCACTTTATATATTGTCTATTGCATATATGCATGTATATATTATGATGTCCTTGGATCTGTGCAATGGGAATCGGATCATGATGAAATCACGATAATGAGACGATTCACCTTTAAACATAGATCCTAAATAATCTCAGTCATAGGTTACTCGAGAGGGACATTGTGATAACCGGACAGACTGGTGTGCTGTATACCCGTCCATATGATGGATGCAGTTGGTCTCATAGCTACTCGTGTGGGGACACTAGGGATACAGTACAGGTGCTCATTAGAGAATGAGTTCACTGATTGATCTGCTTAGGGAATACTGGATGGTTGATGATGCCTTATTGTCAGACAGTGATTCCGTAATTCTAGTGGTGTATCTGGTCCTTAGACTTGAGACACCAAGGATGTCCTGTATGAGTGCTCCACTCTTTGATACCAGACTTATAGGTTTGGCTGTCCCAGATCTAGTACAGCTGGTCATTGGGAGTGGCAGTCGACCTTACGAGGGCTATTGAGTATCGATAGAGGATCATTCACTCTCGGCATCATGAGAGGAATATCCCATATGTTCTTGCTCAGACAAATCCCTAGCTAGGGTCATTTGGGTTGAGAGAGAAAGAGTTCTCCCGGAGAATCCGATTAGAGCGAGACTCGAGTAGAAATCGTATGGGTCTGACAGCACCATGCCCGATATACGGTCTCTGGGATATTAGATGGATGAGAGACTATAGGTACACGGTAACTGAGGACAGACAGGTCCAATGGATTGGATTCCCCTATATTGTCTGGGAACTACGGCGTAGTAGCCTAGTACGTCCGTAATCGATGAGTCGAGTGAATTATTATAGAGATAATAATTCACTGAGCCAGAAGGAGTTCGGAGCCCATCAATTATTGGATCCTATGGACGAGATCCAATAAAAGCCCATGAGAGATTAGGGGAGTATCCATTAGGGTTTGATAGGGGGCCTCTATAAATAGGAGAGATTCAGAGCCTCATAGGCTAGAGCCTTTGCTTGCCTCTCCTATTCTCCTCCCCCTCTCCACCTTAGAGTAGGCCTAGAGTTTTTGAGGAGCGTCGTCGCAGCCCTGTTGTGTGGATCACCGATAGAGAGGAGGACGCTTGTCCTCCTTCATCCTCTCCTAGAGATCTGCAAGGAAACAGGGATATACGATCTCCCTAGGTAACATAATTTATCTTATACACAATTTGTTTCGAAGATTTATGCGCACCAATCTTCGCACAACGATGAACATCCTTTTGGGAAATTTGGGATTTTGTTTTTCTTGATCTTCCGCTGCGCATGTGATGTCGCCCCCAAGATTTCCCAACAATAAGAACACAAACAATGCCCCAAGAAGTCTCATCATTATGGCACAGTCTTCAAGACTATGTCAGGCGGTGGTACTGCCAGTCTAGGCGGTTGTACCGCCCTTGGCAGGGTGCCAGGCGATGGTACCGCCTGTGCCAGGGTAACCCGAGATAAGATGTTTTTAGGCTCCAAGTTTGAATCAACTTAAAGCCTATAAATACCCCTCTCATCCCTGGTTAAAGCACACAAGTATTAAGAGAAAAAAAGTATAGAAATGCTACTACAATCTTGTGTGAGCTCCTCTCAAAGTTCTAAGTGTTAGAATAGATTGAGAGAGGAGTAAGTGGGGGTGTAAGGGTTATCTCCTAAACCTGGTAAAAGGATAATTGAGTTGTGAAAGGTGATTGGCCTTTGCCTATTGAAGGAAAGCCTCTATTGGACGTCGGTGACCTTGTCGGAGGAGGAAGCCAAAAGTGGATGTAGATCAAGATTGACCGAACCACTCTAAATCTCAGTTTGCATTTACTTTCTGCTCTTTATCATAACTGAAAACTGCCTTCATTGCTTTACATCAACTATACTTTCACATGCTCTCAACTTAAAGATCTTTTCAAAATGATTTTCATCGAAATCAGATTTTATCGTACGAAAAAATCTTTTTAACCGATGAAAGTTTTCCGTTGCACTAATTCACCCCCCCGCCCCCCTCTTAGTGCTCTTGATCCTAACAATTGGTATCAAAGCCTCATCTTCTATTTTGGTTTAACACCCAAATAGAAATGGCTCTTTTCGGCTTTCAAGAGGGTCATTCTCTTATTCATCCTCCATTTTTCAATGGGACGGACTACACTTATTAGAAAACTCAAATGAGAGTTTTTTTGCTTTCATTGAATCTCGATTTATGGCACACAGTCGAAAATGGATTTGAAATATCTTCTCTTCCAATGAACAATTGTAATGATTTGGAGAAGACATTTTCTCTAAATGCAAAATCTATGAATGCCTTATTTTGCACATAGTCGAAAATGGATTTGAAATATCTTCTCTTCCAATGACGGGTTTCTTTGTGCGAAACGGCTTTTGATATTTGGTGCACTCTTGAAATCACACATGAAGGCACAAGTAGTGTAAAAGATTCTAAAGTAAATTTTTTGATGCACGATTTTGAGATGTTTTGTATGGAACCAAGAGTGACTATTGGAGACATATACACCCATTTTACGGATGTCGTCAATAGTCTAAAAGCACTTGGTAAAAGTTTTTCAAACTTTGAACTCATTAACAAGATCTTAAGATCACTTTCTAAAACTTGGGAATCGAAAGTAACAGCAATACAAGAAATAAAAGATTTAAATATTTTTCCACTTGAAGAACTTACCGGTACATTGATGACATATAAAATGGTGCACAATGCATATGATGATCATGATGAACAAAACCACCTTCCAAAGAACAAGAAGGATTTGGGACATAGAACATTTGAAGACCACTCGAGCATAAGCTCAAGTGATGGTGAACTTGAACTTCCAATGAAAATTATGAAACAAAAATTTAAAAACAAAAAGAACGTAACTACTTGCTTTGAACACAAGAAGAAGAACAAAATTTGGGATGAATCGAGCTCCTCTAAAGATGAGGAGAAAATCAAAAAAGGCGAGGTGGCAAACTACGCTTTAACAACATTCGACGATGAGATAATCAAAACCCCCTTAATTTATTTTGAAATTACCTAATGCTTTTCATGATGCATTTTCTTTTTTATTTAGTTTAGAAAAAATATTTTTTGAAAATTGCATAATATAATGAAAATGCAAAAATTAGGAATCATGCTTATCCTTCTAGTAATTTCTGAAAATAATCATAAAAATTGTATATTTTATGATAAATAAACAAAATGATTTTGATTGAAATTATGAAATCATGCTTGATAATTTATGGTCATGCTTAATGAGTTTATCTTTTGTAATGATGCATGATGATTTTTGAGATTTATGGATTAATTTTCAGTTTTAAACTATGATGTATATTTTCATATAAAAACTTGAGCACATTGATTTAAAATCATGTTTAATGGATTTATAATTCGAAATTATGAATGATGAATCTTGCGATTTATGGATTATTGATTTTTACCATAATGAAAGTGCCTTATTGATCTTTGTCATAATAAATCTTGTACTTTCGGTTTTAAACATGATACATATTTTTATTTGGCATAAATGAAATAAAATCGTATGAATTGAAACAACTAAAAAGAGGAAAACATTTTTCTTGAAAATTATTTTTCTCTATCTTATTGATCTTGATGATTATTATGATAAATCTATGTATGCTATTTTGAATCTCTTGAATGTAATATTGAGATTTTGATGATTTTGATGATTTGAATTTGAATGAGTTTTATGAAAATCATGATCTTGGTTTATTGGAATTACTTGAGATCTTCTTTATGAATTAAAATCTTATATCTCCTACATTTCCTTTTACCATTTACTAAAAAGGAGATCTATAAAACTAATCATGATCTTGATAATTATATTTTGAAACTTTACGTAAATCAAGATCATTCTCCATGACTTCTTACATTTTATTAAAGAAATTATTTATCAAAATGAATCAGGTATTTTTGGTATTTACATTATCTTTGATATTTTATCTCTCAAGATATGATTTTTATGTACAAATCCTTGTATTCATGAAATGTGTATCTCATCACCAAGTTATTTTTGATATTCTTCATATGATGATATGAATGCATGCAATACTATGATTTTTTCCTTAGATAAAAATGCATGCAACACTATGATTTTTTGAAATAATATGAAAATCAATAATTATTATTTTCTGAAATAATACTCTAGAATGATTATTTGGAATCATGCATGTAATGATAATTTTATATTTTATATACATCATGATTTGGTATTATGCATGCAATACTTTAACTTATGATAATGATGCATGCAATGATGAAATATTCATGATAAAATAATTATTTTGACATTTATGACTTGAATTTTCATCTATGATATTTTCCTTTGTCACAATTTGAAAATTGTTTTAAAGGGAAAAAGAGATACAAAATTGTATTCTTCCCTTCTTGTTGACAATGACAAAGGGGGAGATAAAAGATGCTAGCTTGCACAATTCAAGAAGAAAGCAAAAATTACACTTCTCAAAATAGAATAAAGAACTTGTTTCTTGAACATCTCAAATTGCTAGCTTCCATGTTATAAAATAATGTAACATTTTGTTAGCTTGCATTTTGGCAAAGGAAGCAAAAAAAATAGCACTTCTCAAAAGATAAAAAAGAACTTACTATCTTGAACATCACAAAAATTTGCTATATTATATGATGTAAAATTTGCTAGAATTGCTAGCTTGTGATCTAAAGAGAAGTAAAGAGTTGCTATCTTAAAAGAAGCAAAAGTACTATCTTGCAAATTTCAAGAGAAGCAATGTGTGCTAAGTTACACATTTCAAGAAGATGCAAAAATTGCTATCTTGAACATTACCAAAAATTACTATCTTGCCTATCTCAAGAAAAGCAAATATGCCAACTTGCATATCTTTAAATTTGCTAGCTAGTATATTGAAACCTTGCATATCTATAATGATAGCGAAATTGCATGATGATAGAACTTGAAGATTTATTATGCAACAATTTGAACTCCTACTTCTAAACACATGAATAGTTGGACTTCTCCTTCTTGTTGATGACAAAGGGGGAAAAGTATGTTGATGTCATGCATGATTTGATCATGACATATTGCTTGGATTTTTGAATCCAAGAGTTTGTTTAAACTTCGAGAGTTAAGGTTAACTCCGTCATTAATTGATTGTCATTATCAAAAAGGGAAAGATTTTTGAATCTCATATTTTGATGATGAAACCAATTGATATATGTTTATATTTTATTCTATGTTTTGAGTGAGGTAGGATGCTTCGATTAGGAAAAGATAATTAAAGCAAGAAAAATCATGTTGGGCCGAAGGAACATGTCAAAAGATTGGACGTCTGGCTGGTGGATCGGTCGATGTATCGACAGAAGGCTTTGGGCCATGGATTCGAGCATTAGGCCAAGAAGAGTAAACATTGCGCCAAGAATATCGAAGTTGCGAAGTCAACTGGCCAATTGGGCAATAGGTTGCAAGAGAGGATGATGTGTCGAAGAATCGATCGAAGTGTCGAGAGACCAATGACATGCCGGACAACTTGATTAATGCTTAGTATTAATTGTCTAGATCAAAGTTTGTTTTACATGTGCAGGATTAACTACGATAGCAAGGGATGAAGCAAAATGAAGTCCCGAAGTCAAGGACGCGATCATATTGGGAGTTCAAGAGTTTGTCGGAAGTCCAGACGTTCGTCGGAAGTTTTGGAGGAACCAATCGAGAAGTCTCGGAGCTTGCTAGAGAAGCTCGTCGGAACTTGCCAAGAAGATCGTTGTGAAGTCCAAGAGCTTGCCGGGAGTCTGCTGGAGCATCGCCAAGGGTTCGTCGGATGTTCGCCGGAAATTTGTCGGAAGCTCGCCGGAAGAATAGACGTAGGGACTTGTTTAGCTTAGCAAATGTCTTAGGATTTTGTAGTTAGCACATAATTGGGCTTGGATTTAGACCAACTCAATTAGGGGCCAGCTAGGCCTATGTAAGAACTGTGTTAGGCCCAATAAGAAGCCTAAACAATGCCCTAAGAAGTCTCACTGTCATGGCACAATCTTCGAGACTATGTCAGGCGGTGGTACTGCCAGTCTGGGTGGGTGTACCGCCCTTGGCAAGGTGCCAGGCGGTGGTACCGCCCGTGCCCAGGGAACCTAGGATGAGATGTTTTTAGGCTCCAAGTTTGAATAAATATGAAGCCTATAAATACCCCTCTCATCCCTGGTTAAAGCACACAAGTATTGAGAGAAAAAAAGTATAGAAATGTTGTAGCAATCTTGTGTGAGCTCCTCTCAAAGTTCTAAGTGTTAGAATAGATTGAGAGAGGAGTGAGTGGGGGTGTAAGGGTTATCTCCTAAACCCGGTAAAAGGAGAATTGAGTTGTAAACGGTGATTGACCTTCACCTGTTGAAGGAAGGCTGTTAGGATCAAGAGCACTAAGAGGGGGGGGGTGAATTAGTGCAGTGAATAAAAATGTTAGTTTTAGAAAATCTTTTCGTACATTGAAAACCGAACTCAGAAATGCTTAACATTGAAGGTGAAGTAAGAGTGTAAAGATAGCTTGAAGGCAGTAAATAATTAAAGAGGTTTGCAGTAAAGAATGATGCTCAAAGTAAATGCAAACCACGATTTTAGAGTGGTTCGGTCAATCGTGACCTACATCTACTTTCGGCTTCCTCCTCCGACAAGGTCACTGGTGTCCAATAGAGGCCTTCCTTCAATAGGCGAAGGCCAACCACCCTTTTACAGCTTTTCTCCTTTTGACAGGCTTAGGAGACAACCTTTATAGATTTTCACTTCTCTCTTGAATGATCAAAACTTAGAAAGAAAGAGGGAGAAGAACTTCTAGCCTTTTACAACACTTTTAAGCTCTCAAATACTCAGAATAAAAGCAAGCTTTTGGTTACCCTTTCATGCAAAAAGGGTGGGGTTTATATAGGCACCAGTTATTTGATTTTGGAGCTCAAAAGTGTCCATTCCCAGATTTCCGGTGTCCTGGCAGTACCACCGCCATAATTGGGCGGTACTACCGCTTGTCATCTGACATTGAGCGGTACTACCGCTCAGTATGGGCGGTACTACCGCCTGACATCGCTCGGAGACTGAGCTCAGGTTGTACCACCGGTTAATAGGGGTGGTACTACCGCCCAAAACTCCTGGGAGACCGAGTCTCCTAAGCGGTGTCACTGCCGGCCAAGAATTCTAGATCCGAATGGACTGATCCATTCGACCCAATTTAGGTCTGCCAAGGGCCTAGTTGGCCCCAAATTACGTGAATGGGATCATCTCTCAATCCTAACTTAATCTACATGCTAACTACGACAATTAAGACAACAATACTGCATATCATGTTCCGGTGCGTCAATTGCTTTTTCCGACGAGCTTTCGGTGAACTTCTGGCGAACATCCGAAGAACCCTCGGCGATGCTCCAGCAAACTCCTGGACTTGTAACAATCCTCTTGGTGATTTCCGACGAGTTTCTTTGGCAAGCTCCTGGACTTCTCAGATTGTTCCCGTAGAATCTCCGATGACCGTCCGAACTTCCGATGAACTCTCGAACCCGGAACATGATCTTTGTCTTGACTCCGACTCAACACCTACTACATGTCTTACTACCATCGTAGTTAATCCTGCACACTTATCTCAACATATAGATTAGGTAACCAAATGACAATTGACTTCATCATCAAAATCCAAGATTTAACAATCTCTCCTTCTTTTATGATGATAATCAATTGATGACGGAGTTAACCTTAACTCCCCCTATCTATATGCCATACTTGAGATAAGTCATTCTTGAATTCAAAGCCTTTGAATTTAAGAGACATATTGATAAGTTAAGTTCATTTAAACTTATCAATACCCCCATCTTGATTCCTATCATGATGTATCTCTCTAAAAACGATGTCAAGGCATGACGTCCATTTTCAAATTTTATATTTCAAATGTGAAAGATAATAATCATAGCAATTCATCACATGGTAAGATATCAACATTGCGATGCAAGCTATTGATATCTTAACATATTGCAAATATTTCAAATATAAGCTCTATGTATAGTAATTCATTCTATCATAGCAATTCATCATATGGCAAGATATCAATATGTAAAATTGTAATGTAAGCTTTTGATATCTTAACATAATGCAAATATGATAATCATAGCAATTCTATCATCAATTTACCACATATTTCTCCCCCTTTGTCATCAACAAAAAGGAGAACGATTCAAGCGTATTTTAAGCCTAGTAATAAGTGTGGTAAAGATTCATGTCATAGAAGGATTCATATCATTTTTCAACAATAAGTGATAAGATACCATTCATACAAATTGTTTTTCAAGCAATCATGACATGGTATCATTCATAAGTCCATTAAAGAGATAGCTTTCATTACTTCTTTCTTTTTATTTGTCATTAACGTTTTGCATGAAGGAGGAAAGCCATTGTGAACTATGAAGTTAAAAATGATAAGAGATTAAATCATACTTCATTTTTACAAGAATTAAGATATCGATGTGAATTAAAGTCTTGCAAGTGTTCATCTCAAAAAGAAATCTTCCTTCATCAAGAAGGAATTCATATGAAAGAATCATCAAATCTATTTCTCAATTAAAAATCATTTTTCACAAGATAAATTCATGAGAGATGCATTGGCTAATTAATTCCATATGTCAAAAATCATAGAACATTGATATAAAATAAACTTGATATGACATAGGCTCATGAAAGCTCCATTCAAAAAATGCATTAAGTCCAGAAGAGAAATACAAATTCATGTATTGTTAGGATCAAGAAATTTTGAAAATGAAATTTAACACATTCATGTATTCAGACACAGTTTTACCATACTTTTTCAAACACAATAATGAAGGTAAAACATGCTTATCATCATGAAAATTTTTGCACCCAAAACACATAATTTCTAATATGTTATTGAAGCATATAATCAAGTAAAATTTGTATCATAAGATTTTCATAATTGAGTTTCTAAGTGATTAACCAAGGATCAAGAAAGTCTGAAAATGAAATTTAATAAATTCCTGCATTCGGACAAGTGTTTTCTCACAATCATGAAGTTAAACATGTTCATCATCATGGAAACTTTTAGCATCAAGACACAAAATTTCTAACATTTAAAGTAAACATGTTATTGAAGTATTCAATCATGTCAAATTCGTATAAAATTTTTAGCATGGAATTTAAGTGAAAATCCAAAAATGAATAGCATAAAAAGAGGTTCAAGGAAAATCCGAAAACGAGGTTCAACAAACATTAATATTCGTAACTCTGTAAATGCTCACCAAATGATAGATCAAGTTGTAGATACCAATAGTAAAACACATCAAGGATTTGCAATCATCAAAGCAAGTTGCATTGTGATCAAGGTGAGTAGCATAAAGAGTTTACAACAACATATTTTTACAACAAGACAAGAAGGAACTGTGTCCACCTTTTCTAAATACATACATATGCTCATTCAGGTGCTGAAAAATTAAAATGTCTAAAAAAGTGTTAAATTGTCGATGAATTTGCTGCAGCTCAGATAGGATTTGATCTTTGCGATGTTCAAGCCGATCTTGTCTTTGTTCAAAGCAATCCATCCGAATCTCTATTTCTTCGATAGATGATGAAGTAGCTTATTCAAATGGATGTGACTCCTCAAAGGGACCAGTTGGAGGAGATTGATTACTCCTAAAGATTGGCGTTTCTGGTTCTGGTTCAGGTTGAGGGGGATCAGTTCTTCCAGGCATTCTAACTCAAATACCATTTCTAAATATACATCTCATTCAATAAAGTAGATTTTTATTTATAATGTTAAATCTATCTACCTTTATAACCTCTTCAACGGGTGGTATTGCAATATCGTAGGCATTAAGCATTCTAATGATTATGCCACCATATGGAAGCATAATGTCCCTTTTGGATATTTCTATCATATTTTATTGGATAAGGTAACCAAAACAGTTGTTATATCCTTTCATGATCCAGTACATAGTTCCTAGTTCCATTTGACTCACTTCATCATGATGGTATTGTGTAGGGAGAATGATGCTAATTAGGATGTGATGAAGTATTTTGGTGTTTAATGATAATAGATATTCACAACTTTTATGAAGTACCATTAAGTTGGGATTGCCAAAATTTGTTCATAAGGCATCAATATAAGCGGTACCAATTGTTTCATCATCCCATTGTCCTCTAAAACAACATCCTTCTTTCACCGAGATGCCTATTATGTCGCAAATAGATCTATCCGTAATGAATATATGCTGTCCTAAAAGATAAGTAGACATCCTTTCTTCTTCATCTACATGTAGATTGTTATAAAACAACATAACAGGTCTAGGGTAGATTAGTTCACTTATTTGTAGGATTGGAAGTAGGTTTAGATTTGCAAACCATTGAATAGGTTCTAAGTCACTTAGTTCATCTAAGTCAACATATTTTCTCTTATGAACATGTCTAAATTCTATGGAAGCAAATTTTTGGACATGTAGACTTGAATCAAGAAGTGTGGAATCAAAGTTTTCGTCTAATCTCCTCTTCCCTTTATCCCTAGAGGATCTTCTAGAACCCATAAATACTACTATTTAGGAAGATAAACAATGAGCAAGAGCAAATCAAACAAAAGAGAAATAAAAGGTTTTTAGATATTACCTTAGTTGAGATCTTCAAGAGGGTGTAGTATTGATTCTTGATCTTGTAGGAAATAGGTAGTTTTGGATAGCTAAAGGGGAGGAATAGAGTTGGAGGAGAGTTTAGAGCTACAAGGAGGAGAAGAGAGTGAGTTGGGGTCGGTTCTACCGCCGGCCCTAGCTCAGGTTTAAAAGAGGGTATGTTGCGAGCGGTGGCACCGTCGGCTAGGCGGTGCAACCGCCTGCCATCCGTGACAGTTGGCGTTCTACTGCCAGCTGGGTGATGCCACTACCTACAAGCGGTGAGCACCGCTTTTCAGGGCTGTGTAGACTAATGTGGGTATTTTCAATTTGAAGATAGTTTTTATTTCTGGAGCAATCAACCTTAATTACATAATTGTGTAAAAATTTCTATCACAAGATGAGAGATTTTGTACATTTAATGATAGATCTTGTGAGGTGCATACTCTACTTCACATGTCATATAGAGTTTTCAACATGTTCATGATTTATCATGCAAGCTTGTAAACCTCGCTACATTATGATTTATATCATACAAGAATTCGTATGCAAACTTGGCTTGCAAGACGTAAGTTCATGATCTTGTAAGATATAATTGGATCCAAAAAAAAAAAATTAAGGAGGAGTGTATCCAATAAATTCAAAAATCTGGAGGATAGGTGAAGGGGAATTTATGTATAAGAGTTTACACGTTTCAAAATTTGAGGGATCAAACATAAGCGTTTATCACACAAGATTCCATCATTAATATGGGTATCATTTGATAGTTTTAATTTAACTAATCCTCTTTTTATGTTTTTAGCTAGAGAGCGTTATGAGTTAGTTTGGATCTCGGGTCATAAACATTGAGCACCCAAAAAGTAAGATGTCATCTCTTGCCCCTAGCTTGTGGTGATATATGTTTCTACAAAAAAGGATGATTTTTAGGTACTCATTTATTCTTGGGTGCCTCAACAACAAATCTAAATTGTTTATCATGTTGCATGGAGTTCTTTACGGTTCTTTTTGGAATCCAAATCAATTTATTAGGACTAATCTTCTTGAATGGACAATAATAAGTTCTATGTCCATGTTTGTAACAAAAGTTACATTTGTTTTGGTACGAAATATGCAAGATAGGGCCTTTAATGAAAGTGATTGGATTTTGGTGAGAGCTTCTCACAAATCTGATTCCACTTGTTTTAGGAATGTGACCCTTATTTGTAAGGATCATATTCAAAGACTTGCTACCAACCTCAAATTTTTTAAGGTGTCCTTGAGTAGCATGTTCTCCTTTTGGAGAATTTCTAAATCATGGCATTTCGTACATGAAACTAAATTATCATTATGTTTAATTTTTAATTTATCAAAATTACTAACAAAAATACCATGCTCCTTTTTTAACAATTTATATTTTCTACTAATTCTTTTACATTTATCAAATAAATCATGGAAAGCATTTAACAATTCATCAAATGATAAATCTGCATCTATTAAATTTGATACCTCCACTTCGATGGCCATGAGGGCATAATGAGCAACTTGCTCGGTGTTGGACTCCTCTTCTTCGAATGTGCTTGAGTCATCCCACATTGCTTTGAGCGCCTTCTTCTTTGGTATTCTCTTCTTGGCTTGGGGATAATCAATTTTATAATGTCCCGACTTCTTATATTCATAGCAAATAACTTGGTCTTTTTGGGTTCAAATTTATTTTTAGTGTCATTTTTAAATTTATTTTTTTTAATGAATTTTTTAAATTTCCTTGTTAAAAGTGCCAAGTCATCATCAAAGTCCTCATCACTTGAGTTTTCTCTCAAGTAGTCTTCTAGAGTTCTATGTGCCATATCCTTCCTATTCTTTAGAAGGGTTTCTTCATGCTCTTCATGAGCTTTGCAAGTCATTTCGTAGGTCATTAATGACCCGATTAATTCTTCAAGAGAGAAGTTGTTTAAATCTTTAGCCTCTTGAATAGCAATGACTTTAGGGTCCTAACTCTTTAGAAGGGATCTTAGAATTTTATTAACGAGCTCAAAATCTGAAAAACTTTTACCGAGTCCTTTTAGACCATTGACGACATCCATGAAATTGGTGTACATATCACCTATGGTCTCGCTTGGTTTCATTCAAAAAAGTTTAAAATAATATACTAAAAGATTGATTTTTGACTCATTCACTCTACTCGTACCTTCGTGAGTCACTTCGAGTGTATGCCAAATATCAAATACAGTTTCACAAATCGAAACACGATTGAACTCGTTTTTGTTAAGTGCACAAAATAAGGCATTCATAGCCTTTGCATTAAGAGCGAAAGTCTTCTTCTCCAATTCATTCCAATTGATCATTGGAAGAGAAGACCTTGAAAATCTATTTTCAATAATATTCCAAAGTTCAAAATCCATGGAAATAAAGAAGATTCTCATCCGGGTCATCCAATAGGTGTAGTTCGTCCCATTGAACATGGGCGGACGTGTAATAGAGTGACCCTCTTAGTTTCTGGTATATGTCATCTCTCTTGGGTTTCAATCTAATTGAGAGAGAACCTGCTCTGATACCAATTGTTAGGATCAAGAGCACTAAGAGGGGGGAGGGTGAATTAATGCAGTAGATAAAATTATCGGTTTTAGAAAATCTTTTCGTACGTTGAAAATCGAACTCGAAAATGCTTAACTTTGAAGGCGAAGTAAGAGCGTAAAGATAGCTTGAAGGTAGTAAACAATTAAAGAGGTTTGTAGTAAAGAATGATGCACAAAGAAAATGCAAACTGAGATTTTAGAGTGGTTCGGTCAATCATGACCTACATTCACTTTCGACTTCCTCCTCCGACAAGGTCACCGACGTCAACTAGAGGCCTTCCTTCAATAAGCGAAGGCCAACCACTCTTTTACAGCTTTTCTCCTTTTGACGGGCTTAGGAGACAACCCTTACAGATTTTCACTCATCTCTTGAATGATCAAAACTTAAAAAGAAAGAGGGAGAAGAACTTCTAACCTTTTACAACACTTTTAAGCTCTCAAATACTCAGAATAAAAGCAAGCTTTTGGTTACCCTTTCATGCAGAAAGGGTGGGGTTTATATAGGCCCTAATCACTTTGATACAGTGATGCCTACGCTCGAGGAAGGGGCAAGCGAGGATGAGATCACTCACTATGTGAAGTACATTGATGACTCCACCCTTGCTCAGTGTTACATGTTAGGCTCTATGACTCCTGAGTTATAGAGACAACATGAAAAGATGGATGTCAGATCCATTCTCCTACATGTCCACAAATTATTTGAGGAATAGGGAAGGACTCAGCGATATGAGATATGCAAGAGCCTCTTCCGTGCAAGGATGACTAAGGGGACACCGATTCAGAACCATGTCCTAAAGATAATTGAGTGGATAGAGAAACTCATAGGTCTAGGAATTCAAGAGATATATTGATAAGTTAAGTTTATTTAAACATATCAATACCCCTATCATGATTCCTATCATGATGTATCTCTCTGAAAATAATGTCAAGGTATGACATCCATTTTTTAGTTTCATATTTCAAATGTGAAAGATGACAATCATAGCAATTCATCACATAGTCAGATATCAACATTGTAAAATTGCGATGCAAGCTCTTGATATCTTAACATAATGCAAATATTTCAAATGTAAGCTCTATGTATAGCAATTCATCATATGACAAGATATCAATATATAAAATTGTGATGTAAGCTTTTGATATCTTAACATAATGCAAATATGGTCATCATAGCAATTCTATCATCAATTTACCACATATTTCTCCCCCTTTGTCATCAACAAAAAGGAGAATGATTCAAGCATATTTCAAGCCTAGTAATAAGTGTGGTAAAGATTCATGTCATAGAAGGATTGATATCATTTTTCAACAATAAGTGATAAGATACCATTCATATAAATTATTTTTCAAGCAATCATGACATGGTATCATTCAAAAGTCCATTAAGGAGATAGCTTTCATTACTTCTTTCTTTTATTTGTCATTAACGTTTTGCATGAAGGAGGAAAGCCATTGTGAACTATCTTGAATGAAGTTAAAAATGATAAGAGATTAAATCATACTTCATTTTTACAAGGATCAAGATATGTATGTGAAGTTAAATCCTTGCAAGTGTTCATCTCAAAAAAAATTTCCTTCAACAAGAAGAAATTCATATGAAAGAATCATTATAATAAATCTATTTCTTGATTAAAAATTCAAAAGATAAATCCATGAGAGATGCGTTTATTAATTAATTTTATATGTCAAAAATCATGGAGCATTGATATAAAATAAACTTGATATGGCATAGGCTCATGAAAGCTCCATTCAAGAAACACAATAAGTCCGGAAGAGAAATACAAATTCATGTATTATTAGGATCAAGAAAATCTAAAAATAAAATTTAACACATTCATGTATTCGGACACAGTTTTACCATAGCTTTTCAAACACAATCATAAAGGTAAAACATGCTTATCATCATGAAAATTTTTGCATCCAAAACACATAATTTCCAACATGTTATTGAAGCATATAATCAAGTAAAATTCATATTATAAGATTTTCAGCATTGAGTTTCTAAGTGATAATTCAAGGATCAAGAAAGTCCGAAAATAAAATTTAAGAAATTCATGCATTCGGACAAGTGTTTTGTTATAATCATGAAGGTAAACATGTTCATCATCATGGAAACCTTTAGCATCAAGACAAAAAATTTCCAACTTTTAAAGTAAACATGTTATTGAAGTATTCAATCATGTCAAATTTGTATAAAATTTTTAGCATGGAATTTAAGTGAAAATCCGAAAACGAATAACATAAAAAGAGGTTCATGGAAAATCCGAAAATGAGGTTCAATCAACATTAATATTCCTAACTCTATAAATGCTCACCAAATGATAGATCAAGTTGTAGATACCAATAGTAAAACACATCAAGGATTTGCAATCATCAAAGCAAGTGGCACTATGATCAAGGTGAGTAGCATAAAGAGTTTACAACAACATAGTTTTACAATAAGACAAGAAGGAACTGTGTCCACCTTTTCTAAATACATACATATGCTCATTTAGGTGGTGAAAAATTAAAATGTCTAAATAAATAGTCAAATTGTTGATGAATTTGCTACAGCTCAAATAAGATTTGATCTTGGCGATGTTCAAGCCGATCTTGTCATTGTTGAAAGTGATCCATCTGAATCCCTATTTCTTCGATAGATGATGAAGGAGCTTGCTCAAATGGATGTGTTCCTCAAAGGGACTAGTTGGAGGAGATTGGTTACTCCTAAAGATTAGCATTTCTGGTTCTGGTTCAGGTTGAGGGGGATCGGTTCTTCTAGGCATTCTAACTCAAATACCATTTCTAAATATACATCTCATTCGATGAAGTAGATTTTTATTTATAATGCTAAATCTATCTACCTTTATGACCTCTTCGTCGGGTGGTATTGTCATATCGTAGGCATTAAGCATTCTAGTGATTATGCTACCATATGGAAGCATCATGTCCCTTTTTGATATTTCTATCATGTTTTGTTGGATAAGGTAACCAAAACAGTTGTAATATCCTTTCATAATCCACTACATGGTTCCTAGTTCAATTTGACTCAATAAATCATGATGGTATTGTTTAGGGAGAATGATGCTAATTAGGATGTGATGAAGTATTTTAGTGTTTAATGGTAATAGATGTTCACAACTTTTAGGAAGTACCATTAAGTTGGGATTGCCAAAAATTGTTCCTAAGGCATCAATACAAGTGGTCCCAATTGTTTCATCGTCCCATTGTCCTCTAAAATAACATCCTTCTTTCGCTAGGATACCTATTATGTCACAAATAGATCTATCCGTAATGAATATATGGTGTCCTAAAAGATAGGTAGATATCCTTTCTTGTTCATCTACATGTAGATTGTTCTAAAACAACCTAACAAGTCTAGGGTAGATTGGTTCACTTATTTGTAGGATTGGCAATAGGTTTAGATTTGCAAACCATTGAATAGGTTCTAAGTCACTTAGTTCAACTAAGTCAATATATTTTCCCTTATGAACATGTCTAAATTCTATGGAAGCAAATTTTTGGGCATATAGATTTGAATCAAAAAGTGTGGAATCAAAGTTTTCTTCTAATCTCCTCTTTCCTTTGTCCCTAGAGGATCTTCTAGAACCCATAAATACTACTATTTAGGAAGATAGACAATGAGCAAGATTAAATCAAACAAAAGAGAAATAAAAGGTTTTTCGATATTACCTTAGTTGAGATTTTCAAGAGGGAGAAGGATTGATTCTTGATCTTACAGGAAATAGGCAGTTTTGGGTAGCTAAAGGAGAGGAATGGAGTTGGAGGAGAGTTTAGAGCTGCAAGGAGGAGAAGAGAGTGAGTTGGTGTCGGTTCTACCGTCGGCCCTAGCTCGGGTTTAAAAGAGGGCAGGTTGCGGGCGACGGCACTGCTGGTTGGGCAGTTCAACCGCTTGCCACCCGTGATGGCCGACGGTGCTACCGCCAGCTGGGCGGTGCCACCAGCTACAAGTGGTGAGCACTGCTTTTCAAGGCTGTGTAGGCTGATGTGGGTGTTTTTAATTTGAAAAGAGTTTTTATTTGTGGAGCAATCAACCATAATTACATAATTGTGAAAAAATTTCCCTCACAAGATGAGAGATTTTATACATTTAATGATAAATCTTGTGAAGTGCATACTCTACTTCAAATGTCATATAGAGTTTTCAACATGTTCATGACTTATCATGCAAGCTTTAAACCTCGTTACTTCATGATTTATATCATACAAGAATTCGTATGCAAACTTAGCTTGCAAAACGTAAGTTCATGATCTTGTAAGATATAGTTGGATCCGAAAAAAAAATTTAGGCAGGAGTGTATCTGATAAGTTTGGAAATCTGGAGGATGGGTGAAGGGGAATTTATGTATAAGAGTTTACACGTTTCAAAATTTGAGGGACCAAACATAAGTGTTTATCACACAAGATTCCATCATTAATAAGGGTATCATTTGATAGTTTTAATTTAACTAACCCTCTTTTCACACAAGATTCCATCATTAATAATTAAGGGTATCATTGATAGTTTTACTTTAACTAACCCTCTTTTTATCTTTTTAGCTAGAGAGCATTATTAGTTATTTGGATCTCGGGTCACAAACATCGAGCACCCAAAAGCAAGATGTCATCTCTTGTCCCTAGCTTGTGGTGATATATGTTTCAACAAAAAATGATGATTTATAAGTATCCATTTATTCTTGGGTGCCTCAACAACCAATCTAAATTATTTATTATGTTGCATGGAATTTATTATGGTTCCTTTTGGATTGATAGTTTTAATTTAACTAACCCTCTTTTCACACAAGATTCCATCATTAATAAGGGTATCATTTGATAGTTTACTTTAACTAACCCTCTTTTTATCTTTTTAGCTAGAGAGCATTATTAGTTATTTTGGATCTCGGGTCACAAACATCGAGCACCCAAAAAGCAAGATGTCATCTCTTGTCCCTAGCTTGTGGTGATATATGTTTCAACAAAAAATGATGATTTATAAGTATCCATTTATTCTTGGGTGCCTCAACAACCAATCTAAATTATTTATTATGTTGCATGGAATTTATTATGGTTCAATCAATTTGTTAGGACTAATCTTTTTAAATAGACAATGATAAGTTCTATGTTCATGTTTGCAGCGAAAGTTGCATTTGTTTTGGTGTGGAACATGCAAGATAGGGCCTTTAATAAATGTGGTTGGATTTTGGTGAGAGCTTCTCACAAATCCAATTCCACTTCTTTTAAGAATGTGACCCTTATTTTTAAGGATCACATTCAAAGACTTACTACCAACCTCAAATTTCTTCAAGGTGTCCTTGAGTAGCAAGTTCTCCTTTTGGAGAATTTCTAAATCATGGCATTTCATACATGGAACTAAACTATCATTATGTTCAATTTTTAATTTATCGAAATTACTAACAAGATTATCATGCTCCTTTTTTAACAATTTATATTTTCTACTAATTATTTTGCATTCATCAAATAAATCATGGAAAGCATTTAACAATTCATCAAATGAAATGATAAATCTACATCAATTAAATTTGATACCTCCTCTCCGATAGCAATGAGGGCATAATAAGCAACTTGCTCAGTGTTGGACTCCTCTTCTTCGGTTACTATTAAGTCATCCCATGTTGCTTTGAGCGCCTTCTTCTTTGGTGTTCTCTTCTTGGCTTAGGGATAATCACATTTATAGTGTCCTGGCTTCTTATATTCATAGCAAATAACTTGATCATTTTTGGGTTCAAATTTATTTTTAGTGTCATTTTTAAATTTGTTTCTTTTAATAAATTTTTTAAATTTCCTTGTTAAAAGTGTCAAGTCATCGTCAAAGTCCTCATCACTTAAGTTTTCTCTCAAGTGGTCTTCTAGAGTTCTAAGTGTCATATCCTTTCTGTTCTTTGGAAGGGTGTCTTCATGCTCTTTATGAACTTTGCAAGTCATTTCGTAGGTCATTAATGACCTAATTAATTCTTCAAGAGGGAAATTGTTTAAATCTTTAGCTTCTTGAATAGTAGTGGCTTTAGGGTCCCAACTTTTTGGAAGGGATCTTAGAATTTTATTGACGAGCTCAAAATTCAAAAAACTTTTTCCGAGTCCTTTTAGACCATTGTCGACATCCGTGAAATGGGTGTACATGTCCTTGAGTAGCAAGTACTCCTTTTGGAGAATTTCTAAATCATGGCATTTTATACATGGAACTAAACTATCATTATGTTCAATTTTTAATTTATCGAAATTACTATCAAGAATATCTTGTTCCTTTTTTAACTATTTATATTTTCTACTAATTGTTTTGCATTCATCAAATAAATCATGGAAAGCATTTAACAATTCATCAAATGATAAATCTGCAACAATTAAATTTGATACCTCCTCTCCGATAGCCATGAGGGCATAATAAACAACTTGCTCGGTATTGGACTCCTCTTTTTTAGTTACGCTTGAGTCATCCCATGTTGCTTTGAGCGCCTTCTTCTTTGGTGTTCTCTTCTTGGCTTAGGGACAATCACTTTTATAGTGTCCTGGCTTCTTGTATTCATAGCAAATAACTTGGTCCTTTTTGGGTTCAAATTTATTTTTAGTGTCATTTTTAAATTTGTTTCTTTTAATAAATTTTTTAAATTTCCTTGTTAAAAGTGTCAAGTCATCGTCAAAGTCCTCATCACTTAAGTTTTCTCTCAAGTGGTCTTCTAGAGTTCTAAGTGTCATATCCTTTCTGTTCTTTGGAAGGGTGTCTTTATGCTCTTTATGAACTTTGCAAGTCATTTCGTAGGTCATTAATGACCTAATTAATTCTTTAAGAGGGAAATTGTTTAAATCTTTAGCTTCTTGAATAGTAGTGGCTTTAGGGTCCCAACTCTTTGGAAGGGATCTTAGAATTTTATTAACGAGCTCAAAATCCAAAAAACTTTTTCCGAGTCCTTTTAGACCATTGTCGACATCCGTAAAATGGATGTACATGTCCTTGAGTAGCAAGTACTCCTTTTGGAGAATTTCTAAATCATGGCATTTTATACATAGAACTAAACTATCATTATGTTCAATTTTTAATTTATCAAAATTACCATCAAGAATATCTTGTTCCTTTTTTAACTATTTATATTTTCTACTAATTGTTTCGCATTCATCAAATAAATCATGGAAAGCATTTAACAATTCATCAAATGATAAATCTGCAACAATTAAATTTGATACCTCCTCTCTAATAGCCATGAGGGCATAATAAGCAACTTGCTCGGTATTGGACTCCTCTTCTTTAGTTACGCTTGAGTCATCCCATGTTGCTTTGAGCGCCTTCTTCTTTGGTGTTCTCATTTGTTCTTTTTAATAAATTTTTTAAATTTCCTTGTTAAAAGTGTCAAGTCATCGTCAAAGTCCTCATCACTTAAGTTTTCTCTCAAGTGGTCTTCTAGAGTTCTAAGTGTCATATCCTTTCTGTTCTTTGGAAGGGTGTCTTTATGCTCTTTATGAACTTTGCAAGTCATTTCGTAGGTCATTAATGACCTAATTAATTCTTTAAGAGGGAAATTGTTTAAATCTTTAGCTTCTTGAATAGTAGTGGCTTTAGGGTCCCAACTCTTTGGAAGGGATCTTAGAATTTTATTAACGAGCTCAAATCAAAAAACTTTTTCCGAGTCCTTTTAGACCATTGTCGACATCCGTAAAATGGATGTACATGTCCTTGAGTAGCAAGTACTCCTTTTGGAGAATTTCTAAATCATGGCATTTTATACATAGAACTAAACTATCATTATGTTCAATTTTTAATTTATCAAAATTACCATCAAGAATATCTTGTTCCTTTTTTAACTATTTATATTTTCTACTAATTGTTTCGCATTCATCAAATAAATCATGGAAAGCATTTAACAATTCATCAAATGATAAATCTGCAACAATTAAATTTGATACCTCCTCTCTAATAGCCATGAGGGCATAATAAGCAACTTGCTCGGTATTGGACTCCTCTTCTTTAGTTACGCTTGAGTCATCCCATGTTGCTTTGAGCGCCTTCTTCTTTGGTGTTCTCTTTTTGGCTTAGGGACAATCACTTTTATAGTGTCCTGGCTTCTTGTATTCATAGCAAATAACTTGATCCTTTTTGGGTTCAAATTTATTTTTAGTGTCATTTTTAAATTTGTTTCTTTTAATAAATTTTTTAAATTTCCTTGTTAAAAGTGTCAAGTCATCATCAAAGTCCTCATCACTTAAATTTTCTCTCAAGTGGTCTTCTAGAGTTCTAAGTGTCATATCCTTCCTGTTCTTTGGAAGGGTGTCTTCATGCTTTTCATGAACTTTACAAGTCATTTCGTAGGTCATTAATGACCTAATTAATTCTTCAAGAGGGAAATTATTTAAATCTTTAGCTTCTTGAATAGCAGTGGCTTTAGGGTCCCAACTCTTTGGAAGGGATCTTAGAATTTTATTATCGAGCTCGAAATCCAAAAAACTTTTTTCGAGTCCTTTTAGACCATTGTCGACATCCGTGAAATTGGTGTACATGTCCTTGAGTAGCAAGTTCTCCTTTTGGAGAATTTCTAAATCATGGCATTTTATACATGGAACTAAACTATCATTATGTTCATTTTTTAATTTATCGAAATTACTATCAAGAATATCTTGCTCCTTTTTTTAACTATTTATATTTTCTACTAATTGTTTTGCATTCATCAAATAAATCATGGAAAGCATTTAACAATTCATCAAATGATAAATCTGCAACAATTAAATTTGATACCTCCTCTCCGATAGCCATGAGGGCAAAATAAGCAACTTGCTTGGTGTTGGACTCCTCTTCTTCAGTTGCGCTTGAGTCATCCCATGTTGCTTTGAGCTCCTTCTTCTTTGGTGTTTTCTTCTTGGCTTAGGGACAATCATTTTTATAGTGTCCTGGCTTCTTGCATTCGTAGTAAATAGCTTGGTCCATTTTGGGTTCAAATTTATTTTTAGTGTCATTTTTGAATTTGTTTCTTTTAATAAATTTTTTAAATTTTCTTGTTAAAAGTGTCAAGTCATCGTCAAAGTCCTCATCACTTGAGTTTTCTCTCAAGTGATCTTATAGAGTTCTAAGTGTCATATCCTTCTTGTTCTTTGGAAGGGTGTCTTCCTACTCTTCATGAACTTTGCAAGTCATTTCGTAGGTCATTAATGACCCAATTAATTCTTCAAGAGGGAAGTTGTTTAAATCTTTAGCCTCTTGAATAGCAGTGACTTTAGGGTCCCAACTCTTTGGAAGGGATCTTAGAATTTTATTAACAAGCTCGAAATCCAAAAAACTTTTTCCGAGTCCTTTTAGACCATTGACGACATCCGTGAAATGGGTGTACATGTCACTTATGGTCTCGCTCGGTTTTATTCGAAAAAGTGTATAAGAATGTACTAAAAGATTGATTTTTGACTCTTTCACTCTACTCATGCCTTCGTGAGTCACTTCGAGTGTATGCCAAATATCAAATGCAGTTTCATAAATTAAAAGACGATTGAACTCGTTTTTATCAAGTTCACAAAATAAGGCATTCATAGCCTTTGCATTAAGAGCGAAAGTCTTCTTATCTAATGCATTCCAATTGATCATTGAAAGAGAAGACCTTGAAAATTTGTTTTCAACAATATTCCAAAGTTCAAAATCCATGAAAATAAGGAAGATCCTCATTCGGGTCTTCCAATAGGTGTAGTCCGTCCTATTGAACATGGGCAGACGTGTAATAGAGTAACCCTCTTGGTTTCCGGTATTTGCCATCTCTCTTGGGTTTTAATCCAACTGAGAGTGAACTCGCTCTGATACCAATTGTTAGGATCAAGAGCACTAAGAGAGGGGGGGGATGAATTAGTGTAGCGGAAAACTTTCGACGGTTAAAAAGACTTTCATACAAAAACCATTTCAAAAGGAACTTTAACTTGAGAGCAAACGGAAGTACAAATGATGTAAAGCAATGGAGACAGTTTGCAATTAAGATAAAGAGTAGAATATAAATGCAAACTGAGATTTATAGTGGTTCGGTTAATCTTGACCTATATCCACTTTTGGCTTCCTCCTCCGACGAGGTCACCAATGTCCACTATAGGCCTTCTTCAATAGGCGAAGGCCAACCACCCTTTTACAACTTTTCTCCTTTTGACGGGCTTAGGAGACAACCCTTACAAATTTTCACTCCTCTCTTGAATGATCAAAACTTAAAAAGAAAGAGGGCGAAGAACTTCTAGCCTTTTACAACACTTTTAAGCTCTCAAATACTCAGAATAAAAGTAAGCTTTTAGTTACCCTTTCGTGCAGAAAGGGTGGGGTTTATATAGGCCCCAATCAGTTTGATTTTGGAGCTCAAAAGTGTCCATTCTCAGATTTTCGGGGTCCTGGCGGTACCACCGCCATAACTAGGCGGTACTATCGCCTGTCATCTATCACTGAGCGGTACTACCGCCTGACATCGCTCGGAGACCAAGCTCAGGCGGTACCACCACCTGACAAGGGCGGCACCACCGCCTAACTGGGGCGATACTACCGCCCAGAACTCCTAGGAGACAGAGTCTCCTAGGCGATGCCATCGCCGGCCAGGAATTCTGGGTCTGAATGGGCTGATCCATTTGGCCCAATTTGGGTCTATCAAGGGCCCAATTGGCCCCAAATTAAGTTAATGGGATCACCTCCCAATCCTAACTAAATCTATATGCTAACTACGACAATTAAGACATCAATACTATAGATCATGTTCCGGTGCGTCAATCGCTTCTTTCGGCGAGCTTTCGGTGAACTTCTGACGAACATCCGATGAACCCTCGGAGATGCTCTAGAGGACTCCCGGCAAACTCCTGGACTTGTGATGATCCTCTTGGTGAGTTCCGATGAGCTTCTTTGGCAAGCTCCTGGACTTCTCAGATTGTTCCCGTAGAACCTCCGACTGCCATCTGAACTTTCGACGAACTCTTGAACCCCTAACGTGATCTTTGTCTTGACTCCAGCTCAATACCTACTGCATGTCTTACTGCTATCGTAGTTAATCCTGCATACTTATCTCAACGTATGGATTAGATAACCAAATGACAATTGACTTCATCATCAAAATCCAAGATTCAACAAAGCTAATTCTCTCCACTAGTGAGATCAGAAAGAAAAGGAAAGCAGAGAAATCCCTTAAGAAGGGTAAGGGCAAAGGCAAATCAGGTAAAGCAAAGGTTGCTAAGAAAGACCCAGCAAAGGACAAAGGCCAATGCTTCCACTATGGCAAAGATGGGCATTGGAAGAGGAATTGCAAAGAGTACTTTATAGAGAGGGCGAAACAGAAGCTTAGAGAAGTTTCAAGTACATTCATGATCAATCTCCAGTTGTCAAATTTTTGTGATAGTGAATTGATATTGGATATCGGTATTGCTTATCACATCTGCAATTTATTGTAGATTCTGGCAAAGCCAAAGAGATTGGCGAGAGGAATATTGCCTAAAGGTTTGTTTATGCTAGACATTGCTTCATATATCATGAATGTAAGTGTGTCTAAGAGGAAATGACATAAGGTGAACAATGCATACCTATGGCATTGTAGGCTAGGTCACATCCATGAGGGAAGGATTCAAAAGTTACTAAAGGATGGATATCTAGATTCATTCGACTATAAGTCATATGCAACTTGCGAGCCTTGCCTTCGTAAAAAACTAACCATCTTTCCATTTAGTGGAACTAGAGAAAGAGCCAGTGAGCTGTTGGAACTTATACATAGTGATGTATGTGGACCCATGTCAACTCATGCCATTGGTGGTTACTTCTACTTCATTACCTTTATTGATGATTTCATAAGGTATAAATATATGTACTTAATGAAATACAAGTCCGAGGCCTTTGAGAAATTCAGAGAGTATAAGAATGAAGTGGAGAACCAGACTGGAAAGAGTATCAAGACTCTTCGATCAGATCGAGGAGGTGAGTACTTAAGTATAGAGTTTACTCAGTTCCTCAAGGACCATAGGATATTATCCCAATGGACACCTCATTATACACCTCAGCTCAATGGTGTGTTTGAAAGGAGAAATCATATGCTGTTAGACATGGTACGGTCTATGATAAGTTTCGCTAACCTACCCATCTCATTCTGGGGATATGCTCTAGAGACCGTAGCTTACCTTCTGAACAAAGTTCCAACTAAGTCGGTAGTATCTACACCATATGAGATATGAAAAGGGAAGAAGCTCAATCTTAAGGTTATTAAGATTTGGGGCTGCCCTGCCTACATTAAAAGATATAACCCCGATAAGTTGGAATCGATGACAAAGTGGTGCAAGTTCATGGGATACCCTAAGGAAACTTATGGGTATTATTTCTATCATCTCGAGGACCAAAAGGTCTTTGAAACTAAGAGAGTAGTGTTCCTTGAGAAGGAACACATTCTTGGCAGAGACAATGGGAGTATGATATAGTTGAGTGAGGTTGGAGAACCTAACTCAAGCACCACTCGACAGCTCGAGTCTATTCAAGTATCTAATACACAAGTTCCAACTTTACGTAGGTTCGACAGAGTATCTCATTCTCCTGAGAGATATGTAGGATATATTAGAGGAGAGGATGTTGAGGATATTGATCCTCAGACCTACAAAGAGGCTATTATGAGTATAGACTATGGGAAGTGGCAAGAAACCATGAATTCTGAGATGGATTCTATGTACTCCAACAAGGTTTGGTACCTAGTTGATGCTCCCGAAGGTATTGTACCCATCGGTTGCAAGTGGATCTTTAAGAAAAAGATCGGAGTAGATGGAAAGGTAGAGACCTATAAAGCAAGGCTAGTGGCTAAGGGATATCGTTAAAGGCAAGGTGTTGACTATGACGAAACCTTCACACCCGTAGCAATGCTAAAATCCATCCGAATTCTATTGGCTATTGCAGCACACTATGATTATGAGATCGGATAGATGAATGTGAAAACCGCATTCCTTAATGGAAACCTTGAGGAGGAGGTGTATATGATACAACCTGAGGGATTTGTGTCTAAGGATTGCCCAAATAAGATTTGCAGGTTACTTAGATCCATTTATGGACTAAAGCAAGCTTTCTGAAGTTAGAACATAAGATTTAATGAGGCAATCATATCTTATGACTTCGTTAAGAACGAAAATGAGTCTTATGTGTATAGGACGGTAAGTGGGAGCGCTGTCACCTTTTTAGTGTTATATGTGGATGATATCCTGATCATTGGGAATGATGTAGGAATACTATCCATAGTAAAGACTTGGTTATCCAAACACTTCTCCATGAAGGACTTAGGGGAAGCATCCTATATCTTAGGGATTCAGATCTATAGAGATAAATCCAAGAGGATGCTTGGCTTGTCCTAGTCCAGGTATATAGAAACTATTGTCAAAAGGTGTGGCATGGAAAATTCCAAGAGAGGTCTCATACCGATGAGACATGGGATATCGCTTTCTAGGAGTATGTCCCCAAAGACTCCTGAAGAAAGGGTGAACATGGATATGATACCTTATGCCTCAGCGATAGGGTCTATCATGTATGTCATACTATGTACTAGGCATGATATAGTGCATGCTCTGAGTGTCATGAGCAGGTATCAAGCAGATCCAGGCTTGGACCATTGGAAAGCAGTAAAGTGTATCATTAAGTACTTGAGAAGGACTAAGGATCTTTTACTAGTATATGGAGAAAGTAACCTCAAGGTTGAAGGCTATATGGAATCAAGTTTTCAGTCCGATGTCGATGATAGTAAGTCGATTCAGGGTATGTGTATACCTTGAATGGAGGAGCAGTGTACTGAAAAAGTTCCAAGCAAGATACTACTGATGACTCGATTGTAGAGGCGAAGTACATTGCTGCAACAGATGCAGCAAAGGAGGGAGTCCAGATCTAGGAGTCGGGCTAACTAGTGAGGCTGATTCCTTATATTGCAACAACTACAAGGCGATTACTCAAATAAAGGAACTTGTGTCTCATTAGAAGTGTTCTAAAAAGGTTTTAGCTCATTAGAGAGATCATGACCCGAGGAGATGTAGTAGTAGAAAGAGTTCCATCAGAAGATAACATTGTAGATTCACTGACAAAGCTGTTGTCTCAGATTGCCTTTGAGCGTTACAGGGGTCTAATGGGGATCAGACACATCGGTGATTAGCTTTAGGTCAAGTGGGAGATTGCTAGTCATAGGTGCCCAGCAAGCCAATCATGCGAGTGATGGCACGTGTGACTTGACACGGAATCTTTTTAGTTATTATATTTTGACATTTATCACTTTATATTAACTATTGCATATATGCATGTATATATTGTGATGTCCTTGGATCTGTGCAATGGGGGAATCGGATCATGATGAGATCACGATAATAAAACCAATTTGTTGAATCTCGGATTTTGATGATGAAGTCAATTGTCATTTGTTATCTAATCCACATGTTGAGATAAGTGTGCAGGATTAACTACGATGAAAGTAAGACATGCAGCAGGAGTTGCGCCGAAGTCAAGACTATGATCATGTTGGGGGTTCGAGAGTTCGACAGAAGTCCGGACGGTCATCGGAGGTTCTGCGGGAACAAATCCGAGAAGTCCAGGAGCTTGCCAAAGAAGCTCATCGAAACTCGCCAAGTGGATCGTCGCAAGTCCAGGAGTTTGCCGGAAGTCCGCCGGAGCATCGCCGAGGGTTCGTCGGATGATCGCCGGAAGTTCGCCGGAAGCTCGCGGAAGAAGCGATTGACGCACCGGAGCAAGTTGTAGTAAATGTCTTGAAAAATATCGTAGTTAGCATGATGATCAAGTGGAGAAGAGAAAAAACAAAAAAAACAAATGGAGGAATAATAATGGAGGGGTGAAAGAGGAGGAGAACTAGAAGAAATAAGTAATAAGAAGAAACTCGAGGGTGGTGGCACAGTCAGATAAGAAAAAAAAAAAAAAATTGGACCAAATATAAACTACCAAACTATGTCATAATCCAAAATGATCAGAGGTATATGTATTCATTCACAGAAAAAGGATTGTCCCTTGATAAATTCTCAATATAGGTGGCATCAATTCAAATGAATTTTTACGGGTAAATTATCTAAATTTAATCGCTGCTGAGATATTATTAGTTAATATACTGTTGTACAAGTGATGACTCACAGGTTCAACTCCATGTGTGAGCATCATATACATTATTTATTGTCATAAAAACTGTTTCATGTATTGCTAAGAACCGTTCATCTTTGAAGTGTCTTCAATGAACCTTCTAGTGAAATGCATCAGCTTGAGGTACTTTATGGGCTCGGAGATCGCATGTTGGCATAATTGTACACACGTCTCGACTTGTTATGGTCCCCTGATAAATTCTGTGCATCGATACTAATGAACTAGAGAAACTTTATGGGTAAATTATCTATAAGTCAATGTATAAAACATAATATCTCTGTTGAGATATTATTAGTTAATATATTATTACATAAATGATAAATTTTATATATTTGAATCTGTCGTATGAGTATATTCATCTTTTGAAGTGTCTTTAATGACCCCTCCCATGAAACGCGTCAACTCGAGCGTTCGGAGATCATATGTCAGAATAATCACATGGTAATCACATGGTAGAATAATCGTACACTCGTCTTGGCTGTCATTGACCCCTCCCGCCTCTCTTCTACCAGGCCCAACTCCCACTTCTATCCCTTCTTATAAATCGACTTCCCAAGCACCAATTTATGAGATAATGAACGTTTTATTCAATAAACTAATTATTTTCTCAACCACTTACGTACATGTACCGAGACCAATCATCACATTAAACACATCAAACAACTGAAATCATAAGATCCGCAAGGCACTCGGTGATATATTCGACTGCTCCTGCGGTACATGCTCCGGGTTGCATCTGACCCTTGAATGGACTGATGTTGTGGGCCCTTACCAACAATCCCACCCTCCAATGATGTACGGTAATCTGGAGAATGGTGCTCAGGGAGTGCCATGAAATCTCCTGACATGGGGATGAGAATAAGAGAAGGCTGTAGGCACAGCATAAATATCTCTACTACGTCCATTGCAAGTGATTGATTACCATCAGAGACGAAGAGAGATGATGAGTTCGAATATGATGCAGAAGAGGAGGAGCAGCTCCTTTCTGGGCCTCAGCTGCGGCTGCAGGGGCTCCAAATCAGTGTCAGTGTCGGTGTCGGCGTCGTCTATCTCCGACATCAAATCGACGACGCCGACGGTTACTCCGAGGGGGGTCAGGGAGCGGTCATCTGCGGACACCACGACGCTCACCTCCACCTCCACCTCCTCCTACTGGGACCAAGAGGCGAAGCTGGAGAGCGCCGCGAGCACGCCTAGCTTCTCCGGACTCCTTCGCCAGCTCAACGGACTGGAGCAGGACGTCGTGTCGTGGGGACGATGCGCTCCTCCACCCGCCCGTAAGAAAGAAGAGGAGGAGGAGAAGAGATGGTGTAAACGGAACAGCAGCAGAGGAGGGCGGAGAGTGGAGGAGAGCGTCGCAGTGGTGAAGGAGACGGCGGACCCACTGGAGGATTTCAAGAGGTCAATGCTCCGGATGATCGTGGAGAAGGAGATCGTTGACGGCGAGGATCTACGCGATCTCCTCCGGCGCTTCCTCGCTCTCAACTCTCCTCGTCACCACGACACAATTGTCCGAGCATTCGCCGAGATCTGGGAGGTAGTGTTGGCCAGCCATGACAGCAGTACTCCTCCCAGCCTTGTTCCTCGCAACTATCCTCGGCTTCACGCACCTTGGCGCTTCTAAGAAGCAGAAGCAATGCAGTCTCTATGACGTGATCACTATTTTCCTTCATCTATGTTCTTCACTCAATCGATTGTTCCATGGTTGGTAAATGCAGAGTTCACGTTCTAGCGCTTACTTTTGATCACTTCCTGTCTCCTGTGAATTACATTTTAACCACCAAACGCCATACAAGTACTGGACACTATTAAAGTTACTCTGGTGGTTGAAGTGGGGAGGAGATTTGATTTCGTGGTGGTGGCAATGGTGGGTGCAAAATGACAAGGAGATTCGAACGTCGCATGCTGTCGAGTGCCACAACTTGAGCTCGATCGTACACGTGTTTAGCTGTAAATTTGTTGTTTGATTCAGCTGAGATCGGCTGTTTGTGCTGTTGCTGCAATGATTCCTAAAATGTTTAGTTTGCTACGCACTGCTTAACCATGTGCAGCACTTTTTCAGCTACCGCAAGTTGAAGCTTAGTGTTCTTGTTTGATTCGATGGAGTTTGATCGGATCTTAAATATTTAGATCCTCACGTTGTTCTTCAATTGTTACGGCACTTAATATATTTATATCCTCTGCCATCCTTGTCATCGCCTGTCAAGAGGCATCTTAATATATTAAAACCATGAGGACAATCAGCGATACAGATCTTTTCCTATTTTGGCATTGGAAGTACCACACGTCACTGTTGGGTGTATTTTAGGAGGCTCCAAAAAGACGATATGCAGTAATCGGGAAAGATCTGTAAATTTTATATTGTCTGGAGGCAGATATGCAGTAATCTGGAAAGATCTGTATTAAAACATTCATAAAAAGAGTTCCTTAAAAAGTGAAAGAAATAATTTATCTATTTAAAAGAAATGCAGAATCAATTTAAGACTTAAAAAGCACTTATATGAACTATTTATTATTAGATTCATCTTGTGCAACATTATCCTCGCTCTGAGAACTTTTAACATGAATTATTATAAATAAATAAATTAGGCTAAGTATAATTTTATTAAATAAAAAATATTTATATTATACATATGGAAAAGGGGATGGATAACCTGTGGGTTTTCATAAGGTAAATCACTCCTAGACTCTTACATTTTGATGCAATGCATTGCATCAAGTGATATCCCATGATGTTGTTAATATGTACTACAACAGAATAAAACAAAATCAAATTTACAAATTATATAGTGATGCTGTTATAAGCACTGTCAATTGATGACTTTGGTTGGTTCACTATCAAAGATGCAGGCTCATCTACGTATTTCTTCTTGATTGACATAGAAAACTCGATGAGATGAGACCGCTTACACTGTTCGGTCGGAAGTCATTATGTAGGACTCGATTCGAAATTATTGAGTAGGTAGATTGGAATCTTTCTGGTTGCAAGGTTCCTCCCTAGGGGTTGATTTGTCCGAGTGTTTTCGGGTTGCTAGCGATCTTGCATGATAGGCTGGTGCCGAGGGTTGCCCAGCGCGACCTCTCTGATGCTTAAGTTAGTGAAGGGAAAAAGATAACAGTGTAAGTTATATGACTGAATTAGTGTATAGAGAGCCCCCCACTCAGCATGAGTTGATGGGTTCCTTTTTATATCTGATCCATGAGTCTTTTTACCAGTTGGCCTGAGATAAGATTAGATTAACCGCTTGATCATTTTGGTCTATGATCTCAATAAGGTATGATAGTTATTGCTAATTATTGATGCAGGGCATATCAAGATGCGTTATGGTGCCATTTTGGGGTTGTTGACTTCGAGTCATACTTAGATGTCGGCCTTTATGGCAGATGAGCTGGCATGAGATAAAATTATCAATATCATTTGCCTCCCCTTAGAAGGGCATCCTTCGGGGCCTTTCTTAGAAGGGTGTACTTGTGTGCTCTTATGTTCGGTGCGTGCTTTGATGGAAATTTATTGGCGGGGGGTATCGAGAGTGCGTCGGTCCAGCCAAAGTAGAGTCTTGGGGTCTTCATGCCGAGTGCATGACTAGGGAGCATGTAAGCTTGACCTAGATGCATCCTTTGGGTCTTCGCGCCGAGGTGCACGACTAGGGATCATGTAGGTTCGTCCTAGGTGTAACCCTCGGGTCTTCGTAACGAGGTGCATAAATACAGAGCTCATAGGCTCGGCCTAAGTGTAGCCCTCGGGACTTCACGCCAAGGTGCACAACAAAGGAGCGTATAGGCTCGGCCTAGGTGTAGTCCTCGGGACTTCACACCGAAGTGCATGGCTCGGGAGTGAGTTCTTTTTAACTCTTACATATTCGAGGTATAGGCATTGGGTCTTCACACCGAGTACATAGCTAGGGAACATGTAAGCTCGGCCTAGGTGCATCCCTTAGGTCTTCAAACCGAGGTGCATGGCTAGGGAGTATATAGGCTCAGCCTAGAACTCTTACATATACGAGGTATAGGCTTTGGGTCTTCACACCGAGTACATAGCTAGGGAACATGTAAGCTCGGCCTAGGTGCATCCCTTGTTGAATCTCGGATTTTGATGATGAAGTCAATTGTAATTTGTTTGATCTAATCTATATATTGAGAAAAGTGTGCAGGATTAACTACGATAGCAGTAAGACATAAAGTAGGTATTGTGGCGGAGTCAAGATCGAGATCACGTTGGGAGTTCGAGAGTTCACCAAAAGTCCGGACGTTCGTCGGAAGTTTTACCGGAACCAACCTAGAAGTCTAGAAGCTTGCCAAAGGAACTGGTCAAAGCTCGCCAAGAAGATCATCGTAAAGTCCGAGAGCTTGTTGGGAGTCTACCGGAGCATTCCCGAGAGTTCATCGGATGTTTGCCGGAAGTATACCGGAAGCTCGCTGGAAGAGCAATTGATGTGCCGAAACATAAAGAGCCTTAATTATATCTTAATTATCGTAGTTAGAGCATAAATTAAGTTAGGATTAGGAGGTAATCTCACTAACTTAATTAGGGGCCAATTGGGCCCTAAGTTGGGTTGGTTTGGGCCGGATTCAAGGCCCAACCAGGATGCTAAAAGCCTGGCTAGTGATGGCACCGCTTGGGAAATAGCACCCCAGGAATTCTGGGTGGTGGTATCACCCCTGTCAGGCAGTGGTACCGCCTAGTGTCAAGTGTCAAGCGGTGGTACCGCCAATACCCTGGAAATCCGGGATGAGACACTTTTTGGCTCTATTTTTAAAGCCATTGGGGCCTATAAAAACCCCCTCCTTTTCTATATGAAAGGGCATGAAAGTATTGAGATAATCTTGAGTTATTAGGGTGTAAAAGTGTTGTAAACAAGTGCTAGAGTCCTTCTCATTTTCTAAGTTTTGAGATCATTCAAGAGAGGTGTGAGACTTATAAGGGTTCTCTCCTAAACTTATGAAAAGGAGAAAATACTGTAAAAGAGATGGTTAGTCTTCACCTATTAAAGGAAGGCCTTTAGTAGAAACCGGAGACCTCGTTGGAGGAGGAATCCAAAAGTGGATGTAGGTCACGTTGACCGAACCACTCTAAATCCTGGTTGCTTTTCATTTAAGTAATTTACATTACTATAAATTTCCTTAATTCTCTCTTGCACTTTTACGAAAGCTTTTAAGTTCATAATCTCTCTAAAATGAATTGAATCGAAACCATTTTTATCGGAATCAGTTTTAATTCAAACAAACCTTTTTCCGAAATCATAAAAGTTTTCCGCTGTACTAATTCACCCCCCCTCTTAGTGCCACTCTTAATCCTAACAATTGGCATCATAGGAAGGTTCACTCTCATTTGGTTTTAAACTCAAGAGAGATGGCATTTGCCGGCAACCTAGAGAGCCATTCAATTACATGTCCGCCCATGTTCAATGGGACAAATTACACATATTGGAAGATTAGAATAAGGATCTTCCTGATTTCAATGGATTTCGAATTATGGAATATTGTAAAAAATGGGTTTCAAAAGTCTTCTCTTCCAATGAACGATTGGAATGAGTTGGAGAAGAAGACTTTTGCTTTAAACGCAAAGGCTATGAATGCCTTATTTTGTGTATTAGATAAAAATGAGTTTAATTGAGTATTAATTTGTGAAATAACTTTTGACATTTAGCGTACACTCGAAGTGACTCATGAAGGCAC
Organism: Musa balbisiana; assembly: GCA_004837865.1. Classification (NCBI taxonomy): domain Eukaryota; kingdom Viridiplantae; phylum Streptophyta; class Magnoliopsida; order Zingiberales; family Musaceae; genus Musa; species Musa balbisiana. The sequence continues at coordinate 18,244,000 of CM017196.1, read as the reverse complement.
TAGTAGAGTGAAGGAGTCAAAAATTAATCTTTTAGTGCATTTTTATGAGTTATTTCGAATGAAATCGAGTGAGACCATTGGAGACATGTACACTCGATTTATGGATGTCGCAATGGTCTAAAAGGACTTAGTAAAGATTTTTCAAATTTTGAACTTGTTAATAAGATTTTAAGATCTCTTCCAAAAAGTTAGGATCCTAAAGTAACGATCATTCAAGAGGCCAAAGATCTAAATAACTTTCCTCTTGAAGAACTAATTGGGTCACTAATGACCTATGAAATGACATGTAAAGCTCATGAAGAACTTGAGAACACCCTTCCAAAGAATAGGAAGGATATAGCATTGAGAATACAAGAAGACCACTTGAAAAAAAACTCAAGTGATGAGGACTTTGATGAAGACTTGGGACTATTAACAAGAAAATTCAAAAAATTTATAAAAAAATAAATTTAAAAATAATACTAAAAATAAATTTGAACCAAAGAAAGAACAAGTGATATGCTATGAATGCAAGAAGCCGGGACACTTTAAGAGTGAATGTCCCCAAGCAAAAAGGAGGTAACCAAAGAAGAAGGCTCTCAAAGTTACATGGGATGACTCAAGTGCATCCGAAGAAGAGGAGCCTACCATCACCGAGCAAGTTGTTCACTATGCACTAATGGCCATTGGAGATGAGGTACTAAGTTCATTTGATGCAAATTTATCCTTGGATGAATTATTAAATGCTTGTCATGATTTATTTGATGAATGCAAATTAATTAGTAAAAAATATAAATTATTAAAAAAGGAGCATGCTTCTCTTGTTAATGATTTCGATAGATTAAAAGTTGAGCACAATGATAGTTTAGCTCCATATGCGAAATGTGATGAATTAGAAATACATCAAAAGGAAAACTTGCTATTAAAAGAAACCTTAAAAAAATTTGAGGTTGGTAGCAAGTTCTTGAACATGATCCTTGCCAATAAGGGTCACGTTTATAGGAAAGGCAGAATCGGATTTGTGAGTAGCTCTCACCAAAATCCGACCACCTTTGTTAAAAGCCCTACTTTGCATGTTTCATCCCGAAACAAATGCAACTTTTGTTGCAAATTTGGACATGTAGCTTATCATTGTCCATTCAAGAAATGTAGTCCACATAAATTGATTTGGGTTCCTAAAAGAATCTCAAATGACTTAATGCAACATGATAAACTATGTAGATTGATTTTTGAAGCACCCAAGATCAAATGGGTACCTAAAACTCATCTCTTTTTATAGAAAAATGTACCATCGCAAGTTAGGAGCAAGAGATGGTACCTTAATAGTGGATGCTCAAGGCATATGACCGGAGATCCATCTCATTTCTCTAAGCTCATTAGCCTAACCGAAGGATATGTCATCTTCGGAGACAATAACAAGGGTAAAATCATTGACAAAGGAAACATAGGTAACAAATCCAACCTTCTTATTGAAGATGTATTATTAATTGATAGTTTAAAGCATAACTTTTTGAGTATTAGTTAATTATGTGATAAAGGATATATCGTTAGATTTGAATTTAATGCGTGTATTATTTAAAAACCACACAAAAACACATCTATGATTATCCTAAAACAAAGTAATGTATACACTATCAAGATTAATGATCTTTGTAATGAAATGTGCTTTTCGATTTTGAATGACGATGCTTGGCTTTGGCATAGGAGATTAGGTCATACTAGCATGAAACTAATCTATCAAATTTCATCTAAAGAACTTGTAGGAGGAATTTCTTATATCAAGTTCATCAAAGATAATGTGTGTGATGCATGTCAACTAGGAAAACAAATAAAAGGTAGCTTCAAACCTAAAAACCAAATAAGCACCTCTAAACCTTTGCAATTGATCCATATGTACTTGTTTATACCAATTGCTACATCAAACCTTGGAGGTAGCAAATACACATTTGTCATCATGGATGATTATAGTAGATACACATGGACTTATTTTTTGGCACACAAAAGTGAATGCTTTAGGTATTTCTCAAAGTTTTGTAAACTTGTTCAAAATGAAAAGGGTTTTATGATTTCATCAATTCGAAGTGATCATGGTGGTGAATTTCAAAACTATGATTTCCAAGAATTTTGTGAATCTAATAGATACAACAACAACTTCTCTACTCCAAAAATCCTCAACAAAATGGAGTAGTAGAAAGAAAGAATAGAAACTTGCAAGAAATGGAAAGAACCATGTTAAACAAACATAGCCTACCTAAATATTTTTGGGCCGAAGCCGTAAATACGGCATGCTATGTTATGAATAGGGTTTTAGTAAGGCCACTACTTTCCAAGACTCCTTTTGAATTGTAGAACAACAAAAAAACCCAATATTTCATACTTTAAAGTTTTCAGATGTAAATGTTTTATTTTGAATGAAAAAGATGCCTTAGGTAAATTTGATGCAAAATCCAATGAAGAAATTTTTCTTGGCTATTCTTTTGCTTCTAAAGCATTTTGTATATTTAACAAAAGAATTTGATTATAGAAGAATCTATTTATATTGTTTTTAATGAATTTTTTGAAGTTAAGAAAAATGATTTTGATGATGATGTTAATTTTGATGCTTTGAATTTAAATGATTTCCCTTCTCCATCTAGCAACTTGGATGCATCTTCTTCCGAACCTTTTTTACTGAAGGAATGAAAGTATGTAAATGCTTATCCTATAGGAGACATATCGAAAGGGGTTCAAACTCGTTCTTCTCTTAAACATTTTTGTGCCAATACTGCTTTTCTCTCCCAAATTGAACCTAAAAGCATTGACTAGTCCATGAAAGATGATTCATGGGTCATTGCAATGCAAGAAGAGTTAAATCAATTTGAGAGAAATGAGGTGTGGAAGCTTGTTCCAAGGCTAAATGACCATTTAGTTATTGGTAATAAGTGGGTCTATAGAAACAAGCAAGATGAATCTGGTATCGTGATTAGAAACAAGGCTAGATTAGTGGCCAAAGGTTTCAACTAAGAAGAAGGTATCGATTATGAAGAAACATTCGCTCCTATAGCTCGATTAGAAGCAATAAGGATGCTCCTTACCTATGCTAGTAGTAATAATTTTAAGTTATTTCAAATAGATGTTAAAAGTACTTTTCTTAATGGGTTTAATTATGAAGAAGTTTATGTTGAACAACTTCTTGTTTTTTAGAATGATAATCTCCCTAATAATATGTTTAAATTTACGAAAGCTCTCTATGGATTGAAACAATCCCCTAGAGCTTGGTATGAGAGACTTAGCTCATTTCTTATCAAAAATAATTTCTCTAAAAGCAAGGTCGATACTATATTGTTTATCAAAAGTTTTGAAAATAATTTTCTTATTGTTCAAATTTATGTTGATGACATTATTTTTGGTTCTACGAATGAATCTCTATGCGAATCATTTGCTAAAAGTATGAGTCTTGAATTTGAAATGAGTTTGATGGGGGAATTAACTTTTATTTTAGGCCTACAAATCAAACAACTAAGTAATGATATTTTTCTTAGTCAAACAAAATATGCTTTAGATTTACTAAAAAGGTTTAATATGGATAGCTCAAAGGCTATCAATACTCCCATGAGTACCTTCACTAAGTTAGACATTAATGAAAGTGGAGAAAGCTTTAATCAAAAAGCTTATAGGGGTATGATAGGAAGTTCGCTATACCTCACCATAACTAGGAATGTTAATTTGTCCGAATACATGAATTTGTTAAATTTTGTTTTCGGACTTTCTTAATTCTTTGAATCCCTCACTTAAATCCCTCTCCTATGAAGCTGAAAACTGTTTACCTTGATGTTATAAACTTAAAATGTTATTTACTTTAATGTTGGAATTTTGTTTTTTGATGATGATTATGATTTCTATTGAATATTGAGAAGTTTTAATCATACATGATGCAATATTGGATTTTTAATTTTTGGGTGCCACAAGCACTAATGAATTACCTCATGCAAATAGTGATGAAAAGCTATGACGAAATAATTTATAAATGTATGAAGTGTTTATTCTTAATTCATGGAAGTCATTTCTCACGGATTTCACTCTCATGAATTTATAAAATGAGAAATGGATTTGATATAATGCTCTTCTCATTATAAAGTTTTATTCGTAAATTTCTCCTTTATGTGATACTACTCTCCTATGAATAATTGAAGGAATTTCAATGGATATATTAATCCTTGAAAGATAAATTTTTGTAAAGATGAATCACTTCTCTTTGTCAAAATGAAAGCATGTTTTAACAAAAACTTATTTATCATTTTTGACTTGATTCAAATCACTTCATAAATTTAGTTCTTAATGGATTCCCTCCTTACCTTCTTTCCTCTTTTTCATGCAAAATGTGATGACGAATGGGGAGAAGTTGTTGGAATCTATCGTTTTAATGTTCACAAATGATGAGAACTTTTGAGTGTGAAACTTGCTTTATTTTTTTTACTACACTTGCATTGTTGAATTGTTCTCCTTTTTGTTGATGACAAAGGGGGAGAAATAATACCAAAATGTGGTAAATTAATGACAAATGTATGTAATGTATTTCATCATATATACTTGAAATGTTTCTTTCATTATGATAAGATATCTAGAGCTTAACTTGCTATTTTGTAATTGATATCTTTTCATAGAATGATGAATTGCTATCTTTGTTATCTTTCATATTTGAAATATCAAACTTGATAATGGATGTCATGCCTTGACATCATTTTGAGAATGTTAGATCATGAAAGGAATCATGATGTATGTATTGATAAGTTTAAATAAACTTAACTTATCAATTTATTTCTTGAATTCAAAGGCCTTGAATTCAAGAATGTCTTTTCTCAAGTATGACATATAGATAGGGGGAGTTAAGGTTAACTCCGTCATCAATTGATTGTCATCATCAAAAAGAGGGAGATTGTTGAATCTTGGATTTTGATGATGAAGTTAATTGTAATTTATTTGATCTAATCTATATGTTAAGAAAAGTGTGTAGGATTAACTACGATAGCAGTAAGACATAAAGTAGGTATTGTGCCGGAGTCAAGATCGAGATCACGTTGGAAGTTTGAGAGTTCACCGGAGGTCCGGATGTTCATCGGAAGTTCTGCCGGAACCAACCGAGAAGTCTAGAAGTTTGCCAAAGAAACTCATCAAAGCTCACCAAGAAGACCGTCATAAAGTCCGAAAGCTTGCCGGAGCATTGCTGAGAGTTCATCGGATGTTCACCGGAAGTATGTCGAAAGTACGTCGGAAGAACGTCGGAAGAGCAATTAATTATGTCTTAATTATCATAGTTAGAGTATAAATTAAGTTGGGATTGGTAGATAATCACACTAACTTAATTAGGGGCCAATTGGGCCCTAAGTGGGTTGGTTTGGGCCGGATTCAAGGCCCCACCAGGATGCTGAAAGCCTAGTCGGTGGTGGCACCGCTTGGGGAACAACACCTAGGAATTCTGGACGATGGTACTATCGGTAGTTATTGTTGTCAACGGTGGTACCACCCTATCAAGCGGTGGTACCGCCAGAGCTCAGACTCAGAGCTCTGTCAAGCGGTGGTACCACCTAGTGTCAGGTGTCAAACGGTGGTACCGCCAGTACCCCGGAAATCCGGGATGAGACACTTTTTGGCTCCATTTTTAGAGCCATTGGGGCATATAAAAACCCCACCATTTTCTGCATGAAAGGGCAGGAAAGTATTGAGATAATCTTGAGTTATTGGGGTGTAAAAATGTTGTAAACAATTGTTAGAGTCCTCCTCCTCCCTTTCTAAGTTTTGAGATCATTCAAGAGAGGTGTGAGAATTATAAGGGTTCTCTCCTAAACCCATGAGAAGGAGAAAGCACTGTAAAAGAGGTGGTTGGTCTTCACTTATTGAAGGAAGGCCTTTAGTGGACGCCAAAGACCTCGTCGGAGGAGGAATCTGAAAGTGGATGTAGGTCATGTTGATTGAACCACTCTAAATCCTAGTTTGCTTTTCATTTGAGCAATTTACATTACGACAAATCTCCTTAATTCTCTCTTGCACTTTTACAAAAGCTTTCAAGTTCATAATCTCTCCAAAACGAATTGAATCGAAACCATTTTCGTCATAATTGGTTTTAATCAAAATGAACCTTTTTTCAAAATCGTAAAAGTTTTCCGCTGCACTAATTCACCCCCTCTCTTAGTGCCGCTCTTGATCATAACATCCCTCAGGTCTTCAAGCCGAGGTGCATGGCTAGGGAGTGCATAAGCTCGACCTAGGTGCAGCCCTTGGGGCTTCTTGCCGAGGTGCATGGCTGGGGAGCACATAAGCTCAACCTAGGTGCACCTCTTGGGGCTTCATGTCAAGGTGCATGGCTCGGGAGCAAGTCCTTTCTAACTCTACTCATCCGAGGTGCCACCCTCGGGTCTTCATGTCGAGGTACACAGCTAGGGAGCATGTAGGCTAAGCCTAGGTATATCTCTCAGGGCTTCACACCGAGGTGCATGACTAGGGAGTGCATAAGCTCAACCTGCAAGGCTTCTCATCGAGGTGCATAGCTAGGGAGTGCATAGGCTCAGCCCATGGGGTTTCTCACTGAGGTGCACGGCTAGGGATCACATAGACTCAACCTAGGTGCAGCCCTCGAGGCATCATGCCGAGGTATATGGCTTGGAGTGAGTCCTTTTTAGCTCTCACTCATCTGAGGTGCATGCCTCGTGTCTTCAAGCCAAGGTGCACGATTAGGGTGCGCGTAGGCTCAACCTAGGTGTAGCCCTTGGGGCTTCACACTGAGGTGTATAGCTTGGGACCGAGTCTTTTTTAACTCTTACTTATTGGGTCTCTAATGACCTACGAAATGACATGTCATGCTCATGACGAGCTCGACAACCCCCTTCCAAAGAATAGGAAGGATATGGCACTCAAATCATAAGAAGACCACTTGAAAGGAACATCAAGTGATGACGATAGTGACAATGACATTGCACTTTTGACTAAAAAATTTAAAAAATTTATAAGAAAGAACAAATTTAAAAATAACACCAAAAACAAACTTGAACATAAAAAGGACTAAGTGATATGCTATGAATGCAAGAAGCCGGGGCATTTTAAAAATGAATGTCCCTAAGCCAAAAATAGAACATCAAAGAAGAAGGCGCTCAAAGCAACGTGGGATGATTCAAGCACATCCAAAGAAGAAGAGTCCAACACCGAGCAAGTTGCTCATTACGCCCTAATGGCCATCGGAGAGGAGGTAACGAATTTAATTGATGCAGATTTATCTTATCATGAATTATTAAATGCCTTCCATGAGTTATTTGATGAATGCAAAACAATTAGTAGAAAATACAAATCGTTAAAAACGGAGCATGATAGTCTTAAAATGTCATGATAGTTTTAAAAACGGAGCATGATAGTCTTAAAATGTCATGATAGTCCTAAAATAGTCATGATAGTTTAGCTCCATACATAAAATGTCATGATCTAGAAACTTTCCAAAAGGAGAACTTGCTACTTAAGGACACCTTGAAGAAATTCGAGGTCGGTAGCAAGTCTTTGAATATGATCCTTACAAATAAGGGTCACGTTCCTAAAAGAAGTGGAATCGGATTTGTGAGAAGTTCTCACCAAAATCCAACCACCTTAAGTAAAGGTCCTATCTTACAAGTTCAACACCAAAGCAAGTGCAACTTTTGTTGCAAATATGGACATAAAACTTATCAATGTCCATTCAAGAAAATTAGTCCGAACAAATTGATTTGGGTTCCTAAAGGAACCATGATCAAGTCTATGCAACATGATAAACAAGTTAGATCAGTTTTTGAGGCACCCAAAAGTAAATGAGTACCTAAAAATAATCCATTCTTGTAGAAACATCCACCATCATAAGCTAGGAGCAAGAGATGGTACCTTGATAGTGGATGCTCAAGGCATATGACCGGATATCCATCCCAATTCTCCAAGCTCACTAGCATAGACGAAGGCTATGTCACCTTCGGAGACAACAACAAAGGCAAAATCATTGGCAAGGGAACCATAGGTAACAAATTAAACTTTTCTATTGATAATGTATTACTAGTTGATGGATTGAAACATAATCTCTTGAGTATTAGTCAATTATGCGATAAAGGTTATATCGTTAGATTTGAATCTAATGTGTGTATTATTGAAAAACCAAACAATAACATAACTATGATTGCCTTAAAACAAAATAATGTCTACACTATCAATCTTGATGAACTAGGTAATGAAATATGCCTCTCCGCTTTAAAAGATGATGCTTAGCTTTGGCATAGGAGATTAGGCCATGCAAGCATGAAACTAATATCTAAGATCTCATCTAGAGAATTAGTACGAGGGATTCCAAATATGAAGTTTGTTAAGGACAAAGTATCCGATACGTGTCAACTAGGTAAACAAATAAAAACTAGTTTCAAACCAAAAAATCAAATTAGAACCACTAGACCATTACAATTGATCCATTTGGACTTATTTGGACTAATTGACATGACAAGTCTAGGAGGAAGCAAATACGCTTTTGTAATTGTAAATGATTATACTAGATACACTTGGACCTATTTCTTGGCTCACAAAAGTGATTTTTTCAAATGTTTCTCTAAATTTTGTAAACTCACTCAAAACGAAAAAGGTTTCATGATTTCAACAATTCGGAGTGATCATAGTGGCGAATTTCAAAACCGTGATTTCTAAAATTTTTGTGAAGTTAACGGATATAACCACAACTTCTCTACTCTAAGAAACCCTCAACAAAATGGAGTAGTAGAAAGAAAAAATAGAAATCTACAAGAAATGGCAAGAACTATGTTGAATGAACATAGTCTACCCAAGTATTTTTGGGCCGAAGCCGTGAATACGGCTTGCTACATCATGAATAGGGTCCTAATAAGACCATCTCTATCAAAAACTCCCTATGAATTATGGAATAACAAAACACCAAATGTTTCTTATTTTAAAGTTTTCGGTTACAAATGCTTTATTTAAAATGAAAAGGATGCCTTAGGAAAATTTGATGCTAAATCCGATGAAGGCATCTTTCTTGGTTACTCTTCTTTTTCTAAGGCTTTTTAATGTTTTTAACAAAAGAACCTTAGTTATAGAAGAATCTATTCATGTAATTTTTAATGAAATTTTTGAGTTAAAGAAAAATGATTTTGATGATGATATTGGTTTTGAAAATTTGGATTTAAAGGAACCCCATCCTCAAAATAGCAACTTGGATGCATCTTTTTCCAAAATCTCCTTACCCAAGGAATGAAAGTATGCAGATGCTCATCCAAAAGAGCAATTTATAGGAGATACATCACAAGGGGTTCAAACTCATTCTTTTTTCAAGAATTTTTATGCTAATGCTGCCTTTCTCTCTTAAATCGAACCTAAATGCATTGACGAGGCCTTGAAAGATGATTCTTGGGTCATTGCAATGCAAGAGGAATTGAATCAATTTGAGAGGAATGAGATATGGAAGCTTGTTCCTAGACCTAGTGACCATTTAGTCATTGGCACTAAATGGGTCTTTAGAAACAAGCAAGACGAATGTGGTATCGTGGTTAGAAACAAGGCTAGATTAGTGGCCAAAGGTTTCAACCAAGAAGAAGGTATCAACTACGAAGAAACCTTCGCTCCTGTGGCAAGGTTAGAAGCCATAAGGATGCTCCTTGCCTATGCTAGTAATAATAATTTTAAGATATTTCAAATGGATGTTAAAAGCACTTTTCTTAATGGCTTTATTTCTGAAGAAGTTTATGTTGAACAACCTCCCGGATTTGAAAATAATAGCTTCACTAATCAAGTGTTTAAATTAACTAAAGCTCTCTATGGTTTAAAACAAGCCCCAAGGGCTTGGTATGAGAGACTTAGTACTTTTCTTATTAAAAATAATTTCACAAAAAGCAAGGTTGATACTACATTGTTTATCAAGAATTTTGAAAATAATTTTCACATTGTTTAGATTTATGTTGATGATATTATCTTTGGTTCTACAAACGAATCTCTTTGTGAATCTTTTGCTAAAACCATGAGTCTTGAATTTGAAATGAGTTTGATGGGAGAATTAACTTTTTTCTTAGGCTTACAAATTAAGCAACTAAGAAATGACATCTTTATTAGTCAAACTAAATATGCTTTAGATTTGCTAAAAAGATTTAATATGGAAAGCTCAAAAGCTATTAACACTCCTATGAGCACCTCTACTAAATTAGAAGTTGATGAAAATGGAGAAAGCTTCGATCAAAAAACTTATAGGGGTATGATAGGAAGTTTACTTTACCTCACTGCAACTAGACCAGATATCATGTTCAGTGTAGGACTTTGTGCTAGGTTTCAATCGAACCCTAAGATATCTCATCTCAAAGCGGTTCAAAGAATACTTAGATATCTTAAAGATACCACAAATCTAGGATTATGGTTTCCAAAAACCAAGAAGTTTGAGTTAATTGCTTATGCTGATGCAGATTTTACTGGGTGTAGATTAGATAGAAAAAGTACATCAGGAACATGTCAATTTTTGGGACATGCTCTTGTTTCCTGGTCATCTAAGAAATAAAACTCGATTGTACTATCAACAACCGAAGCTGAGTATATTGCAGCTAGTGCATGCTATGCATAAGTTGTGTGGATGAAAAACACCTTAGAAGATTATAAAGTTCATCTTAAAAATATTCCCATTAAATGTGATAACACAAGTGCTATATGTTTAACAAAGAATCTCATTCAACCCTCAAGAACAAAACATATTGATATTAGACATCACTTTATACGAGATCATGTCACTAATCATGATATAGTTATAGAGTTCATTGATACTAAACATCAACTAGCTGATATTTTTACAAAGCCTTTAAGTGAAGAACAATTTGATTTCATTAGAAGAGAATTAGGAATGTTAATGTGTCCGAATGCTTGAACTCATTAAATTTATTTTTCAGACTTTCTTGATTCAATGATCAAATCACTTAATTGCTATGATGATTTTACATGATTACATGCCTTAATAATATGTTGGAAATTATGTGTTTTGGATATAAAAATTTTCATGATGATAAGTATGTTTTATCTTCATGATTGTATTGGAAAATCTATAGCAAAACCTTGTCCGAATGTATGAAACTGTTAAATTTTATTTTCGGATTTTCTTGATACCTTATTAATGTAGCTTTCATAAGCATATGTCATATTGAGTTTGATTCATATCATTGATTTTTGACATATAGAATCAATTAGCAAATGCATCTCTCATAGGCTTATAATGTGAAAAATATTTTCGAGAAATGGATTTGATAAAATGATTCCTTCTTATAATTTCCTTCTTGAAAAAGGAAGATTTTTTTACTTGCAAGGATATTGATTCACATACATATCTTGGTCCTTGTAAAAATGAAATGTGATTTAATCTTTCCTTGAAATGTTTGTATAATTGGTATCCTATCACTCATTATTGACAAATGACATGAACCTAGTTATGACATGAATCATTACCGCACTTATGTTTAAAATTTGCTTATATCGTTCTCCTTTTTGTTGATGACAAAGGGGGAGAAATATATGAATTGATGCTATGAGTGCCATATTTGAATTTGAATTATGTTAAAGAAGCTTGCATCGAAATATATGGTAAATCATTGATAAAAATGCTATGATTGCTAAACACTTGAAATATTTGCATTATGTTAAGATATCAAGAACTTGCATCGCAATTTTACATGTTGATATCTTACCATATGATGAATTGCTACCATTACTATGGTTCACGTTTGAAATATAAAACTTGGAAATGGTTGTAAAGTCTTGACATCATTTTCAGAAAGATACATCATGATAGGAATCATGATGGGAGTATTGATAAGGTTTAACTTATCAATATGTCTCTTGAATTCAAAGGCCTTAAATTCAAGAATGACTTATCTCAAGTATGGCATATAGATAGGGGGAGTTAAGGTTAACTTCGTTATCAATTGATTGTCATCATCAAAAAGGGGGAGATTGTGGAATCTCGGATTTTGATGATGAAGTCAATTGTCATGTTTTATCTAATCCATATGTTGAGATAAGTATGCAGGATTAACTACGAAAGCTTGAAGACATAAAGCGAGTCTACCGGAATCAAGTTCGATGGGTGTTTGAGAATCCGAAGATTCGTCAGAGATGCTGTCGGAACCAATCGAGAAGAAATCGGGGACTTGTCGGAGTTTTTGGAAGTCCGTCGAAGAGATCATCGGAGGTTCATAGAGATCACCGAGAAGGCTCGGCTACTCGCTGATTTCGCCACAAGATCGGGAGCCAGCTAGGAGTCCGTCGGAAGAAATCCAAGGGCGTATCAGAAGTCCGCCGGAAGATCACTGAAAAGCTCGCCGGAACAAGACTTGAAGTTCGCCGGTTAAAAACTTGCTTAGGATTATGTTTTTAGTTACGTAGTTTGTATGTAATTAAGGTTATGATTAAGAAATAATCCTATATCTTGATTAAGGGCCAATTGGGCCAAAAATGAAACCTAGTTTGGGCTAGACTTAAAGCCCAACCAGTGACCATTGAGGTCGGGCGGTGGAACCGCCATACTAGGCGGTGGCACCGCCCAGCACCCGAAGAGCTAGGCAGTGGCACCACCGGTCTGGGCGATGGCACCGCCCAGCACCCGAAGAGCTAGGCGGTGGCATCGCTGGACTAGGCGGTGGCACCGCCCAGTACACTATCAGTGTTAGAACTGACAAGCGATGGCACCGCTAGCTTCGGGAACCGAAGAGAATTCAAATTTTGGAACCCAAATTTGAATCCTCTTGAGGCTTATAAATACCCCTCAATTCTCAGTAGAGATTACAACTTTTGAGAAGCAATAGAGAAAAAAAATGTCTTAGCAAAGCCTTAGCAAGTCTTACTTTGAAATTGCTTGAGTATTCACCTCCCTTTCTTTCTTGCTGAAATTTTGTAAGAGTGTGAACCACTTGTAAAGGTTGTAAAAGGGGTGTTTGTCTTTCCCCTTCAAAGTGATTTGCTAGAGGAAGTTGGAGGCCTCATCGAAGAAGGCTTCGCAAGTGGATGTAGGTCATTTTGACCGAACCACTTTAAATCTGTGTGTTCCTTGAATGTGTGAGTTGTTATTTTTCTGCAATCATTATCTACATAGAAGCAAGTTTTTGTTCTTCACTTTACTCTAGTTACTATTGAACGAAATATCCTCACATTTTACGGAATCAGTTTCAAACCTACTAGTTTTAAACCGCTGCACTAATTCACCCCCCACCCTCTTAGCGCCGCTCCGATCCTAGCAGCATCCACTTCCGAAACATCCTTACCCAAGGATTGGAAGTATGTAAATGCTCATCCTAAGGAGCTAATCTTTTGTATCAACGCCGCTTTTCTCTCCCAAATTGAACCTAAATGTATTGACGAAGCCATGAAAGATGATTCATGGATTATCACAATGCAAAATGAGTTAAATCTATTTGAGAGAAATGAGGTGTAGAAGCTTGTTCCTAGGCCAAATGACCATTTAGTTATTGGTACTAAATGGGTCTTTAGAAACAAGCAAGATGAATATGGTATCGTGGTTAGAAACAAGGCTAGATTAGTAGCCAAAGGTTTCAACCAAGAAGAAGGTATCAATTATGATGAAACCTTCACTCCAGTGGCTAGATTAGAAGCCATAAGGATGCTCCTTGCCTATGCTAGTAATAATAATTTTAAGTTATTTCAAATGGATGTTAAAAGCACTTTTCTTAATGGCTTTATTTCCGAAGAAGTTTATGTTGAACAACCTCCCGGATTTGAAAATAATAGCCTCACTAATCATATGTTTAAATTAACTAAAGCTCTCTATGGTTTAAAACAAGCCCCAAGGGCTTGGTATGAGAGACTTAGTTCTTTTCTTATTGAAAATAATTTCACAAAAGGCAAGGTCGATACTATATTGTTTATCAAGAATTTTGAAAATATTTTTTTGATTGTTCAGATTTATGTTGATGATATTATTTTTGGTTCTACAAATGAATCTCTTTGTGAATCTTTTGCTAACACCATGAGTCTTGTATTTGAAATGAGTTTGATGGGAGAATTAACCTTTTTCTTAGGCTTACAAATTAAGCAACTAAGAAATGGCATCTTTATTAGTCAAACTAAATATGCTTTAGATTTGCTAAAAAGATTTAATATGGAAAGCTCAAAAGCTATTAACACTCCTATGAGCACCTCCACTAAGTTAGACGTTGATGAAAGTGGAGAAAGCTTTGATCAAAAAACTTATAGGGGTATGATATGAAGTTTACTTTACCTCACTACAACTAGACCAGATATCATGTTCAGTGTAGGACTTTGTGCTAGGTTTCAATCAAACCTTAAGATATTTCATCTCAAAGCGGTTAAAAGAATACTTATATATCTTAAAGGTACCACAAATCTAGGATTATGGTTGAGTTAATTGCTTATGCTGATGCGAATTTTGCTGGGTGTAGACTTGATAGAAAAAGCACATCAGGAACATGCCAATTTTTGGGACATGCTCTTATTTCCTAGTCATCTAAGAAACAAAACTCGGTTGCACTATCAATAATCGAAGCTGAGTATATTGCATCTAGTGCATGCTGTGCACAAGTTGTGTGGATAAAAAACACCTTAGAAGATTATAAAGTTCATCTTAAAAATATTCCCATTAAATGTGATAACACAAGTGCTATATGTTTAACAAAGAATCTCATTCAACACTCAAGAACAAAACATATTGATATTAGACATCACTTTATACGAGATCATGTCACTAATCATGATGTAGTAATAGAGTTTATTGATACTAAACATCAACTAGCTGATATTTTTACAAAGCCTTTAAGTGAAGAACAATTTGATTTCTTTAGAAGAGAATTAGGTATGTTAATGTGTCCGAATGCATGAACTTATTAAAATTATTTTTCGGATGTTCTTAATTCAATGATTAAATCACTTAATTATTATGATGATTTTACACGATTACATGCCTTAATAACATGTTGGAAATTATGTGTTTTGAATACCAAATTTCCATAATAATAAGCATGTTTTATCTTCATGATTGTGTTTGAAAATCTATAGCAAAACCTTGTCCGAATGCATGAAAGTGTTAAATTACATTTTCGGATTTTCTTGATCCTAACGATACATTATTCTCTTTCGGACTTGATGCAGCTTTCATAAGCATGTCATATAAAATTTAATTTATATCATTGATTTTTGACATATAGAATCAATTAGCAAATGCATCTCTCATAGACTTATCGTGTGAAAAATATATTTTTTTTCGAGAAATGAATTTGATGAAATGATTCTTTCTTATAAATTCCTTCTTGAAAAGGGAAGATTTTTTCTTAAGCAAGGATTTGATTCACATACATATCTTGATCCTTGTAAAAATGAAATGAAACGTGAACCTAATTATGGCATGAATCATTACTGCACTTATGTTTAAAATTTGCTTATATCATTCTCCATTTTGTTGATGACAAAAGGGGAGAAATATATGAATTGATGCTATGAGTGCCATATTTGAATTTGAATTATGTTAAGATACCAAAAGAAGCTTACATCGAAATATATGATAAATTGATAATAGAAATGCTATGATTGCCATATTTGCATTATGCTATATATGCATCATGTTAAGATATCAAGAACTTGTATCGCAATTTTATATTTTGATATCTTACCATATGATAAAGTGCTACCATTACTATCATTCACATTTGAAATGTAAGAGTTGAAAATGGATGTCAAGCCTTGACATAATTTTCAGAGAGATACATCATGATAGGAATCATGATGGGAGTAATGATAAGGTTAAACAATCTTAACTTATCAATATGTCTCTTGAATTCAAAAGCTTTGAAATTCAAGAATGACTTATCTCGAGTATGGCATATAGATAGGGGGAGTTAAAGTTAACTCAATTATCAATTGATTGTCATCATAAAAAAGGGGGAGATTGTTGAATCTCGGATTTTGATGATGAAGTCAATTGTCATTTGTTATCTAATCTATATGTTGAGATAAGTGTGTAGGATTAATTACGATGAAAGTAAGACATGTAGTAGGAGTTGCGCCGGAGTCAAGACTATGATCACATTGGGGGTTCGAGAGTTCGACGGAAGTCCAGACAATCGTTGGAGGTTCTGCGGGAACAAATCCGAGAAGTCTAAGAGCTTGCCAAAGAAGCTCATCAGAACTCGCCAAGTGGATCGTTGCAAGTCCAAGTGTTTGCCGGAAGTCCGCCGGACCATCACCAAGAGTTCATCGGACGTTCGCCGGAAGCTCGCTGGAAGGGAACTCGACGTTGCCAGTTAAAAACCTGCTTAGAACTAGTCTTAATTTCATAGTTTATATGTAATTAGGGTTAGGATTAAGGGTTAATCCTATAACCCGGTGAGGGGCCAATTAGGCCCGAGTTCGGACTGGTTTGGGCCAAGTTTGGAGCCCAACCAGTAATAGTCTAGGTGGTGGCACCGCTCAGAACCCGAGAATTTTGGCGGTGGCACCGCCAGTACATTGTCAGTATCTGACACTGACAGGTGGTGGCACCGCCATTGATAGGCGGTGGCAATGCTAGCATTGGGAAACCCAAAAGAATTCAAATTTGGAGCCCAAATTTGAATCCTCTTGAGGCCTATATAAACCCCACTCTTTTATGCATAAAAGGGCACCGAAACTTAGCATTTATTTTGAGATTTTGAGAGCTTAAAAGTGTTGTAAAAGGTCAAAAGTTCTTCTCCCTATTTTCTTCCAAGTTTTGATCATTTAAGAAAGGAGTGAAAAATCTGTAAGGGTTGTCTCCTAAGCCCGTCAAAAGGAGTGAAATTATAAAAGGGTGGTTGGCCTTTGCCTATTAAAGGAAGGCCTCCAGTGGATGTTGGTGACCTCATCGGACGAGGAAGCCAAAAGTGATGTAGGTCAAGATTGATCGAACCACTCTAAATCTCGGTTTGCATTTATATTTTATTCTCTATCTTAACTGCAACTGCCTCCATAGCTTTACTTTAACTACACTTTGCTTGATCTTAAGTTAAAGTAATTTCCGAATCGACTTTCATATCGAAATCGTTTTTATCATACGAACACAATTTTAAATCGTTGAAAGTTTTCCGCTGCACTAAATCACCCCCCCCCCCCCCCCCTCTTAGTGCTCTTGATCCTAACAAGTGGATCTGCAATTTTATCTTCAGATGAAACTCTTTCCACTACTATATCTACTCGGGCCATGATCTCTCTAATAAGTTGGAACCTCCTTAGAACACTTCTGATGGGACTCGGGTTCCCTTGCTTGAGTAATCGTCTCGTTATTGTCGCAATATAAGGGAATCGACTCCTTGTTACTTGGCGACTACTAGATCTATGATGAACTTCTTCATCCAAACTCCCTCCTTTGCTGCCTCTATTGTAGCTATGTGCTCCACCTTTGTGGTCATATCAACAGTAGTATCTTGCTTGGAATTCTTCCTACACACTTCTCCTCTATTCAGGGTGTATACATACCCAGAATTTGGCTTTCTATCATCAACATCGGACTAGAAACTTGAGTCTATGTAGCCTTCAACTTTAAGGATTCTACCTCCATATACCAATACAAGATCCTTAGTCCTTCTCAAGTACTTAAGGATACACTTTACTGCTTTCCAATGCTACAAGCCTGGATCCGCCTGATATTTGCTTGTGACACTCAGAGCATGTGCTATATCAAGCCTAGTACATAGCATGGCAAACATGATAGACTCTATCAGGCATAGGGTTCTTATCCATGTTCGCCCATGCTTCAGGAGTCTTTGGGGATATACTCTTAGAAAGTGATATCCCACATCTCATTAGCATGAGATCTCTCTTGAAATTTTCCATACCAAACCTTTTGACAATGGTGTCTATGTACCTATACTAGGACAAGCCAAGCATTCTCTTGGATCTATCTCTATAGATTTGAATCCCCAAATATAGGACACTTTCTTTATGTCCTTCATGGAGAAGTGTCTAGATAACCAAGTCTTTACTATGGATAGCATTCCTACATCATCCCAATGATCAGGATGTCATTCACATATAATGCTAAAAAGATGATAGCGCTCCCACTTATCTTCCTATACATACAAGGCTCATCTTCATTCTTAACGAAGTCATAAAATTTGATTGCCTCATCAAATCTTATGTTCAAACTTCGGAAAGTTTGTTTTAGTTCATAAATGTACCTAAGCAACCTACATAACTTATCTGGATAGCCCTTGGACATGAATTACTCAAACTGTATCATATACACCTCCTCCTCGAGGTTGCCATTGAGGAACACAGTTTTCGTGTGTACCTGTCAAATCTCATAATCATAGTATGCTGCAATAGCCAATAGAATTTGGATGGATTTTAGCATGGCTATGGGTGAGAAGGTTTCGTAATTGTCAACACTTTGCTTTTGACGATACCCCTTAGCCACTAACCTTGCTTTATAGGTCTCTACCTTTCCGTTTACTCCAATCTTCTTCTTGAAGATCCACTTGCAACCGATGGGTACAATACCCTTGGGTGCATCAACTAGGTTCCAAACCTTATTGGAGTACATGGAATCAATCTCAAAATTCATGGTTTCTTGATATTTTTCGAATTTTATATTCATAATAACCTCCTCGTAAGTCTGAGGATCAATATCCTCAATACCCTCTCCTCTAATATATCCCACATATCTCTCAAGAGGATGAGATACTCTACCGAACCAATGTAAAGTCGAAACTTGTGTGCTAAGTACCTGAACAGACTCGAGCTATATAGTAGTTCTTAAGCTATGTTCTCCAACCTCACTCAAATCTATCACGCTCCCACTATATCGGCCAAGAATGTGTTCCTTCTCAAGGAACACCACTCTCTTGGCTATAAAAACATTTTGGTCCTTAGGATGATAGAAAAAATATCCACAAGTTTCCTTAGGGTATCTCATAAACTTGCACTGCTCTGTCCTCGATTCCAACTTATCAGGGTTATGTCTTTTAACATGGGTAAGGCAGCCCCAAATCTTAATAACCTTAAGATCAAGCTTCTTCCCTTTCCATATCTCATATGATGTAGACACTATCAATTTTAGTTGGAACTCTACTCAGAAGGTAAGTTGTGGTCTCTAAGGTGTATCCCTATAATAAGATGGGTAGGTCAGCAAAACTCATCATTGACCACACCATATCTAATAGTATATGATTCCTCCTTTCAGATACACTATTGAGTTGAGGTATATAAGGAGGTGTCTATTGAGATAGAATCTCATGGTCCTTGAGGAATTAGGTGAACTCTATACTCAAATACTCACATCCTCGATCTAATCAAAGAGTCTTGATACTCTTTTCAGTCTGGTTCTCCACTTCATTCTTATACTCTTTGAATTTTTCAAAGGCTTGGGACTTGTAATTCATCAAATACACATATCTATACCTTGAGAAATTATTAGTAAAAATAATAAAGTAGAAGTAACCACTTATGGCATGAGTTGACATAGGTCTACATACATCACTATATATGAGTTTAAATAGCTTAATAGCTCTCTCTCTAGTTTCATTAAAAAGAGAGTTAGTCAAGTTTCCATGAGGGCAAGGCTCATAAGTTGCATATGACTTATAGTCGAATGGATCTAGATATTCATCCTTTAGCAACTTTTGAATCCTTCCCCTATGGATGTGACCTAGCCTACAATGCCACAGGTATGTACTGTTCACTTTATCTCATTTCCTCTTGGACACACTTATATTTATGATATATGGAGTAGTGTCTAGCACAAAAAAAACATTATGCAATATTCCTCCCGTGATTATATTATTATCTAATAATATTAAATAATCATTATTCTTAAAAACTAATTTATATCCATTAACTATCAAAATAAAATGGAAATAATATTTTTGATAATAGAAGGAACAAAATAGCTTGCATCCAATGCATTAATAGCTCCACCAAGCAAATATAGGGCGACCTCACTAATAGCTACTACAACAACTTTTACTCCATTGCCCATCTTGAGGTCTATCTCACCTCTTGCCAATCTTCTAGGTCTTACCATAATCTGCAGTGAATTGCAAATATAACAAACACTACTGGTATCCAATACCCATATGTTATCATATGAGTCTAACAAATGATGACTGATTATGAATATGTACTTGAAGCTTCTCCAAGCTTTTATTTCGCCCTCTCTGTAAGGTACTCTTTGCAATTTCTTTTCTAGTGCTCATCTTTGCCGTAGTGGAAGCATTGGTCTTTGTCTTTTGCTAGATCTTTCTTAGCAACCTTTGCTTTACCCATTTTGCCCTTACCCTTCTTAAGGGACTTTTCTACTTTTCTTTCTTTTTAGTCTCACCAATATAGAGAACTGGCTTCTCTTTCTTAATAGTGCTCTCTACCTCCCTCAACGTATTAAGGAGCAAGGAGAGTCACCATAAGCTTGTTCATATTAAAATTCATTATGAATTGTGAAAAGAAATCTGGTAGGGACTGAAGCACAAGATCCACAAATAGGTTATCCTTTAGGACTATTCGTAGGCTAAACATCTTTCCGATAAGATTTTATTAAATAAGATTTTTAAACTGATGTGATTTTATTAAAGTACTAATTCACCCCCCTTCTTAGTACCAATTTCAGTCCTAACAGTTGGTATTAGAGGCATGTTTTTTCCATTTGGTTTAAACACCCAAGAAAAATAACTTTTGTTGGCAATCAAGAGGGTCTTTCTATTGTTCGTCCTCTTATGTTCAATGGGACAGATTACATGTATTGGAAAACTCGAAAACGTATTTTTTTACTTTCTATTCATTTTGATTTATGGAATATCATTGAAAATGATTTTCAAAAGTCTTCTAATCCAATGAACGAATGGAATGATTTGGAGAAGAAAACCTTTTCTTTGAATACAAGAGCTATGAACACTCTATTTTGTACTTCAAACAAAAATGAGTTTAATTGTATTTCTATATGCGAAACTGCACATGAGATTTGACACACACTGGAAGTAACTCATGAAGGCACGAATAGAGTTAAAGAAACTGAATCTTGGATTTTGATGATGAAATCAATTGATAAGTTTATGATCTAATCTACATTTTGAGTGACATAGGACTAGCTTCGATCAAGGAGAGGCAAATTGATTGACGTGAGAGGGGCCGAAGTTGAACATATTAGGAAATTGGACGTTGGGCTGGAAGATCGATTGACGTGCCAGCAAAAGGCTTCATGCCATAAGTTTGGGCATCGGGCTAGAAGGATCGGACATTACGCTAAGGAGATAGGATGTTGCGAAGGTCAACATGTCGATTGGGAAATACGTCGAAGGAGAGGACGATGCACCGAAGGATCGAATGAAGCGCTAGAAGAACCAATGACATGTCGGACAATATATAATTCATGCTTTGTAATAATTTATCTAGATCAAGTTAATTTAGGTCTAATTAAGTCGGTATTAGGGTAAAATAATTTCATCTCAATTAGGGGCCAATTGGACCTGAATCAGGGCTGAATTGGGCCTACTATTTGGCCCATTTAATATCCTATAGCAGAGTCTAGCGGTGGTACCACCCAAACTAGGCGATGGTACCCAAACATAGTCTCTTAGACTATGTTGCCAAAATAATGTATCATGAATATCATGTATGATATGCCCATAGTGATAATTGATTTATTTGTATCATGTATGAAAAATGAAATGTATGGTTTTGAAATTGTGCATATCTTAATTTAAAAATGTAATGATGCACAAATAAGATTGATAGTTCCCTTTGTCATAATTTGAAAATTGATGTAAAGAGTCTTCCCTTCTTTTTGCCAATGACAAAGGGGGAGAAAGTGTTGCTAGTGTGCACATCTCAAAGAGAAAGATGCTAGCTTGCACAATTCAAGAAGAAATAAAAAAATACACTTCTCAAAAGAGAAGAAATAACTTGCTTCTTGAACATCTCAAATTGTTAGCTTCCATGTTGAAAAATGATGTAACATTTTGTTAGCTTGTGTTTTTGCAAAGGAAGCAAAAATAATCACACTTCTCAAAAGAGAAGAAAATGCTATCTATGCAAACTTCCAAAATTTATAATCTTGCACATCTTCAAGTTGATGATGATTTGGTGATTATGCATGCTGTAAGGAGATGAACAAACTTGCTAGCTTGCAATTTGCATATTTTAAGAAGAAGTGTTCCTTTCTTGAACATCTCAAAACTACTAGTTTGCATATTCTAAAATGTTGTAAAATTTGCTAGCTTGAATGAAGTAGAACATGCTATCTTACTACCTTGCATATCTATGATGATAGCAAAATTACATGATGATCAATTTAGAAATTATGTGTAATATGCAATGATTTGAAATTGTTATCTCTAAACACATAAGAATTGGAACTACTTCTTTTTATTGATGACAAAGGGGGAGAAGTATGATGACATGACATATTACGCATAAGTTTATGATAACATGTTGTTTGGATTTTTGAATCCAAGAGTTTTTATCAATAAGCCATATTGATAGGGGGAGTTTGTTTAAACTTCGGGAGTTAAGGTTAACTCCGTCATCAAGTGCTTGTCATCATCAAAAAGGGGGAGATTGTTGAATCTCGTATTTTGATGATGAAACCATTTGATATGTGTTTATGATTTAATCTATGTTTTGAGTGATGTAGGATACTTTGATCAGGATGAGACAATTAAAGCAGGAAAATTATGTTGGGTCGGAAGAACATGTCAAAAGATTGGACGTTGGGCCGGTGGATCGGTCAGCGTATCGACAGAAGGCTTCGGGCCGTGGATTCGGGCATCGAGCCAAGAAGAGCAGGTATTGCGCTAAGGATATCGGAGTTGCGGTGTCAACTGGCCGATTGGGCAATAGGCTGCAAGAGAGGACGATGTGCCGAAGAATCGGATGAAGCATCGAGGGACCAATGACATGACTGGACAACTTGATTAATGCTTAGTATTAATTGTCTAGATCGAAGTTTGTTTTACATGTGCAGGATTAACTACGATAGCAAGGCATGTAGCAAAATGAAGTCTCGGAGTCAAGGACGCGATCACCTTGGGAGTTCGACAGTTCGTCGAAAGTCCGGATGTTCGTCGAAAGTTCTGTGGGAACCATCCGAGAAGTCACGGAGCATGCCAGAGAAGCTCGACGGAACTTGCCAAGAAGATCATCGTGAAGTCTAGGAGCTTGCCGTGAGTCCGCCGGAACATTGCCGAGAGTTCGTCAGAGGTTCGCCGGAAGATCGTCGGAAGATCGCCGGAAGAATTGACATAGGGATTTATTTAGCTTAGAATATGTCTTAGGAATCGTAGTTAGCACGTAATTGGGATTGGATTTGGGCCAACCCAATTAGGGGCCAGCTAGGCCCATGTAAGAACTGTGTTAGGCCCAATAAGAGGCCCAAACAATGCCCAAAGAAGTCTCATCGTCGTGGCACAATCTTCGAGACTGTGTCAGGCGGTGGTACCGCCAGTTTGGGCAGTTGTACCGCCCCTAGCAGGGTGGCAGGCGATGGTACCACTAGTCTGGGTGGTGACATCGCCCATCACAGCCCCCTAGGTGGTGGTATCGCCAAGCTTGGGCAATGGTACCGCCTAGGACAGTGTCAGTCAAACTGACACTAGGCGGTGGTACCGCCCAACGCAGGCGATGGTACTGCCTATACCCAGGGAACCCTAGATAGGAAAACTTAGGCTCTAAGTTTGAATCAACTTGAAGCCTATAAATACCCCTCCCATCCCTGGTTAAAAAATACAAGCATAGAGAGCCTAAAAGTAAAGAAATGTTGCTGAAATTTTGTGTGATCTCCTCTCCCTCTTCTAAAGTGTTAGACTAGTTTTAGAGAGGAGTAAGTGAGTGCTTGTAAGGGTTGTCTCCTAAACTCGTGAAAAGGAGAAGAGGGGTGTAAAAGGTGATTGGTCTTCGCCTATTGAATGAAGGCTTCTAGTGGACGTTAGTGACCTCGTCGGAGGAGGAAGCCGAAAGTGGATGTAGGTCACGTTTGACTGAACCACTCTAAAACTCTGATTTGCATTTATTTATTGCTATTACCTTATTGCAAATCCCTTCAATAGCTTACTACCTTCAATACTTTTCATACGCTTTCAATCTAAACATATTTTCGGAATCAGTTTTCAACGTACGAAGGTTTTTCTGAAAATGATATGATTTTATCCACTGCACTAATTCAACCCCCCCTCTTAGTGCCGACCCTAATCCTAACAATTGGTATCAGAGCCACGGTTTTCTACTTTGGTTTAACACCCAAATAAAAATGACTCTTTTTGGCTTTTAAGAGGGTCACTCTCTCATTCGTCCTCCCTTTTTCAATGGGATGAACTACACTTATTGGAAAACTCGAATGAGATTTTTCTTGCTTTCATTGAATCTTGATTTATGAAATTTAGTCGAAAATGGCTTTCAAAAGTCTTCTCTTCCAAACCATTAGAAAGATTTGGAGTAGAAGGCTTATTCTTTAAATGCAAAGGCTATGAATGCCTTATTTTGTGTCATAGATAAAACAGAGTTTAATCGGGTTTCTTTGTGCGAAATGGCTTTCGATATTTGGTGCACTCTTGAAATCACACATGAAGGGACTAACAAAGTTAAAGATTCAAAAATTAATTTTTTAATACATGATTTTGAGCTTTTTCGAATGAAACCAAGTGAAACCGTTGTTGACATGTACACCCATTTTACGGATGTCATCAATGGTTTAAAAGCTTTTGGTAAAGGCTTTTCGAATTTTGAACTTGTTAACAAGATTTTATGATTGCTTTCTAAAACTTAGGATTCAAAAGTAACCGCTATACAAGAATCAAAAAATTTGAATACCTTTTTGATAAAAGAACTCATAGGGTCCTTGATGACCTATAAAATGACGTGCAATGCATGTAAAGAACTTGAGAACCACCTTCCAAAGAACAGGAAGGATTTGGGACATAGAACATTTGAAGACCACTCAAGCATAAGCTCAAGTGATGGTGAACTTGAACTAATTACTATGAAATTTAAAAAGTTTATTAAACAAAAATTAAAGAATAAAAGGAATGGAACTACTTACTTTGAATGCAAGAAGAAGAACACAAAGTGGGATGAATCGAGCTCCTTCAAAGATGAGGAGAAAATCAACAAAGGCGAGGTGGCAAATTATGCCTTAACAGCTTTCGACATTGAGGTAATCAAAACACCTTTAGTTTATTTTGAAATTACTTGATGCTTTCCATGATGCTTTTTTTTTTATTTAGTTTAGAAAAATTATTATTTTTTAAATTGCATAATGTAATGAAAATGTAAAAATTAAGAATCATGCTTATTCTTCTAGTAATTTTTTAAAATGATCATGAAAATTATTTTAAAATATAATAAAATGTTAATCTAATGCTTGCATACCAAATATGATTAATTTTATATATGTGCTTGAGAAGCAATAATGTATATCTTAATAATTTTCATATTGCCTTCCGATTTTAAAAATGATGCATGGCCTTTCTATGGAAACTAAGCATGAAAAGTTAGATTCACTTACAAAGAAAAATGGATGACTACAATGAACTTGATTGATAATGCTTGATGAAATAATATAATGATGATTTGAAATCATGCTGAATGAGTTTATTTTTTGAAATTATGCATGATGATTCTCGAGATTTATGGATTATCGACTTTTATGGTAATAAAAGTGGCTTTTTCGATTATAAGCAAGATGGATGGTTTTTATGACATAATTCATTTTTCGATCCTAAACATTGATACATGTTTTTATTTGGCATAAATGAAATAAAATCATATAAATTGAAACAACTAAAAAGAGGAAAATATTTTTCTTGAAAATTATTTTTCTCTATCTTATTGATCTTGATGATTATTATGAAAAATCCATCTATGCCATTTTGAATCTCTTGAAGGTAATGTTGAGATTTTAATGATTTTGAAGAGTTAAATTTGAATGACCCGTTATCCAAATCTTTCACATATTCTTGAGATTTATGAATCAAAATATTTTTTCTCCTATGCTTCTTTTTATCATTTACAAAAGAGAAAAATTATCCAAATAAATTATGAATGTTCTTTCGATATTCATGAATTGATTATAACTTGAAAGATTTGTTATGAATCAATAATTTTTTAAATCGTTCTCCTACAATTCTACTTAGTATTTTCTTAAGAGGAGATTTTCTAATGAATCATGATTCTTCTTGTGAGTTCTTGGATTTATTACTTAATTTTTTTTAATCAAGATCTCTTCTTTTTGCCCCTACAATTTTTCTTGATATATTATTTAAAAGGAGATGTGTTAAAATGAATCATGTCTTTTGGTATTCAAATGATCTCATCTTTCATGACATGATCTTTTGTCTTTGAATTACTCCTTGTATTCATCACCCAATTAATTCTTTTTTCTTGAAGATATTTTTAATGTGATGAAATGAAATTACGCATGAAATACAAATGAGAAGTTAATGATCATGCATAATAGGATGCAATAAATTTTGACATTTAAATACCATCATTTGAAAAGCTATGATCATGTTGCCAAAATAATGTATCATGAATATCATGGATGATATGCCCATAGTGATAATTAATTTATTTGTATCATGTATGAAAAATAAAATGTATGGTTTTGAAATTGTGCATGTCTTAATTTGAAAATGTAATGATGCACAAATAAGATTGATAGTTACCTTTGTCATAATTTAAAAATTGATGTAAAGGGTCTTCCCTTCTTTTTGCCAATGACAAAGGGGGAGAAAGTGTTGCTAATGTGCACATCTCAAAGAGAAAGATGCTAGTTTCCACAATTCAAGAAGAAATAAAAAATTACACTTCTCAAAAGAGAAGAAATAACTCGCTTCTTGAACATTTCAAATTGTTAGCTTCCATATTGAAAAATGATGTAACATTTTGTTAGCTTGTGTTTTTGCAAAGGAAGCAAAAATAATCACACATCTCAAAAGAGAAGAAAATGCTATCTTGAACATCATCGAAGATTGCTAGCTTGCCTATGCAAACTTGTAAAATTTACAATCTTGCACATCTTCAAATTGATTATGATTTGATAATTATGCATGTTGTAAGGAGATGAACAAACTTGCTAGCTTGCAACTTGCATATTTCAAAAAACAAGTATTCCTTTCTTGAACATCTCAAAACTACTAGCTTGCATGTTCTAAAATGTTGTAAAATTTGCTAGCTTGTATGAAGTAGAACATGCTATCTTACTACCATACATATCTATGATGATAGCAAAATTACATGATGATCAATTTAGAAATTATGTGTAATATGCAATGATTTGAAACTGTTATCTCTAAACATATAAGAGTTGGAACTTCTCCTTTTTGTTGATGACAAAGGGGGAGAAGTATGATGACATGACATGTTATGCATAAGTTTATCATGACATGTTGCTTGGATTTTTGAATCTAAGAGTTTCAATCAACAAGCCATATTGATAGGAGGAGTTTGTTTAAATTCTGGGAGTTAAGGTTAACTCCGTCATCAAGTGCTTGTCATCATCAAAAAGGGCGAGATTGTTGAATCTCATATTTTGATGATGAAACCACTTGATATGTATTTATGATTTATTTTGTGTTTTGAGTGACGCAGGATACTTCAATCAGGTTTAGGCAATTAATGCAGGAAAATCATGTTGGGCCGGAGGAACATGTTAGAAGATTGGACGTCAGGCCGGTGGATCGGTCGATGTATCGATAGAAGGCTTCGGGCCGTGGATTCGGGCATCGGGCCAAGAAGAGCGAGTGTTGCACCAAGGATATCGGAGTTGCAGTGTCAACTGGCCGATTGGGCAATAAGCCGCAAGAGAGGACGATACGCCGAAGAATCGGACGAAGCGTCGAGGGACCAATGACATGATCGGACAACTTGATTAATGCTGAGTATTAAATGTCTAGATCGAAGTTTGTTTTACATGTGCAGGATTAACTACAATAGCAAGGCAATGAGCAAAATGAAGTCCCAGAGTCAAGGACGTGATCACCTTGGGAGTTCGAGAGTTTGTCGAAAGTCTGGACGTTCGTCGGAAGTTCTACGGAAACCAACCGAGAAGTCGTGGAGCTTGCCAGAGGTGCTTGACAAAACTCACCAAGAAGATCGTCGTGAAGTCTAGGACTTGCCCGGAGTCTGCTAGAACATTGCCGAGAGTTTGTCGGAGGTTTGCCGAAAGATCGCCGGAAGCTCGCTGGAATAATTGACATAGGGATTTGTTTAGCTTAGAATATGTCTTAGGAATCATAGTTAGCACGTAATTGGGATTGGATTTGGGCCAACCATATTAGGGGCTAACTAGGCCCAGGTAAGAACTGTGTTGGGCCTAATAAGAGGCCCAAATAGTGCCCAAAGAAGTCTCACCGTCATGGCACAGTCTTTGAGACTATGTCAAGCGGTGGTACCCGCCAGTCTGGGTGGTTATACAGCCCCTGGCAGGGTGCCAGGCGGTGGTACCACTAGTCTAGGCCGTGGCACCACCCAACACAGCCCCCCAGGCAATGGTACCCGCCCAAGACAATGTGAGTCAAACTGATACTGGGCGGTTGTACTGCCCAGCATTGGCGATGGTACCGCCCATACCCAGGGAACCCAGAATGGGAAAGATTTATGCTCCAAGTTTGAATCAACTTGAAGCCTATAAATACCCCTCAATAGCTTACTACCTTCAATACTTTTCCATACGCTTTTAATCTAAGCATATTTCCGAAATCGGTTTTCGACGTACGAAGGTTTTTCCGAAAATGATGTGATTTTATCTGCTGCGCTAATTCACCCCCCCCCCTCTTAGTGCTGACCCTGATCCTAACACATACTAGGCGGTGGTACCACCTAGTGTCAGAAAGTATTGGCGGTGGTACCACCTAGTGTCAGAAAGTATTGGCGGTGGTACCACCTAGTGTCAGAAAGTATTGGCGGTGGTACCACCTAGTGTCAGAAAGTATTGGCGGTGGTACCACCTAGTGTCAGAAAGTATTGGCGGTGGTACCACCTAGTGTCAGAAAGTATTGGCGGTGGTACCACCTAGTGTCAGAAAGTATTGGCGGTGGTACCGCTAGTACCTCGAAATCTCAGGAATTCAAATTTTTGGATCCAATTTTAAAGTCATTTGGGGCCTATAAAAACCCCACTCATCTCTGCTTAGTTTACAGAGCCTTAAAAGCAAAGAACGCTGCTGAAATCTTGTGTGATCTCCTCTCCCTCTTCTAAAGTGTTAGACTAGTTTGAGAGAGGAGTAAGTAAGTGCTTGTAAGGGTTGTCTCCTAAACCCGTGAAAAGGAGAAGAGGGGTGTAAAAGGTGATTGGCCTTCACCTATTGAAGGAAGGCCTCTAGTGGACGTCGGTGACCTCGTCGGAGGAGGAAGCCGAAAGTGGATGTAGGTCACATTCGACCAAACCACTCTAAAACTCTAGTTTGTATTTACTTATTGCTATTACCTTACTGCAAACCCCTTCAATAGCTTACTACCTTCAATACTTTTCCATACGCTTTTAATCTAAGCATATTTCCGAAATCGGTTTTCGACGTACGAAGGTTTTTCCGAAAATGATGTGATTTTATCTGCTGCGCTAATTCACCCCCCCCCTCTTAGTGCTGACCCTGATCCTAACACATACTAGGCGGTGGTACCACCTAGTGTCAGAAAGTATTGGCGGTGGTACCGCTAGTACCTCGAAATCTCAGGAATTCAAATTTTTGGATCCAATTTTAAAGTCATTTGGGGCCTATAAAAACCCCACTCATCTCTGCTTAGTTTACACCAGAACTAAGAGCAAAAAAGAAAGAAAATGCTATTGTAATATTGTGAGAACTCCTCTCAAGCTCTAAGTGTTGGGTGAAATTGAAGAGAGGGGTGAATGGTTATAAAAGTTATCTCTTAAACCTCTGAAAAGGATAGAAAGGGGTGTAAAAGGGTAGTTAATCTTTGCCCATTAAAATAAGATCAGTAGTAGAAGTCGGTGGCCTCAACAGAGGTGGAATCGGAAGTGGATATAGGTCACGACGATCGAACCACTATAAATCCAATATGCTTTCTTTCTACATCATTTCCTTTATGCTTTTCATTCTCATCACTCATTGATTTACTTTCTCACTACCCTCAATCACTTACAAATGTTTGCAAGTTTAAATGCTTTTTCGAATACAAGATTTTTCGAATGAATCTTTGAATTAATGTCATTTTTATCGAAAGTACTAAATCCCCCCTCGGTCTTATACTGATTTCAGTCCTAATAGTTGGTATTCGAGTCAGTTTCTCTTTGTTTGGTTTAACACCTGAGAGATGGCTTTTTTTTGCTTTCAAGAAAATCACTCTATTATTCGTCCTCCTATGTTCAATAGGACAGACTACATATATTCGAAAACTCGAATGAGAGTTTTCTTGCTTTCTATGATTTTGATTTATGGAACATTGTTGAAAGTAGTTTTGAAAAGTCTTCCAAACCAATAAACAAATGGAATGATTTGGAAAAGAAGACATTTTCTTTGAATGCTAAAGTGATGAACGCTATATTTTATGTCTTGGACAAAAATGAATTTAATCAGGTTTCTATTTGCGAAACTACACATAAGATTTGACACACTCTTGAAATTACACATTAAGGCATGAGTAGAGTTAAAGATTCTAAAATTAATCTTTTGATGCATGATTTAAACTATTTTGAATAAAGCCAAGTGAAACTATTATTGATATGTACACTCGTTTTACGGATGTTGTCAATGGTTTTATTGGTATATAGAGGTAGTAGCCTCAGAGTTGAAGGTTATATAGACTTAAGTTTCGAGTTTGATGTCGATGATAGCAAGTCAAATTCAGGATATATATATACCCTGAATGGAGGATCAGTATGCTGAAAGAGTTCCAAGCAAGATACTACTATTGACCTAACCATAAAGGCAGAGTACATTATTGCAGTTGAGGTAACAAAGGAGGGAGTCTGGATGAAGAAATTCATTATAGATTTGGGAGTCACACCAGATAGCGAGGAGTCGATTCCATTATATTGTGATAATTATAGGGTGATTGCTCAAACAAAGGAACCCAGGTCTAATCAGAAGTGTTCTAAGGAGGTTCCACTAATTTAAAGATATCGTGACTTGAGAAGATATAGTAGTGGAAAGAGTTCCATTCAAAGATAATATTATAGATCCACCAACAAAGTTGTTGTCTCATTTTGTCTTTGAGCATCACAAGGGTCTGATAGAGATCAGAAACATAGGTAATTGGCTTTAGGTCAAGTGGAAGATTGCTAGTCATAAGTGCCCTGCAAGCCAATCACGTGAGTGATGGCACGTGTAACTTGACACACAATCTTTTTACTTATTATATTTTGATATTTTATCACTTTATATTGTCTGTTGCTTGAATATATTATTATGTTCATGGATCTGTGCAATGGAAATCAGATCGTGATGAGATCATGATAATGAGACCGACTCACCTTTAAACACAGACCCTAAATAATCCTGGTCATAGATTACTTAAGAAGGACATCAAGATAATTGGACATACTGGTGTACTATATACCCATCCATATGATGGATGTAGCTAGTCTCATAGCTACTCGTGTGGGGACACTAGGGATACAATACATGTGCTCATTGGAGAATGAGTTCACTAATTGATCCACTTATGAAATGCTGGATGGTTGATGATGTTTTATTGTCAAACAGCGATTCTATAGTCCCAATAGTATATTTGGTTCTTAGACTTAAGACACCAAGAATGTCCTGTATAAGTACTCCATTCTTTGGTACCAGACATATAGGTCTAAAGGTTCCAAATCTAGCACAACCGGTTATTGGGAGTAGTAGCCAACCTTACGAGGACTATTGAGTGTCGATAGAGGATCAACCAATCTCAGTGTCATGAGAGGAATATCCCATGTGTTCTTGCTCAGACAAATCCTTAGCCAAGGTCATTCAGATCGAGAGAGAAAGAGCTCTCCAAGAGAATCCGATTAGAGCGAGACTTGAGTAGAAACCATACAGGTCTGACAATATCATGCCCGGTATATGGTCTCTGGGATATTAGATGGATGAGGGACTATAGATATATGGTAACTAGGGATAGACAGGTCCAATGGATTGGATTCCCCTGTATCGTTTGGGGACTGCAGTGTAGTTGCCTAGTACGTTTACAATCGATGAGTCGAGTGAATCATTATAGAGATAATAATTCATTGAGTTAGAAGAAGTTTTGACAGATATGACTCATGACCAGCTCGATATTGGGCCTAGAGGGTTACACATATATGTTTGGCATTGCGATAAGTAGAGGTTCGAATATGAGATATTCGTCGAAGCCCCTTATCTTATTGGATATCCAATAAGCCCATGAATTATTGGATCCTATGTATGAGATCCAATAAGAGCTAATGAGAGATTATTGGATAGAGATCCACTAATCTAAGAGGCTTGGATAGTTGGATAGAGATCCAATACCCAATAGGGCATGATTCATTAGAGTTAAGTTGACATGGGACCTCTATAAATAGGAGGGAACTAATGGTTTATAGACTAGAGCCTTTTTGGGTTGTCATCTCCTATTCTCCTCTTCTTCTTCTTTTTAAATAGCAGGCCTAGATATTTGAGGAGCATCATCACAACCCTACTGTGTGGATCACTGCTAGAGAAGAGGATGCTCGACCTCCTTCACCCTCTCTTAGAGATCTATAGGGATTCAAGGATATACGATCTCCTTAGGTAATACAATCTTTCATTTACACAGTTTTAAGTTTCATAGATTTTGTATACCAATATTCACATAACAACGAACATATCTTTGGGAAATTAAGGATTTTGTTTTATATTCTTCCGTTGCGCATGTAATGTCGCCCCCAAGATTTTCCAACAGATATATCATGATTATTAACATGATCTCCAATAAAATGATGTCTAATGTCAATATGTTTAATTCTAGAGTGTTGAATGGGATTCTTTATTAAACATGTTGCACTAATGTTATCACATTTTATAGGGATATTTTTTAAATAAATTGCATTATCTTCTAAAGTATTTTTTATCCATATAACTTGTGCACAATATGCACCTACTACTATATACTTAGCTTCGATTATAGATAATGCAACTAAGTTTTGTTTCTTGGAAGAACAAGAGACAAGTGTATGGCCTAAGAGTTGACATATTCCAAATGTGCTTTTTCTATCTATTCTAGCAAAAGCAGCATCGGCATAAACAATTAATTCAAAGTTGTTGGATTTTGGATACCCTAATCCTAGATTAGGAGTTCCTTTTTAGGTATCCAAAGATCTTTTTAATAGCTTTAAATGAGATAGCTTAGGATTAGATTGAAATCTAACACAAAGTCTAACACTAAATATAATGTCCGGTCTAGTTGCGGTGAGGTATAGTAAACTACCTATCATACCCCTATAGGTTTTTTTATTAAAGTTTTCTCCATATCGTCCATATCTAACTTTATGGAAGTGTTCATTAGTGTGTTAATATCATTAGAACTATCCATATTGAACCGTTTTAATAGATCTAAAGTATAATTTGTTTGACTAACAAAATTTCATCATTTAGTTGCCTAATTTATAATCCTAAGAAGAAGGTTAATTCACCCATTAGATTCATTTTGAATTCTTGGCTTATACTTTTGACAAAAGATTCACATAAAGACTTATTCGTAGACCCATAAAAAATATCATCAATATAAATTTGAATAATAAGAAGATTATTTTTAAATTTTTTAATAAATAATGTTGTATCGACCTTGTCTTTTGAGAAATTATTTTGAATAAGGAAAAAACTAAGCCTCTCATACCAAGCCCTTAGGGCTTGTTTCAATCCATAGAGAGCCTTAGACAACTTAAACACATGGTTAGGAAAAAGAGCATTCTTAAATCCAGATGGTTGTTCCACGTAAACTTCTTCGGAAATAAAGCTATTTAGAAAAGTACTTTTAATATCCATTTGAAATAACTTAAAATTATTACAACAAGCATAGGTAAGGAGAATCCTTATGGCTTTAAGTCTAGACATAGGAGCGAAGGTTTCTTCATAATTAATACCTTCTTCTTGTTTGAAACCTTTGGCCACTAATCTAGTTTTATTTCTAATCACGATACCAAGTTCATCTTGCTTGTTTCTAAAGACCCATTTAGTATCAATTACTAAATGGTCACTTGATCTAAGAACAAGCTTCCATACCTTATTTCTCTCAAATTGATTTAACTCCTCCTACATTACAATTACCCATGAATCATCTTTTAGGGCTTCATTAATGCATTTTGGTTCAATTTAAGATAAAAAGCTGCATTTGCATAAAATATTTTAAAAGAAGAATGAGTTTAAACACCTTTTGATGTATCTCTGATGATTAGTTCCTTAGGATTAGCCCTTATAAGGTTGATTGTCACTCTTGATGACTGGCTATAATAGATTTGGAACTTCCAAACCTATCAATCTAGTATCAAAGAGTATAGTACTCAAATAGAACATCCTTGGTGTCTCAAGTCTAAAGACCAGATATATCACTGGGATACGGGAATTGTTGTCTGATAGTAAGGCATCATCAACTATCCAACATTTCGTGAGCAGATCAATGTTAGGACTCTAACTAGGAGAGTCCTAATTGAGAAGGGCATTCATATAAAACCTACCTAGCCGACCCCTATTAAAGAGGTGAAGAGGCCGACTAGGGTTAGGAGGTTTTCTTATAGAAGAATTAGGAGTTGTAAAAGAATAGAAGTCTTTAGTAGGAGTCCTATTAGCAATTGGTTAGAAGTCTGAGTCTTGAGTAGGGGTCCTATTAGGAGTTAGGGTTTAAAAGCCCTATAAATAGCCATATATTCATCCTCTTTTCTCAAGAAATAGATAAATCTTTTCTACAGCCTTTGAACATCAACTTGGAAGAAGGAACTCCTGTAGAGTTCTAAGGAGGTCGATCCCCTAAAGAGATCAACCCCATGCTTAGAATCTGTAAGGGTTCTAACACTTGGTATCATAGTAGAGTTCTTGGCATCTTGCTACCCTTCCACAGCCATCCATCAGCCATCAATAGCAGCCCAAAGCAATTCCCACAATTGCTTAAATGATCATCGCTGAATTCCATCGTCATCTCTACCATCGTGGATTATTCTTTGATCTCCCCATGAATTGCAACAGGTTCTAGTTACCTACCTTACTGCTATTGCAATTTAGTTATCCTTATTCAAAAATCCAGCTATCTATCAACCCTCCATAGTCACCCAAAGCAATTCCCACAATTGCTTAAAAGATCATCATCGAATTACGTTGTCATCTCCACCACCACAGATCATCCTTTAATCTCCCTATGAATTTCAATAGGTTCTAGTTTCCTGCCTCACTACTACTACAATTTAGTTATCCTAATTTGAAAATCCAAAAATAGAATTGTTCCTATATTGCTACATAAACTTTAAGTTGCAAAGTTTTCATCTCTATGACAAAAGATACACTACATAATTCCAACAGCATAGCATAATCTGTTTGATCTTGCTACTATATTTTTTCTGTCCAAATCTCTACAAAATTTTTATGATAGCTTTAACACTTCCTAACAGCATATTTTCCCTTTGTTTTATCAAAAAATTCTTAATATAAACTATTGATCTTTTATGACTAAACTGCTACACTTGAAAATCTGCACTATAGAATTCCAACTGCATAGCACAGTTTGTTTGATCTTGCTACTATATTTTTTTTTTCCAAATCTCAGTAAAATTTTTACGATAGCCTTAACACTTCCTAACATTAGATTTTCCATTAGTTTTGTTAAAAAAATTTCAACATAAACCACTGATCTTTTATGTCTAAACTATTATACTTTAGATGTAAAAACCTACTGTAGTACATTTCCGTGATCCTCAATTCTTCCAGACATTCCACCACCCATGCTATTAACCCATCGACAAAAAAAAGATAAGGACATCTCTGATCTATAGACATATGCTATAGCTTCTCAAGATCCAATTGATGCCAAATTTGAAGCATGGGAATTTCGGATTGAATCGCGGCTTGAATCACGCTTAGAGGACAAATTACGCGCTTTATTTGCAAAATTCAGAATTACAACCGCCAAGTCTAACCAAATCTTAGTAAGGAAAGAGTTTAGAGAGATCTCCAAAGAAGAAGTGATAGCACTCGGACATGGTTCAGCCATGCATGAGGGTGGACTTCCCATGATAGGAAGAAGGAGACCCGGCGGGGTGGATTTCGTGCGCCGAATGTTACTTTCGCTACTACCAAACATCGGATGATGCTATGGTGGAAATTGCTATCATCCACCTTGAAGGAGATGCCATTCAATGGTACTAGAATGCAATCATGGGGCTCCGACATGGAATCAATTTTAGAATGCACTGTTGAATCGTTTCAGACCTACGGAATATAAAAATATCGATGGCCAACTCACAAAGATTCGATAAACCTCTATGATTCAAGAGTACCAAAGCAGGTTTGAGAAGCTATCCTACCTTGCTCATGATTGGACTGACCATTAATTGTTAGGAACATTCTTCGAAGGACTCAAGCCAGAGATAAAAGGGGAGGTTAAGGCGCGGTAGCCCCGTACCGTGACAGTTGCGATTTCTTTCGCCCGAACACAAGAAGAATGGCTCAACTAAGATGCTTGAAAGATGAGAACCTCTCCTAGGCCCATGAAATATAAACCTCCTTTTGCTCCCAACTATCTTTCGCTGCCAAAAAAATTGACAAGAGAAGAACTACGTGACCGATCAGCAAAGGGTCTTTGTTGGCATTGCGACGGGCCGTGAAACCGTGATCATCACTGCAAAAGGGGCCGCTTCCTACTGATTGAACCTCTTGAAGACATGGAGGAGGAGATCTAGGAGCATAAGGAAGAGGTTGCGTATGAAGAATAGCAGCCGGTAGATATTACAATGCATGCCCTTGCCGGTTACGCGAACTACAAACGATGAAAGTGGGAGAACTTCTGAAGCAACAACCTATCATCATTCTTATTGACACCAGGAGCACTAATAAATTTATGAATAGCAAGGTTGCTATCCGAATGGACTTACCTATTGAGAATTTCAGTAGGTTTGATGTTAAGGTCGCCGATGGATGAATTTTGAAGTGTGATCATAGGTGCCCACGGGTGAAACTATTGCTGCATGACCAAGAGATAATTGTAGATTTCTTCCTTCTCCCTATTGATGATTATGAGGACATGCTCAGCATCAAATGGCTGACAATATTAGGTGATGTTTCCTCAAATTTTGTGAAACTAATTATGAAATTTTACAATAAGGGAAATAGGTGATACTACACGGGAATGGTGGGGGCGACATAACGATGATTTCTACACAATGAATGGAGAAGGTTTTGCATAAAGCATGCAACAGCTTTTTGGTACAACTTGAGCAGCAAACTAAGAAAGAGCTAACAGAATTTGAAGATCCAAACTTACTTTCTTTTCTTGCTAAATTTTTAGATATATATGATGAACCACAACCTACCTCCTACCCGTCGGCATAATCATTGTATACCGATTCTTCCGGGCAAACCTCTAGCAAATACTCGGCTATATTGGTATCCACATCTCCAAAAAGATGAATAGAAAGGATTATAAAAGAGATGCTTGAAACAGGAGTTATTTGGCCAAGTTGTAGCCCCTACTCTTCACTAGTACTCCTCGTATGAAAAAAGGATGGAACATGGCGAATGTGCATTGATTACCGAGCTCTCAATGGCATAACCATTAGGAACAAATACCCAATTCTAGTAGTAGATGAATTGATTTATGAATTAAAGGGAGCATGAGTCTTCACAAAGCTGGACCTTTGATCCAAGTATCATCAAATACGAGTGTTCGAAGAAGACATACCGAAAATCACCTTTCGAACACATAATGGCCACTATGAATTTTTGAAGGTGAAATATCTAGGCATATCATATCAAAGGAAGGTGTGGCAGTGAATCCTTCTAAAATTGAAGCAATGTAGAACTGGCCAACCCCAAGGAACATAAAATCACTACGTAGCTTTCTCGATTTAACAGGCTACTACTGCAAGTTTATGAAAAACTATTGAAAGATCAGTGCACCCCTTACTTCCCTGTTAAAAAAAGATGCTTTCCAATGGTTGGACAAAGCCACCACTGCCTTCATCGAAGTTAAAGATATAATGACGACAACGCTCGTGCTAGCTCTACCTGACTTCGGCAAGACTTTTATTATTGAAGCTGATGCCTCCGAAGTCGGAATTAGTGCTATACTAATGCAAGATTGCCGCTCCCTTGCTTATACCAGTAAGGTGTTATCTGCTTCCCATCTCAAGATGACTATTTACGATAAGGAGATGCTCATAATTGTGCATGTGGTGGTCCAGTGGAGACCATACTTAATCGGGCAATGCTTTCAAATCAAGGCTGACTATAAAAGCCTAAAATATTTCTTGGAGCAAAAGATATCTTCCCCCGAGTAGTAAAAATGGGTAATAAAGTTTTTTGGATATAATTATATAATAAATTATAAAAAGGGAATAGAGAATGTTGTTGCAGATACGCTTTCGCGGCTACCCAAGCAAGTTGAATTTTTAGCCGTTTCACTTCTGACCAGCAACTTCCTTGAGGATATTAAGAGGGAATGGCAGGAAGATCTAGAGACTAGTAAGGTCATAAAAAAATTGGAGGAAGTATCAAGCTCCGTGGCTCATTACAGTTGGGACTCAAAAGAATTACGCTATAAGGGACACATTGTACTTATGCCAAATTCTACTTGGATCTTCACGAGCAGATTTTGGATAGAGTTATTTCATATGTAGGGTACTAAATTGAAAAGGAGTATGGCATATCACTCACAAACTGACGGCCAAACTAAAGTGGTGAATAGGTGCTTGGAGACATACCTCAAATACTTCACTAGTGACCGACCAAAAGAATGGACAAATTAGCTTCCTTGGGCCAAATGGTGGTATAATACAACTTATCATTCATCCACAAAATGTACTCTCTATGAGGCTTTGTATGGCCAACCTCCCCTTGTGATCCCAAAATATGTGTTGGGCAACTCTAAAGTGGAGCAAATAGATAGGGAACTATAAGATAGAGACAAAATACTGAAGTTGCTAAAAGATAGTCTTACTGCAGCTCAAGCAAGGAAGAAACAACAATATGATCAACATAAAGGTGAAAGAGAATTTTTCGTAGAAGATTAAGTCTTCCTATGGCTCTAACTATATAAGCAAACATCAATCTAGACTAGAACATCTATAAAGCTTTCACCTTACAGATTGGACTTACCCGTCAGCTCCTAAATCTATCTAGTCTTCCATATGTCATATTTAAAGCTCAAGTTGGGACAAAACGAGACAGCTCAAAGCCATCAACCAAATATGACTACCCAAGGAGAACTCCAGACCCAATCGAGTGCTATTATTGATCAACGGATCGTGACTCAACGACGATGACCCACTACTGAAGTGCTAATATAGTGGGCAAACCTATCAGCAGAAGATGCCACTTATGAGAACTATGACGACTTAAATATCAAATTTCCAAAATTCATGGATCGTTAGCCTCGAGGACAAGGTTGATTTGAAGAGGGCGGGTTTGTTAGGACTCTAGCTAGGAGAGTCCTAATTGAGAGGGGCATTTATGTAAAACCAACCTAGCTGACCCATATTAAAGAGGTGAAGAGGCTGGCTAAGGTTAGGAGGTTGTTTCTTAGAGAAGAATTAAGAATTGTAAAGGAATAAGAGTCTTGAGTAGGAGTCCTATTAGGAGTTGATTAGAAGTAAGAGTCTTGAGTATGAATCCTATTAGGAGTTAGGGTTTAGAAGCCCTATAAACAGCCATATATTCATCCTCTTTTCTCAAGTAATAGATAAATCTTTTTTGCAGCCTTTGAGCAGCAACTTGGAGGAAGGAACCCCTATAGAGTTCCAAGGAGGCCAATCCCCTAAAGAGATCAACCCCAAGCTTAGAACCTACAAGGGTTCTAACAATAAATCAATGAAATCATTCTCCAATGAGCACCTGCACTGTATCCTTAG
Source organism: Musa balbisiana (assembly GCA_004837865.1). Classification (NCBI taxonomy): domain Eukaryota; kingdom Viridiplantae; phylum Streptophyta; class Magnoliopsida; order Zingiberales; family Musaceae; genus Musa; species Musa balbisiana. Next base: position 18,204,055 of record CM017196.1, on the reverse strand, counting down.
TGTCCCCATATGAGTAGCTATAAGATCAGCCACCTCCATCATATAGACGAGTATATAGTACATTGGTTTGTCCGGTTATCTCGATATCCCTCTCAAGTAACCTATGATCGGGATTATTTAGGATCTTTGTTTAAATGTGAATTATTCTCATTATCATGAACTCATCATAATCTGATTCTCATTGCATAGATCCATAGACATCACAATATATACATGCAACAAGCAATATAAAGTGAGAAAATATCAAATAATATAATAAGCAAAATAAATGTGTAAAATGTCACACATGCTATCACTCACATGATTAGTGTAGGGAAATCTAAGGATGAAATCACATGTGCAGCGGAAGAACATAAAACAAAACCCCAAATTTCCCAAAAATGTGTTCCTTGTCGTGCGAAGATTAGTGTGCAAAACCCATGAAACTTAAATCCACGTGTAAGATAGATGTGTTTTACCTAGGGAGATCGTATATCCTTGAATCCCTGTAGATCTGTAGGAAAGGATGAAGAAGATCAAGCACCCTCCTCTCTAGTGGTAATCCATATAATAGGGCTATGACGACGCTCCTCAAATCGCTGTCCTAATCTCCACACCTACTATCTGAGGAGGAGAAGGGGAGAGAAGAATAAGAGGTGGCAACCACGAAACTTCTAACCTATGGGTCTTTAGTTTCCTCATATTTATTGAGGTCCCCTGTCCACTTAACCCAAATGAATCCTACCCTATTAGGTATTGGATCTTCATCCAACTACTCAGGCCTCTTAGATTAGTGGATCTCTATCCAATAATCTTTTGTTAGTGTTGAATCTCAGATTTTGATGATGAAACCTATTTATATGTGTTTATGTTTTAATCTACATTTTGAGTGATGCAAGATGCTTTGATCAAGAAGAGACAATTAAAGCAGGAAGAATCATGTTGGGCCAGAGTGGAAAATGTCAGAAGATTGGACATCGGGCTGAAGGAATAGTTGACGTATCGACGGAAGGCTTCGGGCTGAGATCTTGGGCATCGGGCCAAGAAGAGCGGACATTACGCCAAGTAAATTAAAGTTGTAGAGGTCAACTGGCGATTGGGCAATAGGGCGTAAGAGAGGATGATGCACCGAAGATTCGGACGAAGCGCCGATTAACCAATGACATACCGGACAACACTAGATTCAAGCTTAGTAATAATTGTCTAGATCAAAGTGGCTTTTTACATGTGTAGGATTAACTACGATAGCAAGGCATGAAGCAAAATAAAGTCTCGGAGTCAAGGACACGATCATGTTGGGAGTTCGAGAGTTTGTCGGAAGTCTGGATGTTCGTTGGAAGTTCTGGAGGAACCAACCGAGAAGTCTCGAAGCTTGCCAGAGAAGCTCGTCAAACTCACCAAGAAGATCATCGTGAAGTCTAGGAGCTTGCCGGGAGTCCGTCGGAGCATTGTCGTGGGTTCATTGGATGTTTGCCGGACGTTCGCCGAAAGCTCACCGGAAGAATGGACATAGGGACTTGTTTAGCTAGCAAATGTCTTAGGATTTCGTAGTTAACACATAATGGGCTTGGATTTGGGCCAACTCAATTAGGGGCTAGCTAGGCCCATGTAAGAACTGTGTTGGGCTCAATAAGAATCCCAAACAATGCCCCAAGAAGTCTTATCATCTTGGCATAGTCTTCGAGATTATGTCAGGCAGTGGTACCGCTAGTCTAGGCGGTTGTACTACCCCTAACATGGTGCCAAGCAGTAGTACCACCAGTCTGGGTGATGGTACCACCCAACAATGGCCCCCAGGCGGTGGTACCACCAGACCTGGGTGGTGATACCTGCTAGTTATAGGTGCCCAGCAAGTCAATCACGTGAGTGATGGCACGTGTGACTTGACACGGAATCTTTTTTGCTTATTATATTTTGGCATTTATCACTTTATATATTGTCTATTGCATATATGCATGTATATATTGTGGTGTCATTGGATCTGTGCAATGGGAATCGAATCGTGATGAGATCACGATAATGAGACCGATTCACCTTTAAACACAGATCCTAAATAATCCCGGTCATAGGTTACTCGAGAGGGACATCGTGATAACCGGACAGACTAGTGTGCTATATACCCATCCATATGATGGATGCAGTTGGTCTCATAGCTGCTCGTATGGGGACACTAGGGATACAGTACAAGTGCTCATTGGAGAATGAGTTCATTGATTGATTCGCTTATGGAATATTGGATGGTTGATGATGCCTTATTGTCAAACAACGATTCCGTAGTCCTAGTGGTATATCTGGTCCTTAGACTTGAGACACCAAGGATGTCCTGTATGAGTGCTCCACTCTTTGATACCAGACTTATAGGTTTGGCTGTCCCAGATCTAGTACAGCTGGTCATTGGGAGTGGTAGTCGACCTTACGAGGGCTATTGAGTGTCGATAGAGAATCATTCACTCTCAGCGTCATGAGAGGAATATCCCATGTGTTGTTGCTCAGACAAATCCCTGGCCAAGGTCATTCGGGTTGAGAGAGAAAAAGTTCTCCCGGAGAATCCGATTAGAGCGAGACTCGAGTAGAAATCGTATGGGTCTGATTGCACCATGCCCGATATACGGTCTTTAGGATATTAGATGGATGAGAGACTATAGGTACACGGTAACTGAGGATAGACAGGTCCAATGGATTGGATTCCCCTGTATCGTCTGGGGACTACAGCATAGTGGCCTAGTACGTCGGTAGTCGAGTGAATTATTATAGAGATAATAATTCACTGAGCCAGAAGGAGTTCTAACAGCTATGACTCACGACCAGCTCGATATTGGGCCTAGAGGGTCACACACATATGGTACGCGTTGCGATGAGTAGAGGTTCGGATATGAGATATCCGTCGAAGCCCCTATCTTATTGGATATTCAATAAGCCCCTGAATTATTGGATCCCATGGACGATATCCAATAAGAGCCCATGAGAGATTATTGGATATAGATCCACTAATCTAAATGGCTTGGATAATTGGATGCAGATCCAATACCCACAAGGGGAGGATCCATTAGGGTTTGACAGGGGGCCTCTATAAATAGGAGGGATTCAGAGCCTCATAGGCTAGAGCCTTTGCTTGCCTCTCCTATTCTCCTCCCCCTCTCCACCTTAGAGTAGGTCTGGAGTTTTTGAGGAGCATCGTCGCAGCCCTACTGTGTGGATCACCGACAGAGAGGAGGACGCTTGACCTCCTTCATCCTCTCATAGAGATCTACAAGGAAACAGGGATATACGATCTCCCTAGGTAACACAATTTATCTTATACGCAATTTGTTTCACGGATTTATGTGCACCAATCTTCGCACGACGATGAACATCCTTTTGGGAAATTAGGGATTTTGTTTTTCTTGATCTTTTGTTGTGCATGTGATGTAGCCCACAAGATTTCCTAATAGTGGTATCAGAGCTAGGTTATTCGTGCGAATGATTGGTTTTTGAACTGCATGTGTTATGTTTAGGAAGAATTTTGACGTCAAAATCGTTGACGCAAAAGCGAGAAAGGGCAGCAACTGTTGCTGCCCTCGATCTACGTGTGTGCAACCATAGGCAGCGCAGCGTCGGTGCATGCGCAGGTGTTGCACCTGCAGCAGCCGGGCGGCGGCCTGCATGCAGCAGGCTTGCGACCGGCGGGGCTGGCAGCCCGCGGGTGCCCCACCCGCGGGCGCAGCCTGCTGCAGTGCCGGCAAGCAGGGCCATAGGCACGGCGGCCACCTGCACGCGGGTACTACGCCTGCCCACAAGGACGACGCATGCGGGTGCTGGACCTGCTGGCGTAGGTGATGCCAGCCGACGTTGGGCCCGTGCGTAAGCCACCAATAGTGGCGATAGCAAGCCCCAACGGGCGGCGCTGGCCTGCTGGTGCGACTCCGCTCACAAGCAGAGGCACCGTGCGATAGAGGCACCTGTAGGTGCTGCGATGGATAGTGCTGCCCGTAGGCACACCGCCCGCAGGCGAGGGCAGCGTCCTGCCCTCCGCCGCACAGGCCACCGCCAGCAGGGTTGCGGCGGCGGCGGCGGCGGCTGCATGATATTAAAAGGTTTAGTTGATTATTATTTTCATTATTATCTAGTAGTCCTACATGATAATGATTTATACATGTGATGTATGATGTGTGGACGGATGATCATGGACCGTGTGATGTGTGTGCTTGTGATTATTATTATTGGGGCCTGCGAGCCTCTATTATATTTCTCGTTTATTGTTGAGCCTGCATGCCTATAATTAAGTTATAATCACATGAGGAGGCGTAGTGGGAGCGTGGATGCGATATCAGGACCCACGAGACGGACGATTGCGATTCATGGAGATGCATCGAGATGTCGACGAAACCGACGAGGACAAGATGGACGATCACAGGGCATGAAGATGCACCGTTGCACATATAGATCTTGATGTGAGTGATTAGGCCTACTGGCTCGGGCCTGATCACATTAGGTTATGGTCCATGATCATTTGGTGTGATTGTTTATACACATACTAGATATGTATATATATTTGCATGCGATGTAGATATATATTAAATATATATATGTGTGACATGTCATATTAGGAGACCAAATCATAGAAACATCTCTCTCGATAATATGAAGTCGATAAACGTGAGGCAATTAGATTGACCCACGTGGCCTTCCATCGTTATGGGTAGGAACCGATTCCCAGTATAGGTTGAGTTGGTCAAGTCCCTCGAGGCTCACCTATATCGCGGTTCACTATCTTACTTACGACATAGAGATGTCACCGGTGACCTGAGGGCATGGTATGCTTGGTCGAGTCCCTTGAGGGCATATCATCAAATCAAACTCATCTTGTAACGAAGGTGTTGACTTAACCGAACATCATAGTTGGTCGAGTCCCTCGAGACCATGGTGATTCAGAGGCCGAACAGAACATGAATTACAAGGAGTCGTGATCGGCAAGAGTTGCCTACCTTTTAGGCTTAGTGTGATTGGTCGAGTCCCTCGAGGTTACACTAAGACGCTGATTAGATCCTGATCCCCACTAGAAGTCTACCAGAGACTTCCGTTTCACGTGTTGAGGGTGTCGTGTGACTCACTAGTAAAATAGTGGGAGCATATTAAGATAGAAGTTTATATCTTGATAGTTTATTTCTTGCAAAATCTGCATTCTATTTATTCCTGCTGCATCTTTATTTTCAGAAAATGTCGTTTTCAAATCCCTTACATGACATACTTGATGTCAACTGCCTCACTGGTCCAAATTATATGGATTGGCTCCACAACTTGAGAATTGTTCTCACAGCGGAGAAAATCGTATACGTCCTTGATACAGTGATGCCTACGCTCGAGGAAGGGGCAAGCGAGGATGAGATCGCTCACTACGTGAAGTATATTGATGACTCCACTCTTGCTCGGTGCTATATGTTGGGCTCTATGACTCCTGAGTTACAGAGACAACATGAAAAGATGGATGCTAGATCCATTCTCCTACATGTCTGTAAATTGTTTGAGGAACAGGGAAGGACTCAGTGATATAAGATATCCAAGAGCCTCTTCCGCACTAGGATGATTGAGGGGACACTGGTTCAGAATCATGTCCTAAAGATGATTGAGTGGATGGAGAAACTCACAAGTCTAGGAATGGTCCTAGAGAATAACTTGTGTGTGGACATCGTGCTTCAGTCCCTACCAGATTCCTTTTCACAGTTCATAATGAATTATAATATGAACAAGCTTGAGGTGACTCTCCCAGAGCTCCTCAATATGTTGAGGGAAGCAAAGAGTACTATTAGGAAAGAAAAGCCAGTTCTCTACACTAGTGAGACCAGAAAGAAAAGAAAAGCAGAAAAGTCCCTTAAGAAGGGAAAGGGCAAGGGCAAACTAGGAAAAGCAAAGGTTACTAAGAAAGACCCAGCAAAGGACAAAGGCCAATGCTTCCACTATGGCAAAGATGGGCACTGGAAGAGGAACTGCAAAGAGTACCTTGCAGAAAAGGTGAAACAGAAGCTTGGTGAAGCTTCAGGTACATTCATGATCAATCTTCAATTCTCAGATTTTTGTGATAGTGCATTGGTATTGGATACCGGTATTGCTTATCACATCTGCAATTTGTTGTAGATTCTGGCAAAAGTCAAGGAGATTGGCAAGAGGAATATTGCATAATGGTTTGTTTATGTTAGACACTATTCCACATATCATGAGTGTAAGTGTGTCCAAGAGGAAACGAGATGAGATGAACATTGCATACCTGTGGCATTGTAGGCTAGGTCACATCTGTTGAATCTCGGATTTTGATGATGAAACTAATTGATTGTGTTTAGATGTTTAACTGCATTTTGAGTGATGCAGGTCTACTCGATCAGGATTAGACAGTTGACGCAGGAGGAATTGACGTTGCGCCGGAGGAGATCACGTTAGGATATTGGACGGTAGAACGCTTCGAACGTCGGGCATCGAGCCAAGGAGAGCGGAATTGCACCAAGGATATCGGGGTTGCGGAGGTCAATCGCCGATTGGGCAACAACCCGCAAGAGTGGACGATGCATTGAAGAATCGGACGAAGCGCCAACCAATGACGTGCCGGGCAACAGAATGTCAATTCGCGTTTTAATAATTGTCTAGATCGGAGTAGAGTTTTGGCTTGTGTATGCAGGATTAACTTCGATAACGATGAAGACATAAAGCGAAACAAAGTGCCGGAGTCAAGCGCGAAGGATTCGTTGGGAGTTCGAGAGTCCGACGGAAGTCTAAAGGTTCGTCGAGAATGCTGCCGGAACTAGCCGAGAATGAGTAGGGAGCTTGCCGAAGGGTTTTCGGAAGCTCGTCAGAATGTACGTCGGAAGTTCGCGGAGCTCACTGAGAAAGATCATAGCTTGCCGAAGAAGCTCATCGGAACTCGCCGAGATCAAATCGTGAAGTCTAGGAGCTTGCCGGGAGTCCGCAGAATGGTTTCCGAGAGTTTCTCGGAAGATCGTCGGAAGTTCGCCAGAAGAAGTCTTGACTTGTGGACTTTGTAATAGCTTAGGAAATGTCTTTAAATTCGTAGTTAGCATGGTAATTAGGGTTAGGATTAGGTGTTAATCTTATAACCCAAGTAGGGGCCAATTGGGCCCGAGTTTGGACAGGTTTGGGCCAAGTTAGGAGCTCAACTAGTGAGCTGAAAGAGCCAAGCGGTGGCACCGCCGGTCTGGGCGGTGGCACTGCCCAACACCCGAGAGTCAGGCGGTGGCACCGCTGGATTGGGCGGTGGCACCGCTAGACTAGGCGGTGGCACCGCCCAGTACACTATCATTGTCAAAACTGACAGGCGGTGGCACCGCTAGCTTCGGGAACCGAAGAGAATTCAAATTTTGAAGCCCAAATTTGAATCCTCTTAAGGCCTATAAATACCCCTCAATTCTCAGCAGAGACAACAACTTTTAGAGAAGCAATAGAGTGAAAAAAGTCTTAGCAAACCTTAGCAAGTCTTACTTTCAAATTGCTTGAGTGTTCACCTCTTCTTTCTCATTGAAACTTTGTAAGAGTGTGAACCACTTGTAAAAGGTTGTAAGAGGGGTATTTGTCCTTCCCCTTCAAAGTGATTTGCTAGTGGAAGTTGGGAGCCTCATCGAAGAAGGCTTCGCAAGTTGATGTAGGTCATTTTGACCGAACCACTTTAAATTTGGTGTGTTCTCTAGTTTGCATTTACTTATTGCACTTTACCTTACTGCAAATCTTTATAAGTGCTTTACTTCCTCAATACTTTTGCTGCACACATTTACGAACACGCTTTTAAGTTAAGCACTTCCGAGTTCGGTTTTTATCGTACGAAAAAGTTTCCAAAACCGACGTTTTAATCCGCTGCACTAATTCACCCCCCCCTCTTAGTGCCGCTCCAATCCTAACAATTGGTATCAGAGCCCGGTATTTCTCATTTCGGATTTACACCCGAGAGAAATGGCTCTTCATGGCTTTCAAGAGGGCTTTTCGGTTTTTCGTCCACCGTTGTTTAACGGATTGGACTACACTTATTGGAAAACTCGAATAAGAGTTTTCTTGATTTCTATGAACTTGGATTTATGGAATATTATTGAAAACGGTTTTCAACTTCCCTCTAAACCGATGAACGAATGGTCGGATTTGGAGAAGAAGCATTTTTCTTTAAACGCAAAGGCTATGAATGCCTTATTTTGCGCTTTGGACAAAAATGAGTTCAATCGGATTTCTATGTGCGAAACAGCTTTTGATATTTGGCGAACACTTGAAATCACACACGAGGGAACTAGTAGAGTCAAAGACTCGAAAGTTAACATTTTATTGCATGATTTTGAGCTTTTTCGAATGCAACCAAGCGAGACTATAGGCGACATGTACACCCGTTTCACGGATGTTGTCAATAATCTAAGAGTTCTTGGTAAATCTTTTTCGAATTTTGATCTCGTAAGTAAGATCTTAAGATCCCTTCCAAAAAGGTGGGATCCTAAAATAACCGCAATACAAGAGACAAAAAATTTAAATGATTTTCCATTAGAAGAATTAATCGGGTCATTAATGACCTATGAAATGACACTTTTGGAACATTTTGAACCCGATGAGCACTTGAACCACCTTCCAAAGAATAGGAAGGATTTGGAACTCCGGACAAATGAATACCACTTGAGCGATGACTCAAGTGATGAGGACAATGATGAACTTGAACTTCGAACACTAAATCTTAATAAGTTCATTAAACAAAAATCTAAAATAAACAATGAACTTGAACGGAGGAAGAGGCCAAAGAAGAGGAAGGCAACCAAGGATGAATCAAGAACTTTCAAAGGTGAAATGGCGAATTGGGCTTTGATGGGCTTCAACTACAAGGTAAGTAACTCAACTCTCTTGAATTATTTTGAAATTACTTGAAGTTTTTCATGAGTGCTTAATTTAGATAGTAGGAATAGGAAATAAAAAATTGTTTTTCAAAAATTATATCATGTTTTTCTTTTTAGCATCTTTGAAAAATTAAAAAATTTTATCATGAAAAATATATTACTAAGGTTTCATGCATGTTATGTTTTGAAATATTGAATGATGTATGCAACATTAGGGATGATAATTATATGATATATGATAATGCTTAGGATTAATCCATGCATGTCTATCTTGATGATTTTATGTCATGCATGAGTTTTTGAAGTAAATGTTGATTTGAAACTCTCATTTTCGATTAACATGTTTTTGGCCTAATCGTTTTTATGATGAATTAAGATGACATTCTCATCACATATTAAGATGACATAGTGCATGTACATCTATGTATGAATTTCTTGATAATCTTTTGATGATAGATGTGATATCATAATGTGTTTGATCTTGACGGCTTCTTGACGAAACTTATGTTTCGATTTTAAATGATGATACATGTTTTCACAAAAGACTTGAATACCCTCACATGAAATCAATTGTATAAAAAGGAAATGAATTCTCTATCCTATTGAGATTAATGAACTTTTACCAATCTTGTGAATCTCATGAAAATAAATATGATGAATATTTTGAAAATAAATGAGTGTATCATGCATTTGGTCTTAATGATTTCTCTTAAACATACTTTTTGAAATCATACTTGATGATGAATATCAAGATATTAAAAGGATGTTATCATGGAATCATGCTTGATGATTTATTTTACAAAATTTACCTTTCCATCTTAAATGTTGACATTTGTTTTATTAAAGGTAAAGGCATGCTTATAAGAAGCAAATCACATAAATAGAAATTTATAAAAATGAAATGCGATCCTCTATCTTATCGACTTTTTAATAAATCTATGCTTGTCATGTATGAATTTATTGAATGTGACTTTGAGGATGATTTCGGATTTCACAAATGCTTGATTCATACTTATGACATGAGACAAATTTTAAATATGAATCATGTTCAATGCTTCAATCATGTTATATCTCCCTTAATTCAATTTGTTCTCCTAGATTTATTTACCAAAGAGGAGAATCTTCCAAATGAATGAAATGATACAAATGAATCACTTATCGATATATCTTAAATATCCTTTCAATGTGATGTTGATAATTTGAGATGCATGTTGGAATTCATGACATGAGATAATTGAATCCTTGACTTACTCTTTATATGGCTTGAGAATAGATATTTAAAATCTTGCTTGATGAGTTGTTTTATAAGATTTTGCCTTTACGTCTTGAACTTTCATGCTTATCTTGATTTGGCATATAATGACTAAGGCATGTTTAGATGAAAATAATTGCTTAAAAAATGCTTTACCAATTCGATCGAGATTAATGATTTCATGATATTTTGTGAATCTCGAAATTGATTTTGATAACTTGATTATGAGTTTCAAGTTAACGATTTGATTTGAATGAGTTTTATCTAAATTATAATCTTGATCTTGTAAATTGGAATCACAATTATTAATCTTGATTCTTGTAAAATTGGAATCACAAATATATATTTTGGTATTCATGACTTGAATTTGATTAAAACATTGCATGCTTAAATTAATCATTCTCTTATGTGTTCAAAAATTCGTTAAATGCCTTGTGTGATGATGAAAATTAATTTACTTTATGATAAATCTATTTATACGATTTGAATCATCTTGAAAGTAATGTTGAGATTTTGATGAATTTGACGATTTGAATTTGAATAAGTTTGTATTCGAATTATGATTTAACTTCTTGGATTTACTACTTGATTTTTTTTTAATCACAATCTCTTCTTTGTATACCTACAATTTTTGTTATTTATAAAAAGAAGAGATTTGATAAAATGAATCATTGTTGACTTAATGTTTGGTATCATGAATACTTTATTATCATACATTTTGTGCATGATGAGTTATAGTGATGATTAAAACAATGATTGAAATGATATGAATGATGATTTGGAATCATGCATATAATGATAAGTTTATATGATGATTTGGTATTATGCATGCAATAATGATGCACGCAATGATGAAATATTCATGATAAAATTATTATTTTGATATTCATGACTTGAATCTTTCCTTCTTTTTGACAATGACAAAGGGGGAGATAGCTAATTTGCACAAGTTAAGAAGATGCAAAAACTTGATTGCTAGCTTGCCTATCTTAAGTAGCAAAGATTGTTAACTTGCTTATTTCAAGAAGCAAAAGTTGTCTTCTTGAACATCACTATCTTGCCTATCTCAATAAGCAAAACATGCTAACGTGCACATCTAGCAAACTTGTATATTTTAAGAAGCAAGGGTTGCTTTCTTGAACATCTCAAAACTGCTAGCTTGCATGTTCTAAAAATATTGTAAAATTTGCTAGCTTGTATGTAGTAAAACTTACATATCGTAAAAGTTGCTAGCTTGTAGAGAAGCAAAGAATTGCTATCTCAAAAGAAGCAAAAATTGTAAAACTTAGAAAACTTGTAATATAATTGCTCTTGCCATGCTTTGTATCAAAAATAGGTTGATATCCTTAAAAGCATCGCATTAAATTTTTTAGTATCGCAATGTATCACATGTGTCGCAAATTGAATTTTTAAGACTATTTTTAACAATTAATGTCTTTCATGACATGATTTCTTTGCATTTTTGTCTTGTATGTATCATGTGATGATTGAAATATTGATTGATGCAAATTCATAATTTATGTAAAAGTCTAAATCATTGATTCCTCTCCTTTTCGGCAATGACATAGGGGGAGAAAGATTACTAGCTCAAGGCAAATGCTGGCTAGCTTGTACTCTTCCCCACTTTTCGACAAAAACAAAGGAGAGAAAGCTTTTGCTTGTTAGAACATGCAAAGAAAAGCAAAGTGCAATCTTGCACAAGAAGCAAGTGTTGAATTGTCATGATTGAACTTTAGAATCTTACTATGCTTTTGTGCTTATATGTTGTGATGAAAATATAGCTTCACGTTACAAAAACTTGAATATCTTTTAAAATAGCTAGAGCTACTTCTCCTTTTTGTTGATGACATAGGGGGAGAAGTATATTGATGACTTCATGCATTGAATTGAATATTTTATATATTTGCATGATGGTTTAAATGTTTTTCATAACATGTGATGAATGTTGCTTGGATTTGGGATAATCCAAGTGTTCTATTAATGGCATATTGATAGGGGGAGTTTGGTTAAACTCCGAGGAGTTAAGGTTAACTCCGGTAGTCATCAATTAGTTGTCATCATAAAAAAGGGGGAGATTGTTGAATCTCAGATTTTGATGATGAAACTAATTGATTGTGTTTAGATGTTTAACTGCATTTTGACTGATGCAGGTCTACTCGATCAGGATTAGACAGTTGACGTAGGAGGAATTGACGTTGCGCCGGAGGAGATCACGTTAGGATATTGGACGGTAGAACGCTTCAGACGTCGGGCATCGAGCCAAGGAGAGCGGAATTGCACCAAGGATATCGGGGTTGCGGAGGTCAACCGCCGATTGGGCAACAACCCGCAAGAGTGGACGATGCATTGAAGAATCAGACGAAGCGCCAACCAATGACGTGCCGGGCAACAGAATGTCAATTCGCGTTTTAATAATTGTCTAGATCGGAGTAGAGTTTTGGCTTGTGTATGCAGGATTAACTTCGATAACGATGAAGACATAAAGCGAAACAAAGTGCCGGAGTCAAGCGCGAAGGATTCGTTGGGAGTTCGAGAGTCCGACGGAAGTCTAAAGGTTCGTCGAGAATGCTGCCGGAACTAGCCGAGAATGAGTAGGGAGCTTGCCGAAGGGTTTTCGGAAGCTCGTCAGAATGTACGTCGGAAGTTCGCGGAGCTCACTGAGAAAGATCATAGCTTGCCGAAGAAGCTCATCGGAACTCGCCAAGATCAAATCGTGAAGTCTAGGAGCTTGCCGGGAGTCCGCAGAATGGTTTCCGAGAGTTTCTCGGAAGATCGTCGGAAGTTTGCCAAAAGAAGTCTTGACTTGTGGACTTTGTAATAGCTTAGGAAATGTCTTTAAATTCGTAGTTAGCATGGTAATTAGGGTTAGGATTAGGTGTTAATCTTATAACCCAAGTAGGGGCCAATTGGGCCCGAGTTCGGATAGGTTTTGGCCAAGTTTGGAGCTCAACTAGTGAGCTGAAAGAGCCAGGCGGTGGCACCGCCCAGCACCCGAGAGCCAGGCAGTGGCACCGTCGGTCTGGGCGGTGGCACCGCCCAGCACCCGGTCCTGGGCGGTGGCACCGCCCAGCACCCGAGAGCCAGGCGGTGGCACCGCCCAGCACCCGAGAGCCAGGCGGTGGCACCGCTGGACTGGGCGGTGGCACCGCCTAGTACACTGTCAGTGTCAAAACTGACAGGCGGTGGCACCGCCACTGACAGGCGGTGGCACCGCTAGCTTCGGGAACCGAAGAGAATTCAAATTTTGAAGCCCAAATTTGAATCCTCTTGAGTCCTATAAATACCCCTCAATTCTCAGCAGAGACAACAACTTTTAGAGAAGCAATAGAGTGAAAAAAGTCTTAGCAAAGCCTTAGCAAGTCTTACTTTCAAATTGCTTGAGTGTTCACCTCCTTCTTTCTCATTGAAACTTTATAAGAGTGTGAACCACTTGTAAAAGGTTGTAAGAGGGGTATTTGTCCTTCCCCTTCAAAGTGATTTGCTAGTGGAAGTTGAAAGCCTCATCGAAGAAGGCTTCGCAAGTGGATGTAGGTCATTTTGACCGAACCACTTTAAATTTGGCGTGTTCTCTGGTTTGCATTTACTTATTGCACTTTACCTTACTGCAAATCTTTATAAGTGCTTTACTTCCTCATTACTTTTGCTGCACACATTTACGAACAAGCTTTTAAGTTAAGCACTTCCGAGTTCGGTTTTTATCGTACGAAAAAGTTTCCAAAACCGACGTTTTAATCCGCTGCACTAATTCACCCCCCCCTCTTAGTGCCGCTCCAATCCTAACAACATCCATGAGGAAAGGATTCAAAAGTTGCTAAAGGATGGATATCTAGATCCATTCGACTACGAGTCATATGCAACTTGCGAGCCTTGTCTTTGTGGAAAACTGACCAACTCTTCATTTAGTGGAACTGGAGAAAGAGCCACTGAGATGTAGGAACTCATACATAGTGATGTATGTGGACCCATGTCAACTCATGTCATTGGTGGTTACTCCTACTTTATTACCTTTATTGATAATTTCTCAATGTATGGATATGTGTACTTAATGAAGTACAAATCCAAGGCCTTTGAGAAATTCAAAGAGTATAAGAATGAGGTGGAGAACCAGACTGGAAAGAGTATCAAAACTCTTCGATCAGATCCAAGAGTTTTGAGTACTTAAGTACAGAGTTTACTCAGTTCCTCAAGGACTATGGGATATTATCCCAATGGACACCTCCTTATACACCTCAGCTCAATGGTGTGTCTGAAAGGAGAAATCGTACGCTGTTAGACATGGTACGATCCATGATGAGTTTCGTTGACCTACCCATCTCATTTTGGGGATATGCCCTAGAGACCGCAACTTACCTTCTGAACAGAGTTCCAACTAAGTCGGTAGTGTCTACACCATATGAGATATGGAAAGGGAAGAAGCCCGATCTTAAAGTTGTTAAGATTTGGGGCTGCCCTGCCCACATTAAAAGACACAACCCCGATAAGTTGGAATCGCGGACAGAGCAGTGCAAGTTCGTGGGATACCCCAAGGAAACTTATGGGTATTATTTCTATCATCTCGAGGACCAAAAGGTCTTTGTAGTCAAGAGAACAGTGTTCCTTGAGAAGGAACACATTCTTGGTGGAGATAGTGGGAGCATGATAGAGTTGAGCGAGGTTGGAGAACCAAGCTCAAGCACCACTCTACAGCCCGAGTCTGTTCAGGTACCTAACACACAAGTTTCAACTTTACGTAGGTCCGGTAGAGTATCCCATCCTCTTGAGAGATATGTGGGACATATTAGAGGAGAAGATGTTGAGAATATTGATCCTCAGACCTACGAGAAAGCTATTATGAGTATAGACTCCGGGAAGTGGCAAGAAGTTATGAATTCTGAGATGGATTCTATGTACTCCAACAAGGTTTGGTCCCTTGTTGATGCGCCCGAAGGAATTGTACCCATTGGTTGCAAGTGGATCTTTAAGAAAAAGATCGGAGTAGATGGAAAGGTAGAGACCTATAAAGCAAGGCTAGTGGCTAAGGGGTATCGTCAAAGGCAAGGTGTTGACTATGATGAAACCTTCTCACCCGTAACAATGCTAAAATCCATCCGAATTCTATTGGCTATTGCAACATACTATGATTATGAGATTTGGCAGATGAATGTGAAAACTGCATTCCTCAATGCGAACCTCGTTGAGGAGGTGTATATGATACAACCTGAGGGATTCGTGTCCAAGGACTACCCAAATAAAGTGTGCAGGTTGCTTAGATCCATTTATGGACTAAAGTAAGCTTCCTGAAGTTGGAACATAAGATTTGATGAGGCAATCAAATCTTATGACTTCGTTAAGAACGAAGATGAGCCTTGTGTGTACAGGAAGGTAAGTGGGAGCGCTATCACCTTTTTTGGTGTTATATGTGGATGACATCCTAATCATTGGGAATGACATAGGAATGCTATCCATAGTGAAGGCTTGGTTATCTAGACACTTCTCCATGAAGGACTTAGGGGAAGCATCCTATATCTTAGGGATTCGGATCTATAGAAATAGATCCAAGAGGATGCTTGGCTTGTCCCAATCCAGGTACATAGAAACCATTGTCAAAAGGTTTGGCATGGAAAATTCGAAGAGAGGTCTCATACCGATGAGACATGGGATGTCGCTTTCTAGGAGTATATCCCCAAAGACTCCAGAAGAAAGGGCGAACATGGATATGATACCTTATGCCTCGGCGATAGGGTCTATCATGTATGCCATGCTATGTACTAGGCTTGATATAGCGCATGCTCTGAGTGTCACAAGCAAGTATCAGGCGGATCCAGGCTTGGAGCACTGGAAAGCAGTAAAGTGTATCCTTAAGTACTTGAGAAGGACTAAGGATCTTTTACTAGTATATGGAGGTAGTAGCCTCAAGGTTAAAGGCTACACAAACTCGAGTTTTCAGTCTGATGTCGATGATAGCAAGTCGAATTCGGGGTATGTGTACACCTTGAATGGAGGAGCAGTATGCTGGAAGAGTTCCAAGCAAGATACTACTGCTGACTCAATCACAGAGGCGGAATACATTGCTGCAACAGATGCAGCAAAAGAGGGAGTCTGGATGAAGAAGTTCATCACAGATTTGGGAGTCATGCCGGATAGCGAGGAGCCAATTTCCTTATATTGCGACAACAATGGGGCGATTACTAAAATAAGGGAACTTGGGTCTCATCAGAAGTGTTCTGAGGAGGTTCTAGCTTATTAGAGAGATCATGACCCGAGGAGATGTAGTAGTGGAAAGAGTTCAATCCGAAGATGACATTGCAGATCCACTGACAAAGCTGTTATCTCATATTGTCTTTGAGCGTCACAGGGGTCTAATGGGAATCAGACACATAGGTGATTGGCTTTAGGTCAAGTGGGAGATTACTAGTCATAGGTGCCCAGCAAGCCAATCACGTGAGTGATGGCACGTGTGACTTGACATGGAATCTTTTTTGCTTATTATATTTTGGCATTTATCACTTTATATATTGTCTATTGCATATACGCATGTATATATTGTGATGTCCTTGCATCTATGCAATGGGAATCAGATCGTGATGAGATCACGATAATGAGACCGATTCACCTTTAAACACAAATCCTAAATAATCCCGATCATAGGTTACTCGAGAGGGACATCATGATGACCGGATAGACTGGTGTGCTATATACCCGTCCATATGATGGATGCAGTTGGTCTCATAGCTGCTCATGTGGGGACACTAGGGATATAGTACAATTGCTTATTGGAGAATGAGTTCATTGATTGATCTGCTTACGGAATACTGGATGGTTGATGATGCCTTATTGTCCAACAGCGATTCCGTAGTCCTAGTGGTGTATCTGGTCCTTAGACTTGAGACACGAAGGATGTCCTATCTGAGTGCTCCACTCTTTGATACCAGACTTATAGGTTTGGTTGTCCCAGATCTAGTATAGCTGGTCATTGGGAGCGGTAGTCGACCTTACGATGGCTATTGAGTGTCGATAGAGGATCATTCACTCTCGGCGTCATGAGAGGAATATCCCATGTGTTTTTGCTCAAAAAAATCCCTGGCTAGGGTCATTCGGGTTGAGAGAGAAAGAGTTCTCCCTGAGAATCCGATTAGAGCGAGACTCGAGTAAAAATCATATGGGTATGACAGCACCATGCCCGATATACGGTCTTTGGGATATTAGATGGATGAGAGACTATAGGTACATGGTAACTGAGGACAGACAGGTCCAATGGATTGGATTCCCCTATATCATCTAGGTACTACGGCGTAGTGGCCTAGTACATCCGTAGTCGATGAGTCAAGTGAATTATTATAGAGATAATAATTCACTGAGCTAGAAGGAGTTCTGACAGCTATGACTCACGGCCAGCTCGATATTGGCCCTAGAGGGTCACACACATATGGTAGGCGTTGCGATGAGTAGAGGTTCGGATATGAGATATCCGCCGGAGCCCTTATCTTATTGGATATCCAATAAGCCCCTAAATTATTGGATCCCATGGACGAGATCCAATAAGAGCCCATGAGAGATTATTGGATATAGAACCACTAATCTAAAAGGCTTGGATAATTGGATGCAGATCCAATACCCACTAGGGGAGGATCCATTAGGGTTTGACAAAGGGCCTCTATAAATAGGAGGGATTCAAAGCTTTATAGGATAGAGCCTTTGCTTGCCTCACCTATTCTCCTCCCCCTCTCCACCTCAGAGTAGGCCTGGAGTTTTTGAGGAGCGTCGTCGCAGCCCTACTGTGTGGATCACCGTAGAGAGGAGGACAATTGACCTCCTTCATCCTCTCCTAGAGATCTGCAAGGAAACAGGGATATACGATTTCCCTAAGTAACACAATTTATCTTATACGCAGTTTGTTTCACGGATTTATGTGCACCAATCTTCGTACGGTGATGAATATCCTTTTGGGAAATTAGGGGTTTTGTTTTTCTTGATCTTTCGCTGTGCATGTGATGTCGCCCCCAAGATTTCCCAACAGTACTGCCCGTGCCTGGGGAACCCAGGATGAGATGTTTTTAGGCTCCAAGTTTGAATCAACTTGAAGCCTATAAATACCCCTCTCATCCCTGGGTAAAACATACAAGCACAGAGCATTCAAAAGTGAGAAAACTCTGCTGTAGTCTCTTTAGAATCCTCCTCCTTGAGTCTAAGTGTTAGAATAGCTTAAGAGGAGAGTGAGTGCTTGTAAGGGTTATCTCCTAAACTCGGTAAAAGGAGAAGAGGGGTATAAGAAGGAGTTGGTCTTCGCCTATTGAAGAAAGACCTCTAGTGGATGCCGGTGGCCTCGACAGAAGAGGAATCGGAGGAGTAGATGTAGGTCACAATTGACCGAACCACTATAAACTGCCGTCTTCTCTGGTTTGCATTTACTCTATGTTGTTGGTCTTTACTGCAAACATCTTCAATAGCTTACTGCCTTCTATTCATTTACGAATGTATTTCAAAGTTAAGTTTCCGAAATCGGTTTTATGTCGGAAATGGTTTTATCGTACGAAAGTTTTTGAAACCGTCATTATCTTATCGCTGCACTAATTCACCCCCTCCCCCCCCTCTTAGTGCCGACCCTGATCCTAACAATTGGTATCAGAGCCATGGTTTTCTACTTTGGTTTAACACCCAAATAGAAATAGTTCTTTTCGGCTTTCAAGAGGGTCACTCTCTCATTCATCCTCCCTTTTTCAATGGGACGGACTACACTTATTGGAAAACTCGAATGGGAGTTTTTCTTCTTTCTTTGGATTTGAACTTATGGAACATTATCAAATATGGTTTTAAAATATCTTCTCTTCCAATGAAGCGATGGAATGATTTGGAGAAGAAGACGTTTTCTCTAAATGCAAAGGCTATGAATGTCTTGTTTTGAGCCTTAGATAGAAATGAGTTTAATTGTATTTCTACTTGTGAAATGGCTTTCGATATTTGGCACACTCTTGAAATAACGCATGAAGGAACTAGCAAAGTTAAAGATTTAAAAATTAATTTTTTAATATATGATTTCGAGCTTTTTCGAATGAAACTAAGCGAAACCATTGTTGACATGTACACCCGTTTTACGGATGTTGTCAATGGTTTAAAAGCACTTGGTAGAAGTTTTTTGGATTTTGAACTTGTGAACAAGATTTTGCGTTATCTTTCTAAGAAGTGGGATTCAAAAGTAACAACTTTATAAGAAATAAAAGATTTAAATATTTTTCCACTTAAAGAACTTATCGGTACATTGATTGTTAGGATCAAGAGCACTAAGAGGGGGGGGGTGAATTAGTGCAGCAGAAAACTTTCGACGATTTAAAACGACGTTCGTATGATAAGAACGATTTCGGTATGAAAGTCGATTCGGAAATTGCTTTAACTTAAGATCAAGCAAAAACAAAGTGCAGTTAAAGTAAATCTATGGAAGTAGTTGCAGTTAAGATAGAGAACAAAATGTAAATGCAAACCGAGATTTAGAGTGGTTCGGTCAATCTTGACCTACATCCACTTTTGGCTTCCTCCTCCGATGAGGTCACCGACGTCCACTAGAGGCCTTCCTTCAATAGGCAAAGGCCAACCACCCTTTTACAGTTTCACTCCTTTTGATGGGCTTAGGAGACAACCCTCACAGATTTTTCACTCCACTCTTGAATGATCAAAACTTCGAAGAAAAGAGGGAGAAGAACTTCTAGCCTTTTACAACACTTTTAAGCTCTCAAAATCTCAAAATAAATGCTAAGTTTTGGTGCCCTTTCATGCGTGAAAGGGTGGGGTTTATATAGGCCCCAAACTGATTTGAATTTGGAGCTCAAAAATGTCATTTCCCATGTTTTCGGGGTCCTGGCGGTACTACCGCTTGACAGAGCTCAGAGACCAAGCTCGGGCGGTACCACCGCCTGACAGGGGCGGTACTACCGCCCAGTCTCACTCGGAGACTAAGCCTAGGTGGTGCCAACGCCTAACAATGGTGGTGCTACCGCCCAGTCTCACTCGGAGACTGAGCCCAAGCGGTGCCACCGCTTGACAGGGGTGGTACCACCGCCCAGCCTCACTCGGAGACTCAACTGCTAGGCGGTGTCACCGCCGACCCAAGCGATGCCACCGCCGGCCTGGGAATCTGGGTCCGAATGAGCTGATCTATTCGGCCCAATTTGGGTCTGTCAAGGGCCCAATTGCCCCAAGATTAAGTTAATGGGATCACCTCCCATTTCTAACTTAATCATCATGCTAACTACGATATTTTTCAAGACATTTACTGCATCTTGCTCCGGTGTGTCAATCGCTTCTTCCATCGAGCTTCCGGCGAACTTCCGGTGATCATCCGACGAACCCTCGGCGATGCTCCGGCGGACTTCCGACAAACTCCTGGACTTGCGACGATCCACTTGGCGAGTTCCGATGAGCTTCTTTGGCAAGCTCCTGGACTTCTCGGATTTGTTCCCGCAGAACCTCCGATGATCGTCTAGACTTCCGTCGAAATCTCGAACCCCCAACGTGATCATAGTCTTGACTTCGGCGCAACTCCTGCTACATGTCTTACTTTAATCGTAGTTAATCCTGCACACTTATCTCAACATATGGATTAGGTAACAAATGACAATTGACTTCATCATCAAAATCCAAGATTCAACAATCTCTCCCTTTTTTATGATGACAATCAATTGATAACGGAGTTAACTTTAACTCCCCCTATCTATATGCCATAGTCAAGATAAGTCATTCTTGAATTCAAAGTCTTTGAATTCAAGAGACATATTGATAAGTTAAGATTGTTTAACCTTATCAATACTTCCATCATGATTCCTATCATGATGTATCTCTCTGAAAATGATGTCAAGGCTTGACATCCATTTTCACGTTTTACATTTCAAATGTGAATGATAGTAATGGTAGCAATTCATCATATGGTAAGATATCAACATATAAAATTACGATGCAAGTTCTTGATATCTTAATATAATGCAAATATTTCAAGTGTTTAGCAATCATAACATTTCTATCATCAATTTACCATATATTTCGATGCAAGCTTTTTTTAACATAATTCAAATTCAAATATGGCACTCATAGCATCAATTCATATATTTCTCCCCCTTTGTCATCAACAAAAAGGAGAATGATATAAGCAAATTTTAAACACAAGTGCAGTAATTTTTCAACAATGAGTGATAGGATATCAATCATCAATTCATGTCATAACTAGGTTCATGTCATTTTTCAACAATGAGTGATAGGATACCAATTATACAAACATCTCAAGGAAAGATTAAATCACACTTCATTTTTACAAGGATCAAGATATGTATGTGAATCAATATCCTTGCAAATAAAAAATCTTCCTTTTTTCAAGAAGGAAATTATAAGAAGGAATCATTTTATCAAATCCATTTCTCGAAAATATTTTTCACATTATAAGCCTACGAAAGATGCATTTGCTAATTGATTCCATATATCAAAAATCAATAAAATGAATCAAACTCGATATGACATATGCTTATGAGAGCTACATTAAGTTCGGAAGAGAATAAGTTATCAAGAAAATCTGAAAATAAAATTTAACACTTTCATGCATTCGGACAAGGTTTTGCTATAGATTTTCCAATACAATCATGAAGATAAAACATGCTTATTATCATGGAAATTTTTATATCCAAAACACATAATTTCCAACATATTATTAAGGCATGTAATCATGTAAAATCATCATAGCAATTAAGTGATTTGATTATTGAATCAAGAAAGTCCGAAAAATAAATTTAATGAGTTCAAGCATTCGGACACATTAACATTCCTAATTCTGTTCTAATGAAATTAAATTGTTCTTCACTTAAAGGCTTTGTAAAAATATCAGCTAGTTGATGTTTAGTATCAATGAACTCTATAACTATATCATGATTAGTGACATGATCTCGTATGAAGTGATGTCTAATATCAATATATTTTGTTCTTGAGTGTTGAATGGGATTCTTTGTTAAACATGTAGCACTTGTGTTATCACATTTAATGGGAATATTTTTAAGATGAACTTTATAATCTTCTAAGGTGTTTTTCATCCACACAACTTGTGCATAGCATGCACTAGCTGCAATATACTCAGCTTCGGTTATTGTTAGTGCAACCGAGTTTTGTTTCTTAGATGACCAGGAAACAAGAGCATGTCCCAAAAATTGACATGTTCCTGATGTGCTTTTTCTATCTAATCTACATCCAGCAAAATCTATATCAGCATAAGCAATTAACTCAAACTTCTCGGTTTTCGGATACCATAATCCTAGATTTATGGTACCTTTAAGATATCTAAGTATTCTTTTAACCGCTTTGAGATGAGATATCTTAAGATTCGATTGAAACCTAGCACAAAGTCCTACACTGAACAAGATATCTGGTCTAGTTGCAGTGAGGTAAAGTAAACTTCCTATCATACCCCTATAAGTTTTTTGATCGAAGCTTTCTCCACTTTCATCAACTTCTAACTTAGTGGATGTGCTCATAGGAGTGTTAATAGCTTTTGAGCTTTCCATATTAAATCTCTTTAGTAAATCTAAAGTATATTTAGTTTGACTAATAAAGATGTCATTTCTTAGTTGCTTAATTTGTAAGCCTACGAAAAAGGTTAATTCTCCCATCAAACTCATTTCAAATTCTAGACTCATGGTTTTAGCAAAAGATTCACAAAGAGATTTGTTTGTAGAACCAAAGATAATATTATCAACATAAATCTGAACAATGAGAAAATTATTTTCAAAGTTCTTAATAAACAATGTAGTATCAACCTTGCCTTTTGTGAAATTATTTTTAATAAGAAAAGAACTAAGTCTCTCATACCAAGCCTTTGGGGCTTGTTTTAAACCATAGAGAGCTTTAGTTAATTTAAACACATGATTAGTGAGGCTATTATTTTCAAATCCGGGAGGTTGTTCAACATAAACTTTTTCGGAAATAAAGCCATTAAGAAAAGCGCTTTTAACATCCATTTGAAATAACTTAAAATTATTATTACTAGCATAGGCAAGGAGCATCCTTATGGCTTCTAATCTAGCCACAGGAGCGAAGGTTTCTTCATAATCGATACCTTCTTCTTGGTTGAAACCTTTGGCTACTAATCTAGTCTTGTTTCTAACCACGATACCATATTCATCTTGCTTGTTTCTAAAGACCCATTTAGTACCAATAACTAAATGGTCATTTGGCCTAGGAACAAGCTTCCACACCTCATTTCTCTCAAATTGATTTAACTCATCTTGCATTGCGATAATCCATAAATCATCTTTCATGGCTTCGTCAATACATTTAGGTTCAATTTGGGAGAGAAAAGCGACGTTGGCACAAAATTCTTTAAGAGAAGAACGTGTTTGAACCCCCTTAGATGTGTCTCCTAGAATTAGTTCCTTAGGATGAGCATCTACATATTTCCAATCCTTGGGTAAGGATGTTTCGGAAGTGGATGCATCCAAGTTGCTAGTTGGAGAAGGGGTTTCATTTAAATTCAAAGAATCAAAATTAACATCATCATCAAAATCATTTTTCTTGATTTCGGAAATCTCATTGAAAACAACATGAATGGATTCTTCTATAATTAAAGTTCTTTTATTGAAGATATGAAAAGCTTTAGAAACCGAAGAATAACCAAGGAAAATTCCTTCATCGGATTTAGCATCAAATTTTCCTAAGGCATCTTTTTCATTCAAGATAAAACATTTATACCCAAAAACTTTAAAATATGAAACATTGGGATTTTTGTTGTTCCACAACTCATAGAGAGTTTTGGTGAGTAAGGGTCTTACTATAACTCTATTCAAAATATAGCATGTAGTGTTTACGGCTTCGGCCCAAAAATATTTGGGTAGGCTATGTTCATTCAACATGGTTCTTGCCATTTCTTGTAAATTTCTATTTTTTCTTTCTACTACTCCATTTTTTTGAGGATTTCTTGGAGTAGAGAAGTTATGATTGTATCCATTAAATTCATAAAATTCTTGAAAATCATGATTTTGAAATTCATCACCATGATCACTTCTAATTGACGAAATCATAGAACCCTTTTCATTTTGGACAAGTTTGCAAAACTTGGTAAAATATCTAAAGTATTCATTTTTGTGTTTTAAGAAATAAGTTCATGTGTATCTACTATAGTCATCTACAATGACGAAGGCGTATTTGCTACCTCCTAGACTTGATGTAGAGATAGGTCCAAACAAGTCCATATGGATCAATTGTAAGGGCCTAGAGGTGCTTATTTGATTCTTAGATTTGAAACTACCCTTAATCTGTTTTCCTAATTGACAAGCATCACATACATTATCTTTGATGAACTTGATATGAGGACTTCCTCTTACAAGCTCTTTGGATGATATTTGAGTGATTAGTTTCATGCTAGCATGACCTAATCTCCTATGCCAAAGTCAAGCATCATCATTCAAAACCGAGAAACACATTTCATTGCAAAGATCATTGATGTCAATGGTGTATACGTTATTTTGTTTTAATGCAAACATAGATGTGTTTTTGTGTGGTTTTTCAATGATGCAAGCATTAGATTCGAATTTGATAATATATCCTTTATCACACAATTGACTAATGCTCAAGAGGTTATGTTTTAAACCATCAACTAACAAAACATCTTCAATAAAGAAGTTTGATTTGTTACCTATGGTTCCTTTGCCAATGATTTTACCCTTGTTGTTGTCTCCGAAGGTTACATAGCCTTCGTCTATGCTAGTGAATTTAGAGAATTGAGATGGATCTCCGGTCATATGCCTTGAGCATCCACTATCAAGGTACCATCTCTTGCTCCTAGCTTGTGATGATGTATGTTTCTACAAGAAAGGATGATTTTTAGGTACCCATTTACTTTTGGGTGCCTCAAACACTGATCTAAATTGTTTATCATGTTGCATAGAATTTATCATGGTTCCTTTAGGAACCCAAGTCAATTTGTTTGGACTAACTTTCTTGAGTGGACAATGATAAGTTCTATGTCCATGTTTACAACAAAAGTTGCATTTGCTTTGGTGCCGAACATATAAGATAGGGCCTTTAATGAAGGTGGTTGGATTTTGGTGAGGACTTCTCACAAATCCGATTCCACTTCTTTTAGGAACATGACCCTTATTTGTAAGGATCATATTCAAAGACTTGCTACCAACCTCGAATTTCTTCAAGGTGTCCTTAAGTAGCAAGTTCTCCTTTTGGAGAGTTTCTAGATCATGACATTTTTTACATAGAGCTAAACTATCATGATATTCTATTTCTAATTTATCGAAATTACAAGTAAGACTATCATGCTCCTTTTTTAGCAATTTGTATTTTCTACTAGTAGTTTTGCAATCATCAAATAAGTCATGAAAGGCATTTAGTAATTCATCAAATGATAAATCTGCATCGATTAAATTTGTTACCTCATCTCCGATGGCCATTAGGGCATAATGAGCAACTTGCTCGGTGTTGGACTCCTCTTCTTCGGACGCGCTTGAGTCATCCCATGTTGCTTTGAGCGCCTTCTTCTTTGGTGTTCTCTTCTTGGCTTGGGGACAATCACTTTTGTAGTGTCCTGGCTTCTTGCATTCATAGCAAATAACTTGGTCCTCTTTGGGTTCAAATTTATTTTTTGAGTCATTTTTAAACTTGTTTCTTTTAATGAATTTTTTGAATTTCCTTGTTAGAAGTGCCAAGTCATCGTCACAGTCTTCATCACTTGAGTTTTCTCTCAAGTGGTCTTTGAAAGTTCTAAGTGTCATATCCTTCTTGTTCTTTGGAAGGATGTCTTCTTGCTCTTCATGAGCTTTGCAAGTCATTTCGTAAGTCATTAATGACCCGATTAATTCTTCAAGAGGGAAGTTGTTTAGATCTTTAGCCTCTTGAATAGCAGTGACTTTAGGGTCCCAACTCTTAGGAAGGGATCTTAGAATCTTATTTACGAGCTCAAAATCCGAAAAACTTTTGTCGAGTCCTTTTAGACCATTGACAACATCCGTAAAATGGGTGTACATATCGCCAATAGTCTCGCTCGGTTTCATTTGGAAAAGTTTGAAAGAATGTATCAAAAGATTGATTTTTGACTCTTTCACTCTACTTGTGCCTTCATGAGTCACTTCTAGTGTATGCCAAATATCAAATACGGTTTCACAAACCGAAACACAATTAAACTCATTTTTATCAAGCACACAAAATAAGGCATTCATAGCCTTTGCATTAAGAGCGAAAGTCTTCTTCTCCAATTCATTCCAATCGATCATTGGAAGAGAAGACTTCGAAAATCCATTTTCGACAAGATTCCAAAGTTCAAAATCCATTGAAATAAGGAGATTTTTCAGGTTGATAGTGATTCCTCCCTCCTCTTCGATCACCTCCGACCATTGAGGGGCTCTCTGCCTCTCGTGCTCGCCCTCGTA